>JARYHS010008074.1:241312642-241658827 GCA_031002005.1 Vandiemenella viatica | reverse complement strand
TGTAGCTCAGGATGCTGTCGATGGCACTCATACCTCTTGCCAAAGCTCGCTCACTCGTCTTCCTGTTGACTTGTTTTCTTACTGATCGTGTGAACTGCTGCAACCTGCGTGATTTCGACAGCACGTCTGAGCGGCCACTGAGTGCCAGCAGACGACAGAGCCCCGCCGTGATTGGTCGGCGCGCGCAGAGTCCGAAGCGCGCGTCACTACCCACCTCACCGCTGCGGGGCAGCACCGTCGACTCAGCTGTAATATGCTGTTGCGGACCTTGAACGCGCAACACAACTTGGGAAATTCCCGTCCTGTTGCTTTTACCGCCTCGTAGAGGTCGTGGCCCAGTTTAGCTAGTAAATTGTTCCGATTGCTCCTGATCAGTGACCGCTACGGCGGAGACTAGAAACAGTGTTACATTAGACAACTAGGTAAAGTCTTGGAAGAACTGCAGTTCGACTCGAATCCGACTTCGCAGGATCTTTCAAATATCGGAATGGTTCCTAAGTAAATTCTGTGTATGTTACCTTAATTTAATTGCAAACATTTTAGTAAAATTCAAATGACCCCCAGTTATGAGCTGCTGTTTGGGCTTGTAACTTTACCCTCGTAAATTATTATTTCCTAACATATATCTACCAGCACGCGTTAATGCAAGTCTAATACACTGATTCCTTAATGTTAAGATTCTACCTTGTGTCTTTTTGCTTTCAGTCTTTATTACTAAAACGAAAATTAGCGTTCTGGCCTCACATTCGGGTGGACGGCGGTTCGAATCCCCGCCCGGGCATCCAGATTTGGGTATTCCATGGTTTCCCAAATCACTCCAGGCAAATGCTAGGATGCTTCCTTCAAAAGGCGATGACCGATCTAGTTCCCATTCCTTGCCCCCATCCTTTACGGTCTCTAAAGAATTAGAAACAACCATAGCTGTGCAGAAAACCGTTAATCCGTTAATCGTTAATTAACGAAGTTAACAAAATTGCAAAAATGTAACTTTTAAGTTAATCGAAAAAATCATTAAAGTCCTTCTTAACTTCCGTTAAACTTAACATTCGTTAATTTTAGTCAGTTAAATTTGTTGTGACGTCATTTCGTTTGTTTGAATTGCACGTCACGGAACGTCGATACATTCAAGTCGAATAGCGAACGACTTCGTTGTTATTGTTACTATTACTATTACTCCGCGATTCACTAAAAGTGTGTCGCGGAGGGTGCATTGCACCTATCCGAAAGGGTAATAGGTTGGAAGGGATATGGCAGAAGGCGCCCATGGGCTATTGTGAGGAACCAATCCAGCACTCGCGTGGAGTGATCTGGGAAAACCATGGAAAACCCAGAGCATGTTGGCCGGAGAGCTTTATCGAAAGCTACTCCTGTTGTTGCTATAGGGCATGTCGACAGCGGGGTCATTAGCGCAAACGAACGACTTCGGTAATGCGAAGTGCGAGTGTGATACATAATGATATACCATAACTGTTATACTAGGTATGGCGTGAGTGTGAGCAGGAACGCTAGAGTTGTAGAGGATTGTATTTTACGTCTGCAAACCGGCGTTTACTACACGTTTCAAATTCGATCAGTTATTGATTTTGATATTTTTATAACTTAACTTTTTACTATGCGGAATATAGTGGCTCTATTTAGTTTTATTGGTTTTGAGTTTTGTAGTGAAAAAACTGATATTCGTTACATGATTTAATCATGGAAAAAGAAGATCTAGAAACTGTTAGTGAAATCAGAACGCTAGCAATAGCAATGAGATTAAAAATTCTTTGCCATATTTATGCGATTATAGTGCATTTAAATCAAGATTGGGAGAACAAATGATTTATGAATTCAAACTGTGTTTGTCTGCACTTTCTATAAACAAGACTCACGTTTCTAGCCTTAATAATCTTAAACAACACATGAAAAGGATGCATAGATCTAAATATTTACAGTTTTAAGAAAAAGTAGAAGTAGGGTCAACTTGTGGGATAAGGAAAAACAATTCAAAACCTTCGCCAAGTGCTGTGGATTCTGGTGTAGATAACAGCAAAAGTATTCTTCATCTCAATCCGCTATTAAAAGGTTACGCCAATAAAGCATTGGTGAATCTTTTGGCATCGTAGTCAAATACAGTGGCGTATCTCAAGCTGGTGCGGACCAGTGCATTGTAAACAGATTAAAACGTTGAACCCATGTAAGAACTCAGTTTCCCGACGGATATTTTGTAAACGTATTGTTGATGGTTATCTTTTAACGGATAACTGTAACTTGCGTTAAATTTGCAAAACTGTAACGCTTTAACGATTATCGGTAATTTCTAAAGGTAATGTGAATGAAATGACGTCTTTTGCAATAAAACAGTAGGTAATTAACAGTTTAAACGTGTTATGTCACCCAAATGATTAAATCGTGGGGCTCAAAACGGTGGTGATGTAAATACAACTTATAAATATTTCAGTTCTTTTTCGTTACGGTATTTTTGAAGATATATTGTACTCGTTCAAAAATTTCTGATTCGTCATTAAATTTAACCATATTACTGATTTTTACTTAATATAGAAAAGCAGTAGGCCTTGCTAAATGAAATAGTTGGATTCAAGTAAGCTAGGAAACACGAAAAAAGATAACCCATATTCTGGAAGAGTTCTATCCGAATTCTATGTCCGGCCACTACAGTCCAAGTTAACATTGTATCAAGAGTAAGAGTTCGATTATCGCATACGTCCTTAAGAGGCCACATAAAAGAATGTGCCACCTTAGTTTAGCACATTTATTGTTGGATACTCGGTATTAGTCCATGTAGTACAGGTGTATGATACGCCATGTGTGGTGAAGTCTGCACTGATACATTTCAAGTAAGCGTTAAACATATACACTTATTGCCCAGAACTGTAGGCATGCGATTTGTACATCTCACAGATTTCATGAAGTTCCTGAATAATTTCGTAGGTGTTAAGTCGTCCTATAGCAAAATCATAATGTTGAGGTTAATGGTTTCAAACTATGTACCTGACTTTCGAAAAATAGAAAAGAAATATTCTGTTGGTTCTTGTGACACTTTGTTACGGTTATAAACCCGGTATGAATATTTTTAATGCAGCTTCGATATCAGGAGTACCATAAATAAAAAGAGTTAATTCATTTGAAACTTGGTGCTTTAGAAGGATGTTAAAAATTAAGTTGGTGGCTAAAATACGAGATGATAATGGTGATAAAGAAGTTTACGGGAGAGTTTCACAGAAGGAAAAGACACGTGATTAGCCATCTCCAAGAACTGGCGCTATTCAGGTTGCAGTGTATAGCGAAGTAACAGATTGGCCGTTCTCCCATTTATTGATTGATGTTTTTACGTCACATTTTAGGTATTTTTCGAACCAAGGTCGACTGCATATGTTCACGTTATCAAGCTGGGCCAAGAGTGGTTTTGCAAAATCACACGTACCTAAATATTTTGAAATTTTTTATGTTTTTTTTTCTTCACAAAATCCTTCGCAACTGGCTCAAAAAAAGACAGATACGGATATTATTTCAGAGGTATTGCTGTCGATTGATCCCCCAATTAAAGAGATCGGACCAGGTGCCTGTCAGCTATGGGCGACAGAATTTCACCTTCGTCTCGCTTTTGACCTGGTTCATTTTGATGGACGCTGGGGTTAGTTAACCGTAAATATAGTCTTTATTTATTCAATTACAACAAAGAAACCCAGAATGGACAACGACCTCAAGGAAATACTTGTGAAATAAATTAGTGCTGTTTTTGGGAGTCTCGATTTTTCGTAAAGACCTTGTACCAATTATTAACCTTAAAGACATATTATCGAAAAAAAATAAACGAAGGAATCTGGCAGTCTAAATCAGCCATATAAACAATAGCACGTGGAAAAGTCGTGATCTCGATGTAGATATTTTCTATGACATCATATCTTGTATATTTTCCTTTATATTGACACATACGAGCAACCAACAAGTGGCGACGGCAAATCTATGACGTCATACCCCTCCAAGAAGCTACCCATTTATCCAACTTCTTACTGAGAAACTATTAAGCTTTTCACCGGAGAACGTAAACCTCGCCTTCTGTTGTGTCTAAGATTGTAGAATTCCACCCTTTGATCATATTATTTAAGAATATTTGCACATTATGGCCACCGGATATATAGTAAATAAGTAAAGTCTTTCGAAATATGGGCTGTTCCACACAAGTTTATTTAATTTAATTTAATTGCCATGGAGCACACGCTCCGGTGACAATTTCCCTACACACCCACTCTTCCTGTGCCCCCTTTCTTTTGCCCTCTACTTTATTTTGATCTTTTTGGTAAATTATTCAGTAATTCTCTTGGTAACTTATTCCATTTCCTGACCCCCTTACCTACGAAAGAAAATCTTCCCACAACCTTGTGCCTCAAATAAAATGCCAACATGTGGTCATTTTTTCCCTTCCATGCATTACTTTTAATTCTTACACCAATATCTTTCCACGTCTCATCACTAATATACATCTTGTACACTCCCATGACTCTCTTTACCATCCTCCTATCTTCCAATTAATCACATTTCAGCTCCTGATTTCCACAGACAATTATAGTACCCCTTCTTTGCACCCCTCCCAACTCTTTCATTTGATACCCATGCAAGAAATACGTATTGTTACCTGTTGGTATTTATTGCAGGTTTTTCTCAGACATCTTTCTTCGAGAATAAAGTGGATTTAGTATACGTATGACATCTAGGGGAGAATTATCGTCATATTAACGTTTTTTAATGTACATCGTTTAGCGACCACTAAAGACAAACTGGTTAACTGTTTACCAAAAACAATTAATAATCTATCGCATTTCGCTGTTACGATGGCATGCCAACACCTATTACGTTTGATTCACGTATTCCATTTATTTTAAAGTACTGCAGTCCAGAAAAATGAATAACCAAAATAAAAAATAAAACAGGATCCTAAGTAGTGCGATTTTTTAAATCAATTTCGTGAAAGGAGTGCTCATCCCGAAAACAAAGTGATCCGTAGCCCATATTTGTAACGTCTAGAAATGGTTTCTAATTACTTGCTGCTTTCCTCGGTACGTAAAAGTTATTAGCAATTTCCGCAGATTTTAATCAGAACCATTAGCCCTAAAAAATTTAAAGCACCATCCAAGTTGCTGCGCTAGTGTTTGGGTGATACCGTTTCAAACCATCAGACACTCGCAGCTTGCTTACAGATTTAAAATAGCATAGATTTCGAATAAAAATTTTATTTGTTTGCTTTTTAAAACTACAGTATTTAAATTGGGTACCTGCATTTTTTCTGTTTTAAGCTCTCTTTCTTGCCGTTACCTCCCTACTGAAGTTAAAAAATGTTTGGATCCTGTCTACGATTTTAACCAGAATTTCAGAATATTGTAGGCAAGGAAACTTTTCACAGAGAAAGCTTTGAATGCTCTCTATTCGTTCATTTTATTTTAGAGTATTAGTTGAAGATAACAGTGTAATTATTTTACAGGGCTGATTGAAGAACGATTACTACATGAACATCATGTCCGTAAAATTTGATATTTATGTTAAATATTTAAAGATGATATTTTTTGGCTGCTTGAATAATGATATTTGGAACGGAAGGATTTATTTCTGTTTTCTTAACTTTCAATAAAATAGAACAAAAATTAGAAAACCTCTTGACCAAATAGTGAAAGTTAGTTGTTTCGAATACAGCACCAAAAAATATATATATATATGGGTCTGCATACAACTTAATTGCCTTTTCATTTTACATTTTTCTTTTTCTTTTTTTTTTTTTTTTTTTTTGACTGCTTAACGTCTCTTAACAGCGAGGTCTTTAGGGACGGGAAAGGATGGAGGGCAAGGAATGGGAAGGAATTCAGCCATGGCCTTTTAAAGTAAGCATCCCGGTATTTGCCTGGAGTTTCATTTTACGCATCAATTAAAAAATAAATTTGAATTCTTTGCTGTGTCAGAGGTTCAGCGTGATTGGCGCAAATTTTGTTAAATTTATCCACCGTGGACTTTACGCAGAAATAACCGACGTCGTTAAGTGAATGTAATAATCGCATTACTCTGTCAGAAAATATGGCTGAACCATTGAAAGAGCAAAGCAGCCGAAAACACAGAGTGGTTTATAAGAAACTGCCTTTATGACAATCTTTAATGAATAAAGTTTAACAGCGGACAACTTGCCGGCCTTGGTCTGTGTTGTGAGAGTTGTATGTTAGATCGCGAACTTTACACCTGGAGGAAAATGCAGCTACTTGATGCCCTACAGGTTATTTTATGCAACCACTATAATTAATTACGCTTGCATCGTTTTCCTTACTGAAGGTTTTATGTTTGGAACATTTGAGTGGTTTGATAACAACAGAAGTACTGATAGGAACATTAATGTACCTTAATTACCCAACTATTATAATATTTCCTAACTATGCTTTGCGAAATAATCCATTTTTTATTGTACTTGAATTTTAATGAAATATTCAGAAGCAAATACAACTAGTCAGGCACGAAATAAGTGGCGAGATGCCAACAATTGAAACGTAAAGTAGCATTTCTAAGGAGTATCGTTAAACCTTTCTCTATCACTATACACATAGTCGCATATCATAACTCGTAAATGATTCTCGTACTGTAACTAAATACATACGTCACGAGGCTATCTCTAAGTAACTGAAAATATAGCTGCACACATTAGATACTGTTGGCAATGCGGTTAAAGTTTCGGGGAACATCATAGTAGCTTCTTCCAACTAAATATCAGCATCCATTTAAATTTGTCCATCCCCTTTCCACGTATGATGTCATGGGGACTGAACTATTGTTAATATTAGTCACCAATAGTGTCTTTCAAGAGTCTCCTGAAAGAAGAGTGGTGGAGCAGGGCACCCTCATACCCTTGGGATTAGGAAGTGCTAATAAATGCTAATAACCCATAAGGATATCCTGAGGATAAGCAATCCTTTCCGATTACATAATAAATAATGATTTCGTCCCGGGTAAAATATTCCAGCGTAAAACAATTTCCTAGTCAAATCTCCAAGAGATGATTGCTCAGGCAGATGTAACAGAATTAATATAAATATTCTACTAGTCGGGGCGTGGAATGTTACAAAGTTGTATTGTTCCGTTTTGTCTCCGAAAAAAATTATTGAAGAGAATTGTGAGGTAGGGAGTTTTAAGTAACAAATACCTGCGAGTGGAAATGAAGACAGTGGATTTACAATGGATTTTTGGTCGCTATACTATAGCAGGGACTAAGAATTTCTGACGAGGGCCATAAACTTTCGCATGCATTGACTTGTCAGGCAACACGTGCTTTTAACTAGAAGAATCTGACGTAAAACAGAAATCTGCAGACATTTTAAATGCGATTGTAATAAATAAGTGTGACAGAAATTCGACCGAAAAAGAATGGAATAAATTCAAAAGAGAGATATTAACAGCCTCTAGGAAACATTGGACGTAAGGAAATAAACTGGCCAAGAGGAGAAGACACAAAAGCGCTCTAGAAGAAACAGGAAGTCAGCAGAATAGTTATTTTTAGAAATAACATGAACAGAAAATGCAAGAAGGGCAAATAAAAATGGCTGAAAAAAGTCAAAGAGTTGATAAAGAATCTGTTGCAGATAAAATAGATGTGGCATAGAGGAGGATCAAGAACAATTTTTGAGTGATGAAGAAATATTACAGTTGCCGATAAGAAACTTAAAAAAAAAATCAAAATAAAGAGTCTACCAATGGAAGAAATCCACAGAGAAATTGTACTGGCCGTTTGATAGGAATGGTCTTCGAAGCAAAATGCTGAAAAGGGAGAAGATATTGATAATGTAGGAATCCAATTTTAAGGACAGAATTCACATAGGTCTGAATCCAATTAGGGAAGTTTAAGGACTCTTAAATATCTGATTCCAAACACTCTCGCTGGACTGACCATGAAATAATGTCTGGAAGACAAGCTTTTAGTAAGTAAGCAGGATGGGCTGTAGGATTGTAGTGCTGGGAGATTTAAAGGTAAATAGAATAACTGCTTATAGAACCTTTTCAACGTATTAATGAAACGTTTTGTTGCTCCTGACTGATCAGGTATTGAGAGCAACAGAACACTATTATAATGATGTTTATATACGTTTTATTTTCATAATGTCTACTATTACTATTACTCTGCGATTCACTAAAAATGTGTGGCAGAGTGTGCATTGCACCTATCCGAAAGGGTAATAGTTTGGAAGGGATATACGGGATATGGCAGGAGGCGCCCATGGACTATTGTGAGGAACCATCCCAGTATTCGCGTGGAGTGATCTGGGAAAACCATGGAAAACCCAGATCAGGATGGCCGGAGAGCTTTATCGAAAGTTACTCCTGTCGGATTTTAAGTTTACTCGCCCGGTAAATCCTTTCTATTCCATTCCCTAATCGCTCGTGGAAAAAATGAATACAGAAAAGAATCGGTTCTGGCCCTCTTATCTTATTTTCACGGTCATTCCGAGATACGAATGTTGCTGGTAGCAATATTTCTTTGCTGTCATTCTGAAATATGTCAGTCGTGAATATTTCAATTAGCTTCCGTCGGGAGCAACGCCTTCGGTGTTCCAGGTCTTCCCAACCTAACTCCTTCAACATCGCACTTACGCTTTCCCTCCAACTGTCACGAATCGGACGGCCCTTCTCTGGACCCTCTCTAATGCCTCCATTAACCCCTTTTGAAGGGGACCCCACACAGAACAACAATATTCCAAGTGAGGACGCACTAGTGATTGTATGCAATCGATTTAACTTCCGGAGTGCATTGTTTTAAACTACGACCTAGAAATCTGAGCATACGATTCGCTTTCCCAATTACATTCTCGATATGTTAATTCCACGACAAATTATTACGAATTGTTACCCCTAGGTATTTGGCGGAATCTACATTTCTTAGGACAGTACCATTAATTGTATATTCAGAGCTAAATAGTGTCGCCTTTTTACTTATACGCATGACTTGGGACTTTTTAGCGTTTAACTTCAACTGCCAGTCTTTAAACCACGCAATTATTTTCATAATTTCGTCTTGTAACAAAGCGCTGTCTTCCTGGGTTTTGATTTCACGATAAATAATAGCATCATCGGCAAATAATCTTTTCATCCCTCTTATTCTCTTGTCTCTGCAAACGTATTCTTTAGTTATTTCTACCAAGATAAAAGAGAGTTTACCGCTAAAGATTATTGACAGTCAGAGTGTCCACTGGACGGTATCATTCCAATCTTTGTTTTTAAACAAGGCATGTTCTTGTTTTCTTTTTTAGTTGTAGTTTACGTCTCTATTGGAATCTCTTCTAGAATCTTCTCTTCTATAACAATGTGTATCTAGTTCATCATACATTGTGATAGGCAGAATATTTCCTTCTACGTAAATCACGATTTCATCTGCGTACAATATTTTCAGACTACTTCAAGGATATCTTTCTTTAGTACCAAACAAATCTATTGTTCTACACTTTCCTAGCATTGCCCATGTAAACACGCGCACTTTTTACAGGTGATATTATTTATGAAATGTTATTTATCTATCCCATGCGAAAGAGATTGTTTAATTTACTCCGGCATTTTATGAAGTAATGGTGGCCATCTCACATTCAGAGACTATCACCATGTGTTGTATTATCTACCAGCAATGGAGCACTCATTCGTCATGAACAAATATCCATGATGGTTTTTTTTAGTGATATGGGTGCTTCTGTAGGCTAGTCAGTAACTAGCTTCAGCTTCTCCCTCTACCTGAGAATTCACAGTATTCGCAGTCATCAAGGAAAAAACGTCGCTTCTGACGATTAACGTCTTGGCGACAACTTAATGTAGTTACTGTCAGAGGGAGTAATGGGAGTGTTACCACATATCTACCGACGAACTGTAATGAATTAAAAAGTACAGTGCCATTGGGCACTGAGTGGTCCCACGGTATGTGTGAATATTGCCGATGCGTCGTGTCAACGAACAGAAACGTGACGGAACTAAAGCGTCCAGATTTACACGCACCTTGGGGGGTGCTGGCAACGTCCGACTCAACGTGGACATTAAGCGGATTTATAACCCCCATAAATAACTGAGACCCGCTTTCTATTTTCGCACGTTTCGGAAAGTTCCCGCCGAAAACTGGCGCGGACTAGCAAAAATAAACCTTAGTGACGTTTCCTAGTAAATGAGTGCTTTATGAGAGTAGGGGAAGACGATCCAGCCAATAGAGAAGCCGCCTCAATTTATTGCCGTGTTGGTGTTTTTTTCTTGTCTGTTCTGGGGCCAATGTGACGCTGTTCCTTTGGCGCGGATTGCGGTGATTCGCCAAGAGCCGGACCCGACATCGCATTACGACAAGTACAGAGTCTTGCTCGGAGGAGAAGGACGGACGACGAGACATTCTGGTGCAGATCTTCATCTAGTACAGCCGAAGTGATTTTCGCGGAGTACGAGTCGGCAGCTGGGGACGCAGCCACCACGCTGTGCCGGTCGAGATAGCTGGACGACCTCATGTGGCGCTGGTCTTACCTGGTCGCTGACCTGGGCTGTGAACAATGGTAAAAGCTACGGCCCGGACGGAAGCTCATGCAATCGTTCCACCCAGTAATGACCCTGAGATTCTGCTCTAACTGTTTGACATTCAATGATATGTAATTGTTAACCTCAGAATAAAAACAAACTTCGTGTTTGCCTAATTTCACAATAATAAATTGTACACCCAATTTTCAATTTTCCTATTCATTATAATAATATTTCATGTGATTAGCTGAAGATTAAGTATGACTTTTGATATTCCAAATTGATAATTTTGCTAATGATAAAACAGTATGACCCAAAAGTAAACGTCCGCAAGGTAGACGTTACAACATGGCACCCTAAACGTGGAGCTATCGAAATATGAATGATTGCAAGAGTTTCTATGAAGCATTGATATTAAATAAATGATGAAATTTTATTTCAGTGGAAACCAGATGATCCAGCAGAAAATTTTATTTTATGTTATATTTGATATGTTAATGCTATGCCATTGAATTATTTTATTTTAGTCCTGCAACGGAGATGGATGCAGTTTGAAAATCATACTATATGATGTATTGTGTTGATACATGTTCAAATCGACGTTGAAAAATTTTGTTTGTCAATGGTGGAAATATAATGTGACGATTGTCTTTCATTCGATATGTTGTTGTGCTGTTGAAATATGATTTTTGGTTTTCTTTCGATTGTTTTGGTTTTGTCGAATTTTGCTAATAAATGGTAATGGATCTATTGAGACGATTTCTCGAGACTGGTGTGTAATGGTAAGATTGTTTCGTCGGTTCAGCGTTGAAAAACGGCATGTTTGAATGTCTTCTGGGACTGCTATTATTTTTTATCTTTTTCGTATCTTGCTTATTCGTGTTTTATGTGTGCTGACGTGTCGACAGAATATTCGTTGTGATTTACCTGTGTTATCGGGAGTAAAATTACGTTTGCTGGAAATCATATGTCACGAGAAGTGTTACTGCACGTATGTGTTTTTAAGTTGATGGTTGATTTTAAATTAAAGCGGGCTGACATCTATTTTTGGTTTGATTTCTTTCCATATGATCACTAAGATCTCGCGTTATGCTGAAATTTTTTCTAATTGGTTTATTGAAACAAATTCCAAAGACTACTGATACGAGATTTATGTGCGCAAAGTAAATTCTGTGATTGAATTTTTAATGTCTTGTGGGGATATGCGGAGACTGGCCTCAGTTCATTTTCTTTGATACCGTTGTGTGATCGAAATTTGTATTGATTCTGATGATCCAGTTGCTTGTTCAAGTTGTCTATTTTATTTTCCTTGTGGTATTCGCGGAGTGTTCGTGGAGATTGAATTACGGGGGGGCCGTAAAGATAATTTAAAGGGAGGTTTGACTAACTTTTATGGCGTAAACGATTCTCTAAATTAACACTGCTTTCAAATGCGATTGCTAAAAGTTGAATTGAATGCTGCTCCGGAGTGGAAAGTTTATTAAAATGGCACAAAGTTTGAATCAAACGGAGTTAGGAAATCTTGACGTAGCGATGGAAGGAAATAACGCGAATTTGATAGATAACTCCGCGATCGTGAATTTTGAACAAACTCCTAGTGAAACGGGTAGTATAGTTTGCGCTCCCATCAGTGATTCCCGGGACGAAACAGTGAACCCATTGCAAAGCAAGCAGGACGTAATTCTAGCGCCTCCGCTAAATGATTTAGGTATTTCCCAGATTTTGGGGATATTACAACACATTAGCGACCAGCAGGAAAAATCCAAAGAGGAAATGAACGAAAAATTTATTGCCCAAAGAGCGGAAATAAATGAAACGTTTGCGGCCCATAGAGCGGAAATGAATGAAAAACTTACTGCTATTAGCGAACAGCAGGAAGGATCCAAAGAGCAAATGAGCAGCATGAACGAAAAATTTATTGCCCAAAGAGCGGAAATAAATGAAACGTTTGCGGCCCATAGAGCGGAAATGAATGAAAAACTTACTGCTCTTAGCGACCAGCAAGAAAAATCCAAAGAGCAAATGAAAGAAATAAATGAAAAAATTGACACAAAGCTGGATGACTTCGGGAATAAACAGGTTGAAATAATGGAACAATTTAAAGGAGATTTGCGGAAAGAAGTATCGGAAATGGTTAATGGCCGGGTCGAGACATTACAATCCTCTGTAATGAGTGAAGTAAAGATTCTCAAGATGGAATCACAAGCAAGAATCAAAGGACAAGAAAGGCTGGAAAAGATCAGCAAAGGCATTGAAGAGAACTTGTGTGAAACAAACAGAAAATTAGGGGACTTGGCCAATAGCACAGAAGAACGGGCGATAGCGATCGAAACGCAAATGAGTAAAATTCACGCCGAGGTCGACAGGAGTACGGATACGTGTGAAAAACGAAATCGGGATATGGAAAAGGCAATTGGGGAATGCAAGAAAAATCATTCTTCCCTCAGAGAAGATGTGCGGAGCATCCAGGAAGAGGTTACCGCTTTAAGTAATCGCACCATAGAGGCACCGAGGGTTCAGACGAGCTACAGTGCGGTGGAAATTCCTCTCCCTCACTTTAGTGTGCGCCTTGGAACAAATCCGAAAGAATATCTCCGGAAACTGGAGAACTACTTCAAAATAAAGGGAGTCCCGGAGAGCATGAAATTATTAGTAATCCAGAGTACTTTTGGCGAAGAAGAATTGCCCTGGTTATCTGTGACATGTACGGATGAAACGCCATACACCACATTCCGAGAACTGTTCTTAGGTGCGTTCTGGGATACCATGGCACAGACTCGGTTACGGTTACATTTGTACCATGGCCGATATTCGACAAACGGGCAGGAATCTATGTCATCCTATGCAATGAGAATGGTGGCAATGGCAAGATCGTTGGATCATGTGCCCGAGGAAATCGAATTATGTGGAGTGTTACGGCTGCATTTCCCCCAGTTTGTCCAAAATATGTTGAACCCAGCAGTTATTAAAAACTTAGCGCAGTTTGACGCTACGCTTCGGGCCGTGGAGAGTGGAGACAGCAACGCAAACAGACTATCTCCCGGGTACAAAGGAGAATTTCACAATAAACATGGTGAAAAAAACGGAGGATGGAATGGGAAACCGGGGAGAAATGAAAACCGGCCGCGAGAGCAGGGACAGCAGTATCAACGGTCACACGGGAATGGCTACAGGGCTGAGCAACTGCACCAAAAGAGAGAAGCAAATTGCAACGCCTTGATGCAGACCACAGAAGATACAAAACAACCAAATGCTGAAGAAAAGAAAAGTGAAATATAAATGCAGTATAGATGACGCAATTTTAAAATTTTGTCCTGCTAACTAAGAATTTATTTTAAATTGATAAAGTAAAGATATTTTACTCTAAGAATGACATTTTAGTTTGTTTGTAGAAAACATTTCAAACATATGACGAGCGGCAACAATAATAATACAACCCTAGAGTGAAAAGTGAAACGTTGATTGTTTATTAATATAAAACTTCCATACGCAGCAAAAGCTATTATAAAAATAATAATAATAATCCTCAGAGAAATTGTTAGAAGTGAAAGATCATGTTTGATTACGGTTTCAATTCGAGACGGGTTTGCCAAAATAGTCGCGACGATTGTAAAATCATTAATATTCCGTGTCATTGAGTTGTGGATTAAAATTGGTTGGAGTTTGACCTTTGAGAAGAATAAATATTAGCAGTGTGTTGATATGTTAAAATATTAAGAGCAGAAAGAAATGACGTGTTCACGATAGCGCAGAGTAGATAAAGTTCGTTAAATGTAGATCAAGAAATGATCGTCTATGAAGAGTTTATATAAATGAAACAAATATTGCGGACCGTGAAACCGAAGAAGGTATAGGCCAATATTATTGTAATGACGAAAAAAATCGTCAGTTGGAGTTTAGAGGATGACAGATAGTCATCGAACTTAATAGCCGAAGCTAGAATGAACATGTACTTAATAAAATGTGAGTAGGGATCGTTCCAACACGCTAATAATTTTAAGAAGAGGAAATTCGAAACCATGAATAGATGAAACACTAATGACACGAAGTTATTTAAAGAGAAATGTCTAAGGACGTAATCGTTTGTTGATTAAAAATAAAGTGTTGGGTGAACTATGATCCGATAAGAAACAAGAAATACTGATGAAACCGCGATGAAAATAAATTACTGCGTATAGAATCAGAGGATATGTTGTAAAACAATAAATTTCCGAATACAGGGAAGAAGATTTAATTAAGAAGTATGAAAATGATGGTTGCCGCTAGAAATATGTCATTATCTTTAAGTCTATGGTTACAAGTGCTTATATAAAAAAAGTAGTAATAAAAAAATTAACAATATGTATCATATAGTAGGAAATATTCTCTAATTACCGATATGAATAAACCTATCAGTGCGGAAGATGTTGGGGATTAAATGTAATTTTTAATCTTATTGAATAAGAGATTTGAAGAGATCGTTTGCCAAGTTAGCGCTAAAGTTAATAAGTCAAACTTAGCGAATATAGCCGGAAACTGAAAGGCAGGCAACTGTAATATTTTGTCCAAAAACCACAATAGGGAAACGACCCGTCGCGCTGTCGAGAACCAGTGTCTCTGCTACCTGCTAGCCTTTGAAAGTGAAAGCGTTCGCAGAATCGCAGTGGGGTATGTTTACTCGAGTCAGCTGGCCTGTCAAATATGACCAGAGACGCTGTTAATGCCTCTGATGTTATGGAAAACATTCAATAAAATCTGTATTTATATTAAATAATTGAAAAAAAAATAAACCAGTCTGGGAAATTATTTCAACAGAGGTTGTTAAAAAAGGAGGCCGTAATAAAATTTTGTAATTAATTACAAGCATTAGGATTTAAAATGCCAGTATTTAAAATGCTAGTTCATGTCATGTATTGATTTGACAAATATAACTGTTAGGATACTTTTGTGATGAAAAAGTGAATTAATAAGTAATTATAAGAATAATTGTTAAAAAATTATAGATAATAAATAATTTTGCATATTATAATAATAAAATGATGTAATTTTATTTTAATTGAATATTTTTAAAAAAAAGGGCAATCTAAGAAAGATTTTAAATTAGTTGTATAGAGAATGATATATGTCACATGCTACTCATAAAATATGTAATATGTAGTTATAAGACATGCTGGATTGTCTCGCGAGTTCACTGAGGAATCAAGTAGGGCACAAGAGTAATTCGTGAAGTACAAAGCTATCACATGTTGTATTAAAATAGTGAACTGAAGATGGGTACATCTTAAGAAGTTTGATAATGTAACTATTAACAAAGATCACAAACAGTTAGAGAATATTAGAACGAACTAATCTCACTCACAAGGAACATTAACCCAATGACCAGACATAAGTGAAGTTATAGTGAAAAACTGAATTGAAAATTATCCCATAGAATAATTTTCAATTGTACGGGTGGTGGAGTAGTTGTAATGAATTAAAAAGTACAGTGCCATTGGGCACTGAGTGGTCCCACGGTATGTGTGAATATTGCCGATGCGTCGTGTCAACGAACAGAAACGTGACGGAACTAAAGCGTCCAGATTTACACGCACCTTGGGGGGTGCTGGCAACGTCCGACTCAACGTGGACATTAAGCGGATTTATAACCCCCATAAATAACTGAGACCCGCTTTCTATTTTCGCACGTTTCGGAAAGTTCCCGCCGAAAACTGGCGCGGACTAGCAAAAATAAACCTTAGTGACGTTTCCTAGTAAATGAGTGCTTTATGAGAGTAGGGGAAGACGATCCAGCCAATAGAGAAGCCGCCTCAATTTATTGCCGTGTTGGTGTTTTTTTCTTGTCTGTTCTGGGGCCAATGTGACGCTGTTCCTTTGGCGCGGATTGCGGTGATTCGCCAAGAGCCGGACCCGACATCGCATTACGACAAGTACAGAGTCTTGCTCGGAGGAGAAGGACGGACGACGAGACATTCTGGTGCAGATCTTCATCTAGTACAGCCGAAGTGATTTTCGCGGAGTACGAGTCGGCAGCTGGGGACGCAGCCACCACGCTGTGCCGGTCGAGATAGCTGGACGACCTCATGTGGCGCTGGTCTTACCTGGTCGCTGACCTGGGCTGTGAACAATGGTAAAAGCTACGGCCCGGACGGAAGCTCATGCAATCGTTCCACCCAGTAATGACCCTGAGATTCTGCTCTAACTGTTTGACATTCAATGATATGTAATTGTTAACCTCAGAATAAAAACAAACTTCGTGTTTGCCTAATTTCACAATAATAAATTGTACACCCAATTTTCAATTTTCCTATTCATTATAATAATATTTCATGTGATTAGCTGAAGATTAAGTATGACTTTTGATATTCCAAATTGATAATTTTGCTAATGATAAAACAGTATGACCCAAAAGTAAACGTCCGCAAGGTAGACGTTACAAACTCTAAAGCCATAGATTAAAAAAAAACCTCACGCCTGACTTAGTATGTCCCAAGTCCAATATAGCGACATTTTTTCGCTGAGAACGAAATTTTGTGACAGTTTCGTTTTTGGCTTAATAGAAAAACAAAATTATCAGATGACTACCAAGATCGTCCTCAGTTTATGGTTTAACGAGTTGTAGGTCCTGGGGTCGTTATTTTTAAAGTTATTAATTAATTATTCAATAGCTTTGACTCCCGTTCTACCATTACTGATTATGAATTTAATTAATCAATTGCAATTTGCGTATTTAATATTTATATCAATTGTGAATTGTGAAGTTATTATGTCAGAGGAAAAAGGGTAAAACGCGACTTTTGCTTTTTACTAACGAAACTGCCATAAGTTGACATTTATTGGTTACTCATCAGGCTTACAGACTGAGGTGCATTTACTGCTAATATGAATACAAAAATTATAAAAAAATTCAACAAAGCAATGCCCCGTCTTACACTGGGCCGGCAAATAGAAAAATTATCTAAAAGAAGATGACACATTGACAAGAAATAACGTACTGAATATATTACACATGATTTCAACTATTCTTTGAGGTGATCTATCAAATTAACTTGTTATAAACAGAGAACGATCGTTACTAAATGACAGGATGTCACACTGATTAAATGTGCCATAATGATTCAAAGTTTATATTCATAAAGTAAAACGACTGAAAGCCATATAAGACACGGTCCGTCTTTCAACACCATTAATGCTCTCGGCTTTAAAGTGTTAGCTCAGTTAATGTTCGGAGGAGAGGCTCTTAATCGTGCAAGATTCCTTTCCAAGGCCATTAAAGGGTATGAACTCAATGGAACGAAGGTGCACACACTGTCTTTGTTCGCAGAAATGCGTTACCATTTCATGATGAGATGACCTGCACCGGCGAAAACTTCCCAGCCGTTCAATGTCCCTAAGGAGAAGCTAGCATTCTGTTTATTTCTAGAGTTCACAACCGTTAGGTCCTCTGAACTTCGCCCACTAGTTCAGATAGTCGAGATTTTACACACTTAATTGCGAGTATTTTTAAAGCATTAAATTGCTAGTACAGGGTGAAAATTAATTTGTTATCCGTAATGCAATAAAAAGTGACGGTTATCTGCAGCGTTCGGTTTCTTGGCGATGCTGTGTAATTATCATCTCCAATAATACGACATTCATTATTCACTGCAGATTAATCGCATCAAAAACTCTTCTATTCCGTAAAACGTATTCCATACGGTTTTACATGTTTTAAGAAAATTACCAGAAAATTTAATATAGCTGTAACATTATGAGTTGCAAGAAAATCCTCCTTTGAAGGATTTTTAATCAGTTATAGGATAACTTATATTTATTTACTGTTGATCAGCAACTCACTTTTGACATCTGCAGTCAATGCTTTACGAAGAAGTGAAATTTGTGAATCTAGCATTCTCCAAACCCATACAACATTATAGAATTAATCGGCCATACTTTTAGCAATCAAAAGATATGAAAATAATTAGGGATTTAAGAGCTTATATACGCACGAAATAATAGTTTTGTCGGCAGTTTGATTATATCTGGTAAACGCTACACGCGTGAAAAATATACAAGTGTTACGTGACTGTGTCATCAACTTCGTGAAGAAGCTTTTTATTCTCATTTGTTTGTAATTTATCTGAACAGACGGTGCCACATATAATTTTGTCAGATAAATAAATTGGATAAAATTATAATAAACTAGCATTAACCCGCAGCTTCGCACGCGTGGGTCTTGACGTGTATATAAATATTCCACTTTTTTCGTTTTAGTACCAAATATTAACTCTGAGAAACAAAAAATAAAAAAGATACACGGAAATATAGGCAGGACATGCACAACGTTTGTTTTGTTTCCGGGAGTACAAGTCATCACTGACATGACACTCATTAAAGCAGCTTATTAATTACTAACAACTGAATTATTGATGCCTTATGTTGTTGCAACAACATTCTGGTCCAGGCTACACTTTGACATAAGCGCACACTATATGTATTGATAATGCCGCTTCAAAATTAAACGATGCATATACACCTAAACATATTAAATGAATCAGTAAATACAGTTTTGGTAATGACAACATTGTCTATTTCAAGATTCAAACTACGCGTAGCATAAATTATAACAATTACTTTCATAATCCAACTTCTGTTTGTACTGCAAGAAGACTAAAACATGCGCAATAATACATTGGACAGTATCGCAATGTAAAGTTTATTCTTTTTTTCTTCTTCTAGCGGTTGTGGTTAGCGATTAAGCGTTCCTGTCCCGGAATTCCCGTATACCAGTTTTATTTTTTTTATTTTTTCCCCCTCAAATTTAAGATACCATGGTGGCCAGGCCGCGCTTGCAGTAGGAGGTAGAGGAGCTCTCCACCTCACCGACGACCAGAGACAATATATATATATAGACTGTTCAACTACGACGTAGTGATTTTCAACCAAAGTTGAATTATATATATATATATATATATATATATATATATATATATATACTATGTAGCATAGTTTTTACCTAAAATATAACTTTTTTAAAATTAATTTGAATATTTGTTCACTCCTTAAACATAACACTGGAATACCTTTTTAATCCCATAAATGGCCTTGAAATTATAATCCTGTATCACTAAAAAACCTATTTAACCCCAGAAATGTCCTGGAATTATAATCCTGTATCTGGCAACCCTAGTTGTCGTTAGGTTGAAATGCGGCCTCGAATAGCTTAAAAACGTTACTGCAGGCACAAAGAACTTCACATATAACTAATTATTGACGTCAGATATCTCGAGATCTATCAGTAAGCTATACATCACAAAATATTATTCCATACTTTCGAATCGCTATTCACTAACAATTTCGGCGACCCGATATCTTCAAAACCATTTACTGTTGATATTAAGAACAAAATTACTTACCGTAAATATTACACTTCTGTTACTGAAGATTTAAAATATTATGTAGTGGTATGAGTAACGAATTCTGTATTATTATATTTATAAAAGATTGATAAAACCGGGAAATTATAACCAAAGGCAGATATATACAATCCAGAGATATTCATCTTTGGTGAAATGCATCATTTTTTCAGTAAATTAAACACTGTGTCGCGGTTATGCCGGTGGTTCGTTTACAATACTTACTGTGAACCTTTAAGGCTTCTGCGCACTCACTAGTTTCTGATTCTTTGTCTGACGGCGGCCAACCAACGTTAAGTTGGTAAATGAAATGAAAATGCACCTTCTTATTTGAAACACGTGCATTTAATAGTTAATAAGATAATCTCGCTCCAACTCCCAACTTTTATGAAAGTTCGCTATCGGTACTTCGATCATTTAAGATTACAGGTAATGCCTCCGATAAATTTAGACCGAATAACACGCAATCTTTTCATTCATACATCAACACCCTTACTAGTTCTCAGACCATACCTATGGCTCACCACGAAACAATTCATATAAAATTCTGCAAATACTTTCTTCATTACTAAAGTTCCTTCATATCACCAAAGAAATCACCTTCTACAAAATTAATTCTTCATCATAATTACTGAGCGCGAACACGCGTTCTCGTCGACTCAACTGACTGTTCACTTTCACGACGGACTCACCTACTCCACGGCCAACGGCAGACTTACCGCCCAGAAGCCTAGGTGCGTCTTTCTGCCAAGCGCACCATGCTTCCGAATTTGGGGTTTACACCCCCGAGCTCACCGCTCCGGCAGATACTGACGTCACTAGACGACGACCAGTTTCAACCCATGCTTTAAAACTGGGTTCTACCTCCCTAAACCCACGGACTTGACGGATGCTGAAGTCACCAGACAACCACGCAAACCGCCACTATTTAAATCTTCTGAAATTATGTTCCAAGGTAATTGGGAAACGCCATTAACCCATTACAATTGGTACTAGTAATCCTTATTACGTCTGATTCAGGTATTCCAATTATGTAGTGTATTCAAGAAAACTGGAAAACTAAATAATAGAAGTCAAAATATTAAACAGATTAAAGTTGTGTGATTTTTTCAGTTTTTTGTGCAAGGAGTTAATATCTCAATTACAGCGTGATCCGTATCTCATAATTTTATGTCAAGAAATGTATTTAATTACTCCCTCCATACCTCGCTGCATTTAAGTCATTAGCTATTTACGCAGATTTTAATTGTGACCGTTATCTCAAAAAAATTGAAGACACCACCCAAATTACTGCGGTAATTCTTGCGCAGTTTCCGTTCAAATAATGAAACACACGCAACTTGCTTGAAGATTTATAATAGTATAGATAATAGGCTTGAAACAGATTTATAAATAGCTAAAATCGAAAATTGTCTATACTCCATTTGTGAGCAGTTATGAAGATATTTCGTGAATATCAATATTACACATTTATAAAGAAATTGAGTATTGACTCTAGGCATGAGAGAGTACTCTGAAACCCTGAAATGGAATTCTTCACTGATGTCATATTTTATCCAGGTGTGTAATTTTCATGAGGATAAAGTGAACACCGAGAGAGGCTCTTTGAGCTGCGAAAACTCAAGTGTTCCTCAATTCGCTCCTCCACTCTCCTTGGTTCTCCTTTAGACTGGTCTCGAGACCTGCCGATATTCATCTCGCTCAGCCTCTAGAGGCCACTCCACACAGAACAACCTGAGCGATTCAAATCTCGTCGTGCGCTCCTTCTAAAGCGTCGTCTTCTGCTCTTAACTTAGCCCCTGGAGCTTCTGTGGCGAGAGCTACATTATGCTGGTTATTTGAGGGCAAGAAAGACTGCATTTCGTTTTCGAAATGCATATAACAAAATGAACTACGTATAACTGAAGGCTTATATCCAAATAATTAATAATTCAGTGTGCCGTTAGCGAAATGGTCACAGACTTTCAATTGTTCACGAAATCTACCTCTGCAGTGGCCACTTAAACTGGTAGTCCTACCGTCTAATGACGACCTACCATTTTGGCGGAAAGTTTAAAAGCTCTCTTCGCAAGTAAAAAGGAAACATCACAAAGATGGACGTCTGATTAAGGACTTCCGGAATTCCTATCCATAACAAGGATTTTATTTCCTGTTAGGTATTTTACAACCGAGTCTTCTGATCTATTTGCTGTTTACAGTATATACCAAGTGGCGAAATTCTGTTCAAGAGTAGCTGAGTTTTCCTCATGAATGGTATGATATTCATACCTTGTTGGTTCTTAATAATCTATTGACAACGTTTTTCTTTTGATTAGCGAGAGGAGAGGTGCAGTTCATTTAGATGATTTGGTAACTCCAAATCCCGAATCAAACAATGCGTAACCAATATAAATTTATATTCAATCTACAAAGTTCAACACGATACATGGGAATGTCACGTTTCTTGCATTATTCCGATTTTTTGCTTCAGTTATAAATGTTCTCTACTTACAAGACTTTACACATTCGTTATTAAACGATACATTTTAACACTGAACTGTAAAGGTGGAAGTTACTAATAGAAACATACATGTATAAATGACAATACTTTCTCTAACTATTCCCGTTGAGGCAGGTTTTCAGAATACTTTAAACATTTATAAAGGCGACAGCACATGATTTACTGACTGCTACTTTACTGCCACAATGGCTGGGCAATATAATGAGTAATTTATCAAAAATTCTGAAAGAATTTAAAATTCAGAAAGGAGAAGACTAGGCGTGTACAAGAAACAGGAAAAATAGGTATGTACGAAGATTGCCTATGGAACGTGCTCTCCATCGCAATTAAATTAAATTAAACAAGATGAAATAGATGCTAATTTCATTTAAATTTATGCATACAGTATTTTTTTTTTTTTTTTTCCTATTCGTTTCAGCCATCTATGGACTACGACTACGCAACTTCATTTCCTCTTCTGAGTTTCTTTCATTCTCTGGCTCACTCTTGCTTTTTCTTCCTCTGAAAATGCCCTCTTTTTCCTGATTGATTTTTCTTCAGTCAGATCCTTAACAGCAGCAATTTTTCCACTGAATAATTCCCTGTATGTCTTCCATGCTGATCCCACATCTTTTCAGATCCTGATGGACATCCTTCACCCATGGAACTTGAGTTCCTCCAGTTCTCTTGAAAGTTGAGTATTTTCCTTGCCATTCTTTCTGGTTCCATTCTCTTGATGTGTCCATAGAAAGCTAATCTCCTTTTCTTAATTGTGTCTGATACCTTTTCAAACATGTCGCATAATTCTTGGGTAGATCTCAAACGGAAATTAAATTCGCTTCTTGTCACTTTTTTTGGTCCCAAGTTTTTCCTTAGAAACTTTCTTCCTTTATTTTCTATTTCCGTCAGTCCCTTTATGGCTATTGTTTCTGCTGCGTATAAACATTCTGACTTCACTACCTTACTATAGTGCTTGTATTTCGCCTGATGGGAGAGTAATTTTAATTTGTATGTCTTTTGACAAATCCTGAAAGCTGTTTCCAACTTTCTCGCCCTATCTTCAACTATAGTATTACGGTACATGCAGTATTTATTAATATTAATTTTACTTTCCTTTCGGGATTGATGGGAGAAAGATTCATTTTTACTAAATTGTTATCAAAGCTACAATTTAGTGTTTATTGTTCTTTAACGAGTAAATTGAACGCGCAACTAATATTTTAACGTTGAACATACATAGAATTCGCATAAAACACAAGAAAATGTCAGAATTGTTCATTTACATCTGACACCAGAAAATGTTACACTTGACAAAAAATTGAATAATCATCTTTAAAACATTATATTGAAACAGGAAATGTGACTTCTGGCATAAGATATTTATGAGCACTGCATATACTCATACAGACAACTACGAGTACGGGCATGCCTGCTCAACGCGTAATTAGTCCGGTAACGGGGTCGTAAAAAGGGGGTCTCACAAACAATATATCACGTAGAAGATATTTTTTCTTATCTTGTATATATTGGTGAGAGTATGTAGAAAACAAGTTTTCGACCTCCAACACCCTCGGCACAATTTTCTGTGGCCAAAAATCATCAAAAATTTGGTACTTTTTTCAGTTTTTCGTCTATAACTCCTTCCTGGTGAGTCCTAGAAGGAAACACTCTATTTCCAATTTGAGAGATGACAAAATTTCCTACAACTTTCGTAGTACAAACTTTTTCTAAACTCAAAACTAAGCGAGCTACAGTTCTTCGAAAATCAGCCAAATTTCACACTTTCCCTAAAAGTTGGGTTTTTACCTACTTTGCCGCTCAAAATGACCTGCTACCTCTGTATACTATATAATACAGAAATACATATATATCAGCCATATATACAGAGGTTGCAGGTCATTTTGAACGGCAAAGTAGGTAAAAATCCAATTTTTAGGACAAGTGTGAAATTTGGTTGATTTTCGAAGAATTGTAGCTCGCTCAGTTTTGAGTTTAGAAAAAAGTATGTACTACGAAAGTTGTAGGAAATTTTGTCATCTTTTAAATTGTAAATAGAGTGTTTCTGTCTAGGACTCACCAGGAAGGAGTTATAGATGAAAAAGTGAAAAAAGTACCAAAAGTTTGACGTTTTTTTGAGCACAGAAAATTGTGCCGAGGGTATTGGAGGTCAAAAACTTGTTTTCTACATACTCTCACCAATATATACAAGATAAGAAAAAAAATTCTTCTACGTGATATAATGCAAGTGAAAACTACCCCGTTACTGGACGCCACATGCATCCAGCTAAAGTTCAGATAAAACTGATTATGCTAGGAGCAATGAGTTCTGTTAAAATGCTTGTAATTTCTCCGTGCAGGGCACGTCTTGTTAAAATCGCAAGAGATGCAGCGCAATGACTAGACGTTTATAGTTATTTTATCATCAACGTTAATTGAAGTCTGCACAATAGATGGCAGTAATCATTACGCTCTTGATAATTAAACAGTCCTACTTCAACTGGCACGAGGTAAGTTCACCATTAACATACTGTTTATTCGCACTAAACTGATTTCAGAAACAAACTTTGTACTTTGGCCTTACTATGAAGTTTCAGACTACCATGGCTCATCTCTTGACTCTCTACCAAAATGCAAACAGTATTATTTAACACAACTCGAATGTTTTAGAAATTCCGTGTGGAATGGTTAGTCGCTCATGGGGCGCCTCCCCAGATGGTGAATATGGCAATGTCCACCAGATATGGTGGTAACTTTATCTGGTAACTATGTAGGGTCTACACACTTGGAGTGGGTTTTTCAAAGATGTAAAGGCTAAAACAAGAATTTCCATTATGGTATAGAAAAAAAAGGAAAAAAGTAACACAAATTGGAAATTTATTAGTGAACATATTGTTGTAGTTGAAATGACACTGTTTGCCAGGAAGATCGTGATTATTGTGGTACAGGCTCCCACCAATGGTTCAAAAGTCCGGGAGGGAGATAAATTCTGAAAAACTCTCTGAGAGGCGATAGAAAAATCCCAGGAAGGAAAGAACTGATTGTGATGGGAGACATGAATGTAAGAGTGGGAACAAGAGAATCTTGCAAGGCAGTGGGAAAACACGTAGAAGCAGAATATAAAAACAATGGAGAGTGGTGTATCGAAATATGTGAACAATTTGATTTAAAAACTACCAATACATCTTTCAAACACCAAAATATTCACAAATATACCTAGCAACGGAATACTGGAGAACTTCTATCTATAATAGATCATATTATCATAAGACAAACAAGTACTTGTAAGGCAAGTGATATGAGATCATATAGAGGAGCCCAGTGTGGATCAGATCCCTATATGGTAAAAATGAAATGTTTCTGGCCATATAAAATCAAAGGGGGTAATAACATTGCTATCAAATCGAGAAGGATCAGAATAAACGTTAATGCTGTAGCGTACAAGATGAATGTATAAGAACCTTATTAGTTACTAGAATGTAATTATATTGGATGAATCATTTAATGGAAGTACTGAAGAATATACGAGTACATAAAATTTAACATGAAAAAAAAATCAGTAGAGGTGTTGGGCATAAAGGAAAAGAATCAAAAATATAAAACAGAGTGATGGCCAGAGGATATAGAGCTGGAAGTAAATGAAAAAAAGGAATGCTTTCAATCCAAGGCTGAATGATAACAAGGAAAAGAAGAATGGACCGTTAAGGAATATAGGGATAGCAAGAAATGAAACATGGGAAAGAACACTTGTAAATGTTAATGGTAAATTGGGGTTTGGGATATCACAAGAAGCACGGTCTGTATTAAAAGAACTCCGACGAGGAATAAAAATCAAAACCCATCTCCAACTGATAAAACTAAGGGAATGGGAAGAATATTTTCAAAAATCATTGAATGAGAAAAGAATACTTAGAAGAAAGAGGATTAGGAGATGAAAATAAGCAGAATGGTGATGACATTGAAATTTCAGAAGACGAAGTGTTTGAAGCATTAAAAAGTTAAATAATTTTTTCTATTTGCGCTCAATTTTAGAATGAGAAGGAAAATCAAATACGGAAATTAATAAAAGAACTACTAACGGCCTGAAAGTAATTGGGATGCTCAATTCAATCCTATGGAACGGGAATGTTATGAATGGAATAAAACTAATTGTATTTAAGTCTATATTCGAGGGTATACTTTTATATGAATCAGAAACCTGGACAATTAACCAAAAATATATTAAGAAGTTGAAAGAATTAGAAATGGATTTCTGGATAAGATCGCCAAGAATTTCAAGGAAAGAAAAAATAAGGAATAAAGAAATAATAAGGATAATCAAAGTGATAAAGAAATTTACGACGTTATAGAACGAAAAAGATTAGAATGGTATAGACGTGTAAGGAGAATGGAAGATAATACAATACCATTTGTACAGGAAAAAGATGATGATACGTATGTAACTGAATCCAAAAATGTATAAACAACAATGACAAGATTTGGTGCTGAAGAGGAAGATATACAAGACCGAAGTATCCGGGGAAATATTTTGAGAAGATAAAGTCGAGTTCTGTGTTCCGAGTTTTCTTTATTATAATGGAGTAAAACTTGTGTAGTGAGGAAAATCTCTTAATAAATAATAGTGATTCCCAACTTAATTCAGAGTGTGTAATTGCTGCTAAACTCGCTAAATGAAGATACACAGAAAGTCATTCATCACAAGCAATGGAAAACTTACTCTGACAAATCATATCCGCAAAATAGGAGGCAAGTAGTTGAGATGTAATTTAAAAAAAAAAAAAATTAGTGACTTGCTCAAGCAACGTGCCACACATATATAGGCCTATTATAAACCGTAAGTTAAGATTCCTGAGGATTGCTTGAAGATTTCTCGGGCGTGCAGCCGGGTCAATTGATCGCAGATGTACGAATTTTCGATGGCGTAACATGCCATCATCTTCAGGTAGCGTCCACTGGTCGGCGATTACACATTCCTGAGGATGTTTGAATCATTTTCTTGCAAACTTATTAACCTTTTTTAACCTTTCTTTTTGCACGTCTGGTATGGTAAAACATTATTTACTATGTGAAAGTGGTTTCGTGGGAAAATTGGCGTAGGATCACAATTACATCAAAGTTAACTACTAATAAACGGCTAATAATAATATTTTTAGAATTTTGGAATAGGTTTTTCAATAATAATTCAACTTGTCTCCGGAATATGGTAGGTTTAGCAGCGGAATATCCGAATATGGGGAAACCTTTAGCGTAGTTTAGAAGTTAATAAACTGTTCTACTGAAGACTCCAAGCATAACAATGCAGCGGTGACTGCTGAAAGGTGAGCTGCGCGGTGCAAGCGCCAGCCGCGGCTCAAGGCGAAGCAAGCCCGCAAAACTCGACCAAGGTCACAGCTGGA
This sequence comes from Vandiemenella viatica, assembly GCA_031002005.1. Lineage (NCBI taxonomy): Eukaryota > Metazoa > Arthropoda > Insecta > Orthoptera > Morabidae > Vandiemenella > Vandiemenella viatica. Next base: position 241,631,084 of record JARYHS010008074.1, on the reverse strand, counting down.
CCAACGGGAAACGACCAAGGCACTTTACACACGCCGCAGACTTTCAGCTTTATGCGTCATCATAGGCTTCAAGATTTCTGTGGATCTTTAAACAGAACCGACTTGATATGGTCACATTTAACGATAGTGAATTTACCTACATTTAATGAAATCCAGAAGCAATTGTGCACAGTAGCTATGATATATAAAAAAAAATTCCCATTCCTCCTCTATTGAAATTCATTTACCTTCGAAATTAATTGTATTCATCCTGCAAAATGATGTGATTGTGTAAGACATCTTTATGGAGCCGACGAGAAACAGTGGCCGAATAGGCAACCTGCTTAAAAGTAAATAAATAAAATCGCAAGTATGCTTTCGTACCAGTGAAGTACCTCGTCCTTTGATTATTATTTTATAGAGTATGCAATCTTTCACTTATTTTTGCAGTTATTAAATTTTACAAATATTCTTGTTACCTTAGAAAATAAGTCAGTGCTGTCTGGCAGAAAGCGAATAATTTTTTCCTGTCAGATTTATGTCTATGTTATTTTGACTGGAACAGGCGGAAGATACAAGGATACAATGTGGTGAAGACTATTCACGTGATATTTCCACCGTTATTAACTCGCGGGGAAGTTTAGTTCGTTGTTCTGTTATAAGCTGTTCCCTGGCTCATTGTTCTAACGACATTAAAAGTGAACTGAAGAACCTGTCGCTCAAAGCTATAACAATAAGTTAATTAGTTCCACTAAATTTTATTCCCGTCTGAATCTTGATATGAATCTTGAGAAGGAGAAATACACTCACATCTATAAGTAAGGGACTCTTAGAGATCATTTTGATATGAATCTTGAAGAAATTCACTGATCTCCATAAGTGAAGGGATGTTTGAGATTCACGGAAAAACATAGGGCACTGTGTGACCGAGCGTGGTGGGTGATCGGTAACGCTCTGGTCTCGCATTCGGGAGAGTCGCCGTCCGTTCATCCAGATTTGGGTTTCCCATTGTTTCCCGAAATTAATCCCAACGAATGCTGGGATGCTTCCTTCAAAAGACCTGTTCCTTGCCCCCAATACTTTCCCGTCTCTAATGACGGAAAGCCAGAAGCAAGAAAAGATACTGTGTGCACTAAAAAGAGCAGTGGTAATAATTTAAATCGTCATACAGTACTCCTGACACAAGGTTTACAATAAAACCGTACATGGACGGTGGGTGGTACTGCCGTGTATGGTGTCCCTCCGCCAGTGGCAAACAGAATGTTAGTACGCAAGGCAGTACAGGATGCACAACATCTCCCCTAAATGAGTATCAAGCCATCCAGCATAGCTTGCGATAAAGCATCCCGTTTTTGGACAAGCGCCCGTTGGAGTTCAACAATAGTTATTAGTGGCGGCATTAGGGTAGTCGTCCTTCGACCTAGTGTCCCAAGCGTGTTCAACCAGATTGAAGTTGGAGAATGAGCTGGCAGCAGTAGACGTGTGAAGTCCTCTTGTTGCAGGTACTCGTCCGCCAAACCAACTATGTGTGGACGGCCATTATCATCCATCAGGTGAAACCCAGTTCCATATGCACTAAGAAAGAACCGCACGATGTTATCCCTTTAAACAGTAATCTTCACAGTGTAGTGGGATACGTACTTCCATCATAATGTCACCCCAGACGAGAACATTGACGCTACCATATCGGTCACTTGCCAGGGTTCGAACAGGGTTCTAATGGTTCCCAGGAGCGCGCCAGATGAACAGAAGGCTCTAGGCCAGTGGTTCCCAATTAGTGGTAAGCGTACCCCCAGGGGTTCGTGAGGTTTCTTCAGGGGGTACGCGCGGTAGTCTCTTGGCTAAGGTAATCACTAAAATAATTGAAAAAATCCACTTTTATCAGCCAAAAGAAACATTACTATCACCCAAATATATTTTAAGATAAACTGTGTTTGTGTCAATTATATTATTGTAATCCTGTGGTTGTGAGAAGCACTCTACTGGGATGAACAAATTCATTTATTTATCATTTCAGCTGTAAGGGGTACGCGCGGTTGAGCTCCTTCTTGCAGTGGTACTCGGGAAAAAATAATTGGGAACCACTGCTCTAGGCTATACCGCTACTCAGAACCCCATTGTTGTCGAGTCCTGTCACGTGAGCAAGACACCACCCTGTACCTTAGAGTGAGGAAAATGCTTCTAGCGGGTCGCAGAGCATACAGTGCAACCTGTCGGAGAGATACACTGTCTGTCAGATTTGTGATCCAGAAGCTGCTGCGAGGTTTCTTGCCAGTGGAATACTGTGCTGGTTGGACGTCTTAGGGCATTTAACGGAAGATAACGATCCTGATGCTGGGTTATAGCGTATGGTCGTACAGCCGTTCAATGTTTCTTCCCTCTTAGAAACTTCACAGCCGTGAAAATGACGTTACAGGTGGCATACAACTCCTGGCCCACCTGGCTCGGACTGTGACCGGTTTATAATCTGTGGATGATAGGAACGCGGGTAACGTCATCCACATGTGTTCTCTGTGCCATCCTCCGTACCAAATGCATACAACACACAGTAAAAACCGCTGCACCTAAGACCTCTGCACACATGGACTGTCTCCAGGCACTAAGCAGTCTCGTACTGTGTCTTCAAGTTTATCACGTGTTTGTGAGTAGTGCTGCTACATTTTATCACCACGATGCAATGATTTCTCGTGGATCTCGAAGATCCCGTAACTAATCTACATGAGTTTTGTGACAAGTGTCCGAAACTAGTCGCAAAGTAAACATCAATAACTTCTACCAAACAAACCTATTAAATGAGGACTTCCATGCGTAATTGGAATGTAGGAGCCAAGCAATCATTTGCTATGTCCGAAACTGTAGATACCATAAATAACTTCAGATCTGTAATGACGAAAAATGATTACTTTCTGTATGATTAGCAACAGAGCAGCATTATCAAGGCACACTTAGAATTGTTTCGAGACAGCAGCAGTGATAGTCCAATCTACTGGGATCAGATGTTCAAAGAAGATTGTCAGCAACAATAAAATACTCAAGTGGAACACGTTGTCACCTCTCAGCGGAGTAGGAAATTATATTATTTTTATTCTCACCCTGAGTTTAAGCACCTGACAGAAGTTGCGTGAAGATATAACATTTGCGGAATACGAGATGGCGGTCATTGTTCTCCTTCTCAAACGTCCATCTGCTGAGACTAGTAATCATATGTGCTGGTTCTCCAAATCATCACGTCATGTCTCCTTCAGGATACAGTTGCTTGTGCATCCGAATCGTTATTGTAGACAACCGAGATCCGCCAGGCCACCAATTCATGACTACAAAGTCCATGATCTCACCAGTGATGAGACATCGAGAACAATCTGCGAAAGAAATAGGGAGTTTAATCCTATGAACATCTAGAGAGAATTTCATTCCCATCATCAGTGGGGTGGAAGCACAACACATAAATCATACTTTAATAATAATTTTTATGTGACAAGAAATATTTGGCCATGTAACTGTACTTTTTATTTAAAACGGAATGAATTGTCTGCAAACCAATTTTCCCCCCGTTTCCGCGTGTTATTTTCGTTATAACACATTGCTACAAATTTCAACTGGTATATGGTCAAATTACCATATTAATGAAAGTACAATTTTGTGAAAGAAAAAGGTAGATTCTGTCAGTTCTCGGTTATTAGTATTTTCTTGTATTTGTCTGTATAAATACGAATAAATCTGGATTCTAGGCGAGCAGATTCACTGTAGGTTACTTAATATCAGTCTATGTAGTACTGATCTATGATACCAGAGGAGAAAGAAAACTGAGCTTCGGAATAAAGATTAGTCAAGGAATAAATCTATTGTGGCCTGATGGTGGTGTTTTCATCATAGTGCCGAGCGTGGTGGTGTAACGGTTAGCGTTCTGGCCTCGCATTCGGGAGGACGGTGGTTCAAATCCCCGTCCTGGCATCCAGATTTGGGTTTTCCATGGTTTCCCCAAATCACTCCAGGTGAATGCCGGGATGCTTCCTTCTAAAGGCCATGGCCGAATTACTTCCCATTCCTTGCCCCCATCCTTTCCCGTCTCTAAGGACCTCGCTGTTAAGAGACATTAAGCAGTTACAAAAAAAAAAAAAAAAAAAAAAAAAAAAAAAAAAATCATCATAGTTGTTCTGAGAGGAGTTGCAGAGATATTAGTGACTGAAAGTTTTGAGTCTGGGATTAACAGAAAAAGTAAAGAGAATTGAAAAAGAAAAAAATATTTTTAGAGAAAATATGAAAATTGCGATGGAAGAAGTAAGTGATTTAAAAAACGGGCGAAATAAGCGCGCTTTCATAATCAGATTACAACTAGTAGAAAATAATAATTATGTAGTTGTTAATATTGACTTCGAACTGAGAAAGAAACTCTTAAAACGTCTAAAAAGTAAGTATGCAAAACAACGCGGTATGGAAATGAAGCTTGTAAGTTGGAGACGCAAGAGGGAAGATAGAAGAAGCAGGGTAGATGTGGTGCTACAGGAGATAAAATATTTTGTGAACAAGTTCTGGAATAATATAATAATAATAATTCGAAAAGAAGAGGTATTATGATTGGTAATAGTTTGAAACATGTTTAAAATGTACTTTTCAAGGAGAAATCATAAAGCTGCGAAGCAGAAGATATAAAACACAGGTTGTAACGGGTATGTGGAAATGAAGAGACTAACACAGTTTAGAAATCAGTAAGTATTGAATCAAACCAACTGAGGCTGATGGCGTGAAAAAACATTTTACTATTACGTACAAACTGCGTCCCACTGTATGTTCCAAATTCGACTGTATAGATGGTGCTAATTGAAACTTTCACTAATGTTTCAACAATTCATTTTTTTAAAATAAAAATGACAGTACTAGGTCAGACATACGGTTCCAATGTTGTGATTCTCTCAGTGGGTGTGATTGATTTTCTACAGTATATATTGCTTTCTATAAGACTGTACAGGACGGAAACAACATTTAATTAAAACCAGCCACGCCACACCCGAGGCCGAAATAGAACCACAGACACCTGCAATGAGACACCTGCAATGAGAGTCCAGCGTACTATTGCCTATATTGCGAGGTTGGGCTACCGTAATTCTTGAAACGCGGTCTAATAGGCTTTCTTAATTTCTTTATTATTCTGAGTGACAAGAACAATAAATGAAAAGCAGTATTGTTATTATCTTATTTCCTCTGCTGTATCGAGTGACTAGACAATAATAATTAACAAGGAAAATCAAGTTGAGATTGGTAGTAACACAGAACGTGAATACTACATTAACTGTCATGGTCTATATTTAGAATTCTGTATTTGTAAAATTGGTTCGTTATGGGTGTGCTGGCTTGTATGATGTTGATGAACTGGTTCATATTTGTCCTCAGGATAAATAGAATCCAAATGGTATACTCCATACGATACCACCACTTGCTCCTGAAACGAGAAAAGAAATGCTTTTTTGTATGTTATTATTACGTAAACAAAAATTGACCGATTCCTGTATTATTATTCCTCTTTTGCTTCTATAAAAATTGATTATTTTCTTTACAAAGCCTTGGTATTCTGACTTAACTTGTCTTCAGCTGCATATTGCCAGCCGTCATGAGCTTCTCAGTATTCAGTGGCAGCCTCGCTGCAGCTTAACCCTCAAAGGTCAGTGCACACCGCTTTCTCACACTTCTTCCACGACGTTTAACCATTCGTCACCACGCGCGTGCTCCCCGAACTACAGAGTAACTGAATTCCAAGGAAGCTCGGAGGAAATGGACCCTCTTCACAACGAGGAGCTATGTGATCGTCATATTACATCATTCACATTGTTGCACTCCGGTTACAATGCTGAAGTAACAGTAAGGACGTCTAAAACTGGATTGCTTCATTAATATTTTACATCGCTACAAGAAATCAAGTTACATGCACATTCCCTTGGTAACCTGTTTCTGGTAAACTAAAATCACCAATTCAGAGATATTATGATTTCCATTTTTTAGTCTGCATTCCTTTTCAAAACAATACATAGTAAATATATAAGACAGGAATTATTAGATGCCACCTTTTGTAAGAGTAGGTCTTTACTTTTAAGGGATCTAAAAAGTGAGAAGAAAATGGTAAATGCAAAATTTTATGGAAATCGGTTCGCTAATATACAAATTATGATGTTCCCCACAGCTACCATTATCTTGTCGAAGCAAAACATACATTGATTTTATCGTATCTTATAACAAGAAGCATTCATAAATTCAGTGTTTAAAAAGATGGGAAACTCGTCGAGCTTCTTGACGATGAACGTTTGTTTTAAATTTAATTTTTTTCTCTTGTGGCAATGAAAATACGTTTAATTAATATAGTAAAAAATGTTTTCAAAATGATCGGAGCGGCGTGAGAACTTTGTAAAAGGGAGCGTGCATAAAACACGTAGTTCCATTTTGGCCTCCTACGAAACCCCCCCCCCCTCCACGTAGCCCTACGTGGCTTTTGCCTCTAACCCCTCCCCCCTCCCCCCTCCCCCCCCTCCACGTAGCCCTACGTGGCTTTTGCCTCTAACCCCTCCCCCCCCCACACACACACGTAGCACGTAGCTTTTTTCCCTTTTGATTCCAGAAGACATTTTGTACTGTTTTCTCTTGTCAGACTATTGTAAATTACATACGAAGATAATGAACTGATGGAAATTAATATTCAGATACTGTTGTGAGTTCAGTTCCTCATTTTAACTGTGAAAAATATTATGAAAGGAAAGCTATGTGGCCAGGCTAGGAACCCCCCCTCCCCCAACGTAGCCCAGCGTAGCCTTCCAGCTAACCTCTCCCTCCCCTGGACAGAGCTACGTAGTTTGTGCACGGTCCCCAAGCGGCAAATATAAAATGGCAGGCCTGGAATTTTTACGAGTCCCTAGAAAAAATTGCATTAAACTGCTGGTCCAGCAACGACTGAGGCGAAATGCGCGGCAAATAATAACAATAATAAAAGGTTACTCTGCGGTCCACCTTCAGTGACGTAGGAGTTTACTTCTTATTTTAACAGATACGTCTTGGATACGGTGCTGGTGAAATGTCCATTAACTGGCTTCGAATATCCAAACCTGAATAGCTGTTGTTCTGGGACCTGATCCCTGACATCAGCATTCAATTTTTTTTTATATTACAAATTCTAATGACACAAAACTATTGAGGGATTTTCATTAGTTCTATCAGACGTTCAAAAAATGCGTCACAAAGAGATTTTTCCGTTATGTTTCTAATGTGATGTTTCCATTTGATTTTGCTAGTAGTGCAAGTTTATTGATACTTTTGATGATTCAACTTCAGGTATATTTGAATCAAGTGGTAATGGTATGAGAGTTTTTTAGGGAACAATGGAAAATGTTCTATTGTATTAAATATTCGAGTCCTGCCACGGAACTCGCTATGTTAGTTAAAAAAACCTAAAAAGAATGGCTGTGTCAGTTAACAATTCTTACAGACGCCACCAGTCCATCAATTGTGTAATCTTCTGTTTCTACGGTTCTAATTCTACCGAACGTGGTGGATAAGAAGTAACGCTGTGGTCTGGTGGGACGCGGGTTCGAATCCCCTTCTGGTCATCCATATTTCGATTTTCCATGGTTTCCTGAATTAACTAGAGGCCGGGATGCTGCCTTCAAACGACCATGGCCGAATTCCTTCACGTTTCTTAGACTCGCGTCATTTCCGCCTGTAATGACCATGATGACGATGAGGCGTAAAGGCATGAAAAAAGAGGAAGGTATAGGCGGAATAAAAAATAACAAGAAATAGTTTTCGTCACTGCTTTGTCATCTCCTCTACCTACCACATCTTGAACGTCAAACTCTAAACAATTAATTCAGCTTCCTACACTATCCTCTATTCGCTTAATAATTCGTCTTCTTTCTGCTTCCTAAAGTATCTGGAAAACCCAAATCTGGATGTCGGACGGGGATTCGAACCCACGTCCTCCCGACTGCGATGCCAGAGCGTTACCGCTCACCCACCACGTTCGGTAAGAAGACAAAGAAATCGTAAGGTAAAGAAGAACATATTGTAATAGTTGCAAAAGATGACTGCAAGGGGAATTCTAGGCATAATTAAGTAAAGTAAGTTAACCTTGAGTGTATCTGCTGAGTTTGTTAGTGTGACTTCTGTAGTGACCAATAATTATCGGAAACTATAAGTGTTTTGCCCGTGAGAAAAAAACTCTTTTCTACATCAATCGTGATTTAGTTTTCAATACTGACTGACTTTCTGGACCACTATTTGGTGACTACATGCTATATCATTATTTACTAGAATAATTTGCTCGAATTTTCTCCTGCGTCTAGATTCTGTAATTAATAATTGTTTTCTCACTTTCTGATTGAGTTTTGAATTCGGAAATAACTGTGAACCATCGTATGAGTGGGTGTGTCTATAACGTCGTGCCACCAGTATGTGTATTTGGTAAAACATTATTACTTCTTTGAGTATCTGAATCATAGAATCTCTTCATTGGACCTAAGATTTTCAGATACGAAGAGTTTGTTCAGTGTGTGTTGGCTTAAAAACAATTAAATCTTTCAGTAAATGTGACTTTTTCCTTGACGTCTATGAGTAGTATTTCGTGAGTTTTGTGATTAACTGTTTTTACTGTATCGTCAGTGGCGACCGGCTAAGCTGACTGGCATATTGAGGGAACTGTTTGACTCCCTTCAAGAACAATCACCAATATTTTCCATACCCAAATTAAACCAGTCTGATACAAAAATTTTCTAACCACTTATTATTTGTTGCTGTACTGTCATCGTGTGTTTATATTACACCGTCGACAGATATTCATAAAGGAAGTGAGGCAAACATGGTTGAAAATTAAAGATCGATTTGTTTGATTGCATTGGTAGGTAAGTTGATGGAGAGTTTGATGTGTAACCAGATCAAAAATGTCTGTAAGGAAAAGGACTGACCCGTAAATCAGAATCATGAGTTTAGTAGAGGACATTTATGTAACTCTCAGTAATGCAAATATTTCAGATTAAATTTAAACGGTGGTAAAACTGATATTATAGCACTGAATCTCTTGTAGGTGTTTGACAGAGTGAGCATAAATGGTAGTAAAAACCGTTGGGGTGGTTGAAAAAAAATGATATGTTGGATAGAGGAAGTCTTAAAAGATAAAAAGCATATAGTTGTGTAGGAAAATTCAGAATCAAAAGTGGTGGAACTTAAAATAGGAATACCACAGCATAGTATATATTACGACCATTGTTGTTCATTAGAATGATTGTGTTGATGGTTTGTGATTAGAAGTTAAGTTGTTAGCAGCTGACATAATTTTATTAGACAAAAGGATTTAAACGGGAGAGGACTGTGGCGGCTAAGGGGAAACCTGTGCAGGGGTAGGTCAACATGAAATGAACATAAATTCCAGAAATAGTCAGTTTTTTGGGGACATAATAAAAAATGTATAATTTTTTCTGGTTTTATGATTGAGGAGGAATTGCTAGTTGAAGTTGCAAAGAGTAAATCTTTTTGTGTAATATTCGATAGTAGAGTCAATTAATCAGTATATGGCCAGTGGGGATAGGTTTTAAAATTCTTCATCTACTGGAGATAGTGATAAGGGACGAAGTGAGATATATTTTTGCTTCTGGCTTTACGCTTCGTCGACGTCGAGGCCATTAGCTGCAGGATAGGACCAGGAGCAAGGAACGGTAAGAAATTCGGCCATGGCCTTTTGAGGGAATCATCCCAGCATTCGCCTGGAGTGATTCGGGGAAACCATGGAAAACCCAAATCTGGATGGCCAAACGGGGATTCGAACTTACGTCCACCCGACTTCAAGGCCATAGTCTTACTGCTCACACAGCACGCTCGGTGGTAAAATGTGTAATAAGGGAGCTGGGTTGGGAGACAGGAGGCGGGTAAGAGAATGGTTGGGGTGAATAAAACGTATATTGGCAATGAAGCTTTGATGGATGTTGATAGGAGAATTAGGAATATTACGTGGAACAGAAGAGGTGGCAGTGACCACAAGCTAGCAGTCACTTTCAGGAGTAAGGGAGTGAATTTTTGTTGTTGTTGTTGTATTGTAGATAGGGGAATATCAGGGCCTGGAGTAATTTACTACGGGAAATGGTGGACAATTTACTGGATTCGGATAAAGCAGTAGCCAGGTATTTTCACGACTGTTTATTTTATCTGACTATGTTATGACGGTCCCTATTTTGTATTCCATGTTAAACAGTCTCGATAGACGTTGATTCGGCGTCAAATCGAAACTACGTCTGTAGATATAAATACAAAAGAAGCCTCGCCACTGTGGGTTAAGGCGCCACCTTGTAACCTCCATACAATTTATTTACTGCACATTAAATATATATCCTGGCAGGTTGAGCCAATTGTAACCTCCAAACATTTAAAATTCAACCAATTGAATTTGAGCAAATCCCATTAATTAATTTGCTCGAAACTCTGTAGATCGTATGACGACGTGGCCCTAAATATGTCGTCTTTTGATCCACGCACACAGAGTAGAGGTCACCTTTTTTAAAAATATTTAAAGATATTCAATGGTAGTAAAATAGCTCATGAAATTGTCGCTAGTTCTACAGAAGTTACAACTCCAAGTCGTTAGCGTATATTCTCAACTGTTTTTTAATAAATAGTCAATTCAAAGCTCACAACCAAAACAAAATACAATTACAGTACAACACTTCTCGAATTAATATACATTCAAATAATATTACTATGACACAATCCAACGCCTACAGCTTTTTTACACACCTTCCTTCTTTTTTTTTTTAAAGAAACTCTGACATCAGACCAAAGATATACTACCCACTGACAATGTTTGTTAATCTGTGGACTTCCTCGAGCTTAGAAATTATATCATGTACGTACATCATTACAATCAATATTTAAATGATAATTAATTACAATTAACAAAATAATATTTAAATGATAAATAATTACATAATTGGTGTGGTAGCATATGTTATAACCTCCCTGGATCGTGGAGGTACAAAGGGATAAAGTTCAAGTCCTGGACCCCGCGTCCTGGCAGTCCTGATTGCGATTTTCCGCACTCACGGTTATATGGAGGGACGGTCCCAATATCCGCCTCATGAATTACGCATTTCACATAATATATCACAGAAAACATGTTATATGAATCGCAAACAGGGTGCAATATTTAAGCACTCTCCCCCCCCCCCCACATTTCTCCAGGAACTGACAATCGCGGTACTTAGTACCCAGTGGAAATTTTGTAAAATTTCTTAATTACAAGCCATGGCGCGAATCAAGGTTCTGCGTGACCTATACGATAATTTCGTAAATATTTATGTATGTATGTTTGGGCCAACTAGGACCACGTTGAGCCTTTGTTTGGATTTGATTTATTGTGGATGTGTACACATCAGTGTTAAACTAGGGTTGTTAACCCTAGAAGGAACCTGTAGTTTAACGTGGAATCCGAACAACCGAAGCGTTCTGGCGTACTTTACACAGTAAGCTGTGCCGGAGATGAAGGTCGGGTTAAGGGCTTATAAAAATCCCCGCCGAGACGGGGATTCCAACCGGGGACCTTTCGACATCCAGTCGCCGATTATTGACCCACCAGGTCACTCATATTCGAATAATAATAATAATAATAGTAATAATAATAAATGCATTTCATGTGTATAGAGAAATGTACTCCGTGTTTTCAATTTTCTTTGTTAGTAATCCAAACCAGGAGCTTGCTATGCATCTTTGTATTACGTATGATGAGTTGTGATTTCAATACTTACATCTTTAGTCCTTCAGGGCCTAATAAACTTTAAATTTCTAACCTGTGTAGTAGTATTTTTTTAAAAAATTACTGTCAATAATTACAACTTCAGTTGTAATTGACTTGAGAGTGAGTGAGATAAAGGAACTCCAGTTCATAGGATGACTCACAGGCTTGTTGATCGCCATGTAACAGACCAGGAAACCTGACCGTCTAGCATGATAACTGTTGGTATAAAAAAGAGAGAACTTCTTGGTAAGGCTTGTGGGAACTGGTAACCGGCCTCGCTGTGCGTTTGGCAACTTCTTTCTTTGCAACGAAAGTTATAGAGAATTGTAAATCATGTTTACTAATGGACTTACAGTATCTTCCGAATACACGGGTTTCTACTACTGTGGGACTTTATTTGAAGATTTTAATCTTCCTCCGATACTGCACTCTTAAAATCCTTATTATTTTATATATATTTTTATTTGCAAGCGTTTTTAGAATCTAGAAGCATTTAGTAATAGTAAAAAATAAAAAAATGCGTGCAGTAGTATCTACATCGATTTTGAAACGAAACAATAATGGTTAGGGTAAGGTGGGGCTGTTTGACGAGAGAGGGTTTCCAATGAACAACAGGCCCTTGAAAGTGGTTGGTGCAACGGGAAAGAGAAAAGTTACATCACTGACGAATTTAGAACGAGGAAAAAACGCAACAGCAGTTGTACGTTGCAGTGCCAGGAGGGTATTTACTCCTCCATTCATTTATATTCAAAGAGAAAAGAATGAGGGTAGAATACAAGCATGCGTTTAAAACTTTTTTGGTGACTATTCAAGACTTTATACCTAATACAAGCATTATGAAGCAGCAAATTATGTGATCCAGATAGCCCCACGCACGCTCCAAATAGCCCCACACTTTTTGAAATTGCATTCTTATTCAGTGTTTTGCTAAATTATTTTTTTCTAATAAATGTATATGGTATTAAGTTTTCTCGTGGCTTTATTAGTTGCACAACATTCAGAGCTATTTTTCTATGTTGTGTTAAATCTGGTAGCATGCACTGGTTAGACGGTATACACTTTCAATGTTGAAATGGGTCCGAATAGCCCCACCTTACCTATAGTGCACATCTGTAGGCTGCTATGTGACCTATCGTGAAATTGCACAATTAATAACGTTCATATGCCTATCGTTATATATTCTTTCAATATTTGAGCATGGTTGAACAGATATTTATAGAAGAGAGTGTTTTGTCAAGGGTTTCTTCCAAGTACTTATAAGGTACTACGATGGATCCATTCATAAGGACATTGAACGTTACATGATTCGGAAATGTAATTGTAAATTATACTATATGTGAGCATAATTGAGTAATATTCACACAAATCCATTCTGCACAAAATTTAAAAACTGCAAACATATTACAGAAAACATTGAACGCTGGGATTATTCATATGTTTACACAAATTTTCTGCTGGGTGTGTGAGCAATGTCGTGGTTATACACACTAAGCAATAACGATGACCCACCGTTCAACATTCTTGGGTGACTTATTTTATCGCACAGCATGACCCATAAGAGACGATTGCTCAACATATTACTTATATTATCCTTTTGGAATTAATAGTTTTAAATAATTTATAAATGACTCCTCCTATCCAAACTGATTCATAATCTGCCTTCAAGAGACAAGGGCTGTAGTTTTTGTGATAGTTATTATCTTGTATATCATTTGATTATATATTGGTATTAGCGATTCTTAAATGTTGAAGGAAATAACAAAACTCCAAAACCAAGTATGACAAATTCCATACCATTACTCTTTTGCATTTTAAACATCTTTATATTGTGATACAACAAAAAAAGAAGAAAAAGCAAGTCTTACAGTTAGTGTCTCTACAACATTAAATTATCTGCTTGTAATTACTAAAATTGCTGTGACAGGTAAGAAAATAAAAAGTTATAATATGATGCCCAAAAATTTTATGTGATATGTTGAAAAGATTTTGCTGAAGAAAGTTTGCTATACTGTAAAATTTTCTGATTTTGCCGAACGGTGTTAAAATCGAGTAACAACTCATTGAAGTTTGGTCTACACTCACTTTTTTGTAAAAAAAGTTGACTGTCTCAGTTTCTTTGTAAGTAGACAAGCAATATTTAATTTTTTTTCTGCATAGTTTTTCAAAAATGAAGATTGGATCACGACGGCTTTGATTTCGGATCGGCATGTTCAGATACTGCAAGATTTTGTGGTATCTGCATTGAACTATTTCCTACACCTTCAAGATACCTTGTTTCAACAGGATTGTGCTACAATGAACAATGCAAGGTAATTAATGGTAGCTGTATGAGAATTGTTCGGGAACCGTTTGATCTCATAATTTGATGTCATTCTCTGGCCTGCCAGATCACTAGAGTTCGTTTGTGATATTTTTTTCTTGTGGAGCTGCCCAAAAATGTGTTGTATACCCATCAACCAATGTTAATGGATGAATTGAAACAAACAGTTCAAGAAACATTCCTGGCATCCCAGCTGAGATGTTGCAGCGAAAAATGAGGAATCCCAGTTATAGACTTGCAAAATGCATACATAGAGGAGCAAGCCGTCTATAAGACGTAATTTTCAGACTTTGATAATTTGTAATAATGATTCTTAAAATCCTTGTTAGAATACTTTAATTTCCTAGCAATATTTTTTATTGGATTTTTAGGTTTTTTATTATAAAGTTTTCGTTTTAGGGGGATGGTTTGTCGGTCTCGCTTTACACCTAATACTAAGATGAATTAATAAATACCTATAAAAATTATTATGTATTAGTTTTTCTTTTCTTATGTTATCAGTGCAGACGAATCACAAAGTTCGGACGGAGTAGATATTGTCGACATTAAAATGTGGTTCAATATGAGTGTCGTAATTTTTACCTTTTTACACGACTGTTTTATTTGTTTATATAAGAACTAATTACGAGGTTTTTTAGTATGGAATAAAATCTTTACTGATACCGTAGATTGTTTGAGGGCGTTATGGTGCCTTCATGTTTGCTCTTGGGTGGTACAACAGGGGCGATTTCAAATCCTGGTCCACCATTGTACCAGCCGTCATGATTATGCAGCTGAGTTTGTGTAATAGCCAAAACGATCTCTGAGATAGGTCCCTGTAAATGAGATAAATACATTTTTATCAGACAATAACATAACACGCATTACTACAACACGGCGTACAAACAGATGGCGTCACACACTTTTATTCCTCTTGCCCCGTATGGTCGTTAATACCTCAGCTGTCAATGGGTCCAATGCTTGTAGATTTTGAAGATTAATAAACCGTGAAAGTGTCTCATAAATGATTATGCGGTTAATCTAACTCGTCTTTCCACGAACTTCTTGTATTTTACTCAACACGATTTAAAAGTTCAGTATTGTTGGACTTTACACGACAGAATCAGTGACGAACAGCATAACCTTGATGATAGGAACAAGTGTTGTGTCTGAATGCCGAACAAATCGGGATATGAGGGATGAGTCTTTTGTGTGTTTCATACAAATTTAAAAGTTTTCAAACGTTCATAGGAAAGAACAGCCAAGCTATCCTTAGAACGAGAGTGCTAGCGTTTATTGTATAATTTCGCTCTGTACTCTGTTGTGGAATTCCAGTCTCTAAAAATTTGGTTACTAAGGCAGAATGTGTTTAAGAGAAGCATAGGAGTGTGTGCCAGAGATATGTATGTGTAGGTGATTTAAAAAAAAAAACAGCACTTTAAACAAACAACTTAAACTCAGTACAAGCAGAAATAAACGTAGAATTAATATCATATTACACAAGTCATTGTTGATAGCACAGAGTTTGATAAATATTCATCAACTTCTGTTTCAAATTCTTTTCGCAAAGAATCAGATCACTCATCTATTAGTATAATAGACAAGATGTAGCGTGTCGCACCTACGTCATGTCACCGCGGTGACGTTGCGCTATGACGTCACGCTTTACGATATTATTTGTGCGTTATTTAATATCATTTCCAAGCAACAGTGAGTAAATTAACTCACAGAACACTGAAATAAAAGTATGTATTGCGTTAAAATCGATATATCAATCATTAGATGCTTATATTTACGTAATATTCTTTTGATATATTGAAGTATTCCTTAAATTCTTTGTCCATAGATATTGTAAGATAAAAGCTTTGTATTTCGAGCATCAGTGCTGCTAAATGTTTGGTTAGAGTATAACTAGCATGGATTAGAATTACAAGTTTCATTTGACGTTAACGCAGAGGGCATGAATAATTTAGTTTTTTATTTCAATATTTAAACTGTGTCCTATTACTGAAATTATTTGTGTTTAAATTGGCATATTAATTATCAGGTTTTTTTTTACTTAAACATTACATGGTTCAAATGAAAGAAGTTGCAAATTGTTCGCGATATATACGGCCTAAACCACAATGAAATATTACATGACATAGCTTAAGTTGTTATAGCATCCTTCGTTCTTGCTGGAGTCATTATTTCAGCAGATGTAAGCTTTCTTAGCCGTTAAAATATCGAAAGAAATGTGTCAGAACCTGTGAAGATTTGGGATCAAGTTTATATCGCGATGCATGGAATGTATTAAATTGCGTGTGATTGAAGCTTTGCTTTTCCATCAGAATTTTAGCGGATATTATGGTTAAGCTGAAATGCAACCTGGACCAAGATGACAACTGAAGCTTTTTGCTACAGCACAATGAACGATAAATTACAATGAGCTTTATTTTGTAACAATGCTATTTAGTTAAGCAACTGCAGAGAAATATCCACGTTATTTAATAACATTTCTAGGCATCCACGAATAAATTAACTGACTGAACATACTTATTAGTTGCTTAGATTTATTTAATATTAGTTTATGTAGAAGTATTAGTTGATATCACATATATGTAAGTTAATTTTCGCAATGCTAGCGGCAGTTTTGATAGATTGTTATTAAAATTGACACTTGAAGTTACAGCAGAGGGCATGCGTTTTTTTAGTATTTTTTTTTTTCTGTTACTTAATTCATTACTTCGTTCTAACGAAAGTATTTTTCGGTTGCGGAGCATCTTACGTTTCAGAATTTTTAATTTAATTCATGGCGACGTTTCGGAAAAAAGGAGGGTGCAAATGTGAAGAAGATGCCATTATAACGAAGCAATTGATACAAATTTCAACAGGGCAGTACCAGTTTCCGGCCGGTGGAAAATATCACCTTCCACTCATTAAAACTAATATTACGTTGGAATGACGTAAGCTGTTAAGATTTATTTTTAATTTACTTTTGTTTTACTTATTTCAGCCGCATGTAACTGTGTCAGCTATTCAAATGTGTTATTTTAATTCTGAATAACGAATATTAAAAATTAAGATTGAAGAACCCTTATAGATTTTTTATTTGGTTTATTTCGCGATGCAATGTGACCATTGAAATGTGATAAGTATATGTATTAATATGCGTGTAAAGTAAGTATTGTTTCTCTGGCGGCATGTTTAGCACATGGAGGAAGGAAATATTTCCTCCATGTTTTAGCGTAGTACTGTACGTGGTTATGGGATTCTACGATAACCGTGAAGCCGCAATTTGTTGATGGATTCTTATGTAACTCGACGAAAAAAACTGAAAGTAGAGAATAAAATGTTTTGATATCTTACTTAATTCTCGAGATATTGTATCTCAGAATTGACGTGGTTAGGTTGAAATGCGGCCTGGAACAGAAGAAAAATTTCGACATTGCCAAATTTGATGATCATATCGTATGTAACTCGAAGAGACAAATCGAAAACAAATAATACATTTTCTTTCCATATCTCGCTTAGTTCTCGAGATATTGTATCTCAAAATTTAGGTGGTTTGGGTGAAATCTGGCCTGGACCAGAAAAAACAAATTACCAAAACCGCTATATCTACACTGTGGAAATGCACTATTTTTATTTTCTTCCTGGTGGTTGTTGTTAGGTTGAAATACGTCCTGGACCAGAGAAACTTCACCAAAATCACAGTTATAATTGATTTTCAACATGCTATATCTCGAAAACCAAGAAAGATATCAAAAAATTTTATTCTTTATTTTCGATTTATTTCGTCGAGTTCTACAAGAATTCATCTTCAGATTGTGGCACCACGGTAATGATTGAACTGCCTGTTGTTAGATTGAAATGCAACCTGGACCAGGATAGCAACAGAAACATTTTGTTATTGCGCGAGGCAATAGGAATTATATTATGATTTATTTTTGTGTTTATTTAAGCGATTGCTAAGAAATGATTTGCCAGAATACTGAAGTTGTTATGATTTAATTTAGTATCCTTCGTTTTCACTGTGGTCTTTATTTCAACTGTAGGTTATGTAATTTATGTCATCCGTTAACACATTGATCTTCATCGCATTATTAGCGAAGATTGTGGTTTGACTGAAATGCGACCTGCATCAAGTTGACAACTGAAACGTTTTGCTACATCACAAGGGATGAGAAATTACAGCACATTGAGCTTTATTTCAAAACAATTCTGTTTAGGTAAGCAACTAAAAAGAAATTAATTGCTAGAATACTCCAAACCCGTCAATTTTGACGGCCTTTTTGGCTAGTTGGGAAATAAAAAGTAGTAATAAGTAACAGACGTGTTGCACAGGAAATCAGTCAGTTAACATCAGCACCTTTTTTCGAAAAAAATGAAATCTCCTAATACTTGTAATAATACTAAAAGTGAGTCACTCTGATCAAAGAAGTCATTTACATGTATGTTTTAAGCCATTCTTACACATATTGTTTAATACTGCCTTTCTGTTCGTATTGAGTAGAGCCCCCATGAAGCGTTTTAATTATGAGGAAATTTCTTCCCTTTGATTCTGAAAGTTATTTTAGTTAAACGTATAGGTATTGACTTATAGCTATGATTGTCAAATTAAAAAATTAACAAAAAAATTGCTGTTGCACATCTTTGGTGACGGAAATGTTATACTTGGCAGTGAATATAAATAAATCTTACGCATTTTGGAAAACTGAAGAACACTAGGTTCATGCTGTTACCACCGACAATGAGGTAACTCTGTTAACGAGACTTCAAACGACTTT
This sequence comes from Vandiemenella viatica, assembly GCA_031002005.1. Taxonomy (NCBI): domain Eukaryota; kingdom Metazoa; phylum Arthropoda; class Insecta; order Orthoptera; family Morabidae; genus Vandiemenella; species Vandiemenella viatica. Next base: position 241,612,282 of record JARYHS010008074.1, on the reverse strand, counting down.
GTGAGGACGGAGTATGAGCAAATTTGCGGGGAAGCTTGGAAAGACTAACAACTATTCTATTAAGCAGACGAAGCAAAGCTTCTCTTAATTAACTGTTTTGGAATACTGCAAAGGGAGCTAATTTACAGAGATACAAAGGAGGCCATAGAGCGTAAACCTGCTACATTTCGATTAATTTCACTTGAGATGTTCAAAGTGTTGTCTAATATTTATAGAATGTATATTTTTCATTATATCCTACAAAGAACATATATAAAATTGTCCTCATATTTCGCCCCCATCGGCACAACAATATTCCACTAAAAAAAAAAAAATAGCAGCGCGTTATTTGGTATTTTTATATAAATTTATTTCATGTAAATCTGATAAATTAGAACGAATAAAACGTTAATTAAATTATAAAATTTAATTTGCCATTTAAATATCATTTTTACATGAAAATGGACTGGTATCTAAATAAAATGTACTGACTGATACGATAGAATATCAATTCATTGAGGGCCTCTGAGAATTAATTAATACCGTCACGTCTAACACAATGAGGGTCGTTCCATTTACATTAAATGGAGCGATTTGTAATTTACTGCGGGTTGCAGTTCAATTTTTAGTACATTTGCATAGCCGGAAAAACAAATTCGGTTAAAGAGGAAAACACTTGTATCCATAGTAGTAACCAGTTTTCCAACCTTCGGTCCGCGAAGACGTGACACCTACACCACATACATGATGGTTAGTTAAAAAAAAAAAAAAAAAAAAAAAAAAAAAAAAAAACAATAAAACAAAAACACAAAAAACAAAAAAAAACTGCTTGACGTCTCTTAACAGCGAAGTCTTTAGAGACGAGGATGGTTAGTAAATGTTAGGTCTGTTTAATATTTAATCCACTTTTAATAGTTCACTTGCAATTTCATAACTGAGTTTCAGTTGGAATTAGAAACATGTTTTTAGATTTATGTTATGATGGAAGAATACAATATGTCCTAAATGTTAATAATATGCACATAGGTAAAATGTTGGGCCATTATAAGCTAGTGGTCCGCAGAATTATTTTTAACATTTTCTGGTCCTCAGGGTAAAAAAGATTGAGAAACGCTAGTCTTGACAATACCAACCAGACACCGTCAACTGAATCATATCACCTGAAAGCCATACCTCCAAATATTGCGGCTACATAACCAGAATAGAATTTCGACTACATTTAAGCAGTGTCCTACATTAATTGATAAATTAAGTAGTGGTTTCTTTTAACGACGTCCACCGGAGAATAGGAAAAACACTGCGCTTATGTTTCAAGGTTTCAAAGGTCCTATCAGCGTTGTTACTCGCATCCAGGTAACCACCACTTTAGAAAACGACTCAAATTGTCGTCATAGATTTCATTCATAAGTTTGAATGATGGAAAATGTTACTGTACTAAGCGTATCAGGCTTTGTACTTTCAGAAATGACTGGTGCCTGTAGGAATCGAAGAAGTTTTGTAGTATGTGATCTAGAGAACTGTAGTTGAACCCATCCATTTTGAATATATATATATATACACTAGCCAACAACTTGGTTCGTGTTTGTCAAGAATTTTGAAGCTTTGTTTTGTTTTGGATGGAACCTTAAATATTTTCAGGATTAAAAGTAGTTTATGTTACTTCTTGTCAAATCAACAACTCGCCAGTGAAAGCCCCGTCAAAATCGGATCACACACTAAATATGATGAATATAAATTATTTGTTAAGAGCTGAAAAATGTGTCGTGTTTTAGACCATTATAATTCATTCAAGAACGTTCTAGAACATTTTAGTACATTCAAGAACATTCTATTACATTATAGAAGATTCCAAAGATTTTTTAGATCACTTTGCTCGAAATATGAAAATGCCCTAGGTCGACCACTTTAAACCACCATCTTACCTACATTCAAAAACCATAGTACACGGTGGGAGACATACTTTTCTCGAGAGCGTTGAAGGTTAAGACCATTATTTAGGATGGTTTCCTCTTAAAAACCTGAATTATGGTTTAACCCTACATTCAAAAACCACAGTACACGGTGGGAGACATACTTTTCTCGAGAGCGTTGAAGGTTAAGACCATTAATTAGGATGGTTTCCTCTTAAAAACCTGAATTATGGTGTAATATACATATTTAGAAGGCAAAACTATACGCATAATCTAATATATGTAAACTTCTTTTCCAAATATGTGTAAATCATGTTTTTAATCTCCTTAAAAGAGTATCATATCATATTTCAAATAATACAGACACCTTGTAACCAGTAACAGTAATATGACGCTCTCGTCGAATTTAATATTTCCATATATTCATTTTGAGAGGTAGTTCTATTAAAATCAAAAAGAATTAGTCAGTTGTTCATATTTATTTGCTATTAGAGACTGAGAGAGATAGATTTTAATTCTGAAAACGTATTGAACTGCGTAAACAGTATCTGCAATTATGATGAGTTATGTGGAGTGAGAACTTTCATTGAATGACTTTTTGCATAATTAATAATAAATTTCGCGAGTAATGAACAGGACCATGATCACATGAACCTGTAAACTATCTAAATCAGCAGATCAGATTGATGGGAGAGAAGGAATTGTTTTACTCATCAGAAAAGGTGCCCGTGTGTACAAGATTAGTGTCTACATCTACATATATACTCTGCAATTCACAAAACTGTGGGTGGCAGAGGGTGCTCAGCACCAAACCTAAACTCTTTGTTGTGCATTCCAATCCCTAATGGTACGAGGAAAAAAAGAATTCATATAAGAATCAGTGCGGCACCTTATTTCTCTAATTTTATCTTTCCTGTCATTCCTACCCAAATAGGATGGTGGATGAAGTATTTCACTACACTCGTAAGTAAAAGTGGGAGTACGCATGTTTACCAATAAGTTTATACGAAACGTGCGTCGTCTATCTATCAGAGACTCCCAGCCTAGTCTGCTAATCAGTTCTGTAATGCTTTATAAGGACTGTAGCAAGTGGTCACGAATCGAGCGGCTCTTCTCTGTACTTTCTCTATACTGTCGATCAACCCCTTACGAAACGGATCCCAGATGACACAACAGTAGTCCAAATTTGGACGCACAAGAGATTTGTACGCTATCTCCTTTGTTTTTTCATTACAATTTTTCAAATTTCGACCTAGGAACCGCAGCCTAGAATTAGCTCTACCTACCAACGTATTAATATTTAAGTCCCATTTCATGTTCCTTTATACTGTTACTCCCAAATATTTCATAGATTCGACCATATCAATAACTGAACTGTTTACCTCGAATTTCTGAACAATCGGATTCTTTTTGTTAGTTATGCTCATTGTCTTACACTTTTTACAATTTAGTGTGAGTTGCCACTCAGCGCACCATTCCAAAATAACATCCATTCCTCACTTCCCTATAAATAACCGCATCATCAGCAAACAATCTAAAAAGACTTTTCACTTTGTCTCCGAGATCGTTTACAAAAATTAAGAAAAGAAGTGGTCCTATTACACTTCCTTGAGGTACACCCGATGTAAGATCTAGATTTGAAGAACTTTCTCCTTCAACAACGACATACTGCGATCGATCAGTTAGAAAATATTTTATCCATTCACAAAGCCGATCCGATATACCATACGCTCGTAGCTTCGCTAAAAGGCGGTTGTGTGGCACAGTCAAAGGCTTTCTGAAAATCTAAAAAAATTGCATCTACTTGTGAACCTGCTTCAATAACTTTCATTACGTCGTGTGTAAATAGGGCCAGCTGTGTTTCACATGATATTTTCTTCCTAAATCCGTGTTGATTTGTTGTAAGCAAATTATTTTCATCTAGAAAATTCATAATGTTCGAGCATATAATATGCTCCATAACTCTACTACAAATAGATGTTATAGATATGGGACGGTAGTTTCCAGGATCGCTTCGATCACCTTTCCTGAAAATCAGAGTTACTAGCGCTATTTTCCAGTCTGAAAGTACTTTTCGCTCTTCTAGGGATTTACTGAATATATCAGACAGAAATGGCCCGATTTCCGCCGCATACTCTGAAAATACTCTTACTGGAATTCCATCCGGGCCCGGTGCTTTTCGCCACTTTAGGAGCTCTAATTGCTTTATGATACCTGCAGTATCTATTCGTAATGATTCCATCTCCAACTCGACACGACGTGGGAAAACGGGAATGCTATCCTTATTTTCGTCAGTAAATGAATTTTTGAATACAGTATTTAGTACATTAGCTTTATCGCGGCTTTCAATAACCTCGGACCCTTCACGAACTAGTGCTGGAATTTTGCTGTTGGTAGAACTGACTTTTCGAACATACGACCAAAATTTCATTGGGTTTTCTGCGAGACTCTTAGAGAGAGTGTTTGAATGAAAATCGTTGAAGGCCTCACGCATCACATTCTTCACACGTCCTCTTAACTCAGCCAAGGTTTCTAAATCGCTGTGAGACCTCTTCCTTCTGTAGCGTGCGTGTATCCTTCTTTGTTTTTTGAGTAATCTTTTGACTTCGCATGTGTACCACGGTGGATCATTCTTCCCATTTATTTTCCGCTTCGGTATATGTACCTCCATACCTTCCCTGACTATGTGTATAAATCGATGCCACATCTCTTCAACAGTGTCCTTTGTTAACTTAAAGTTATGGTAATTATTCCTCAGGTAGGTTCTAAAACACTCCTTTGATACCTTATTGAATCTGTAGAGAATCCGTCCATTTCCCCTTTTTCGCTTGGTCATTAATTTGATAGTCGCAATTACCGCTTTGTGATCGCTTATTCCAGTGGTCGTTGAAATGTCGGTGAATAATTCTGGCCTGTTAGTAACTAGCAAATCTAAAATGTTTTCGCTACCGTTATAACACCGTGTAGGTTAATTAACTAGCTGCTCGAGATGATTATCGGAGAACAAATCGAGAATTATTTCAGAAGCTGCCTTATCCCTGCTACCAGCAATGTGAACATAATTACGCCAGTCGATATAAGGCAGATTGAAGTCGCCTCCCAGAATCATAGCATGATCCTGAAAACGGCTAGCTATACTATTAACATTACTTCTTAATTCCTCGGCGATAGCTATGTCAGAATCGGGTGGACGGTAGAAGGCGCCTATGACGAGTTTTGACCCAGCAACAGTGAGTTTAATCCATATGATTTCACAAATAGTATCGACGTCTATTTCATTACATGGGAGGAATTTACTCACAGCTATAAATACCCAACCTCCGTGAGAATGTAATCTGTCTTTACGAAAAATGTTCATGCTGTCTTTAAAAGTTTCGGCGGAACTAATTTCCGGTTTTAGCCAACTTTCTGTACCGATAATGATATCCGCCTTCTGTGCTATAAATAATGATTTTAAGTTCTGGTTGTTTGTTACAAACGCTTCTACAGTTAATTACGATTACTTTTAACTATTGTGACTCTTTTACGTTCCTCCTACATTCCGGTGTTGCATCTGATTGGGTTGCCCGTAACTGTATTTCGTGTTTCGGGTCTTCCTCCCTCAGCCTAAAAAACCACCCAGTGCATTCCACACGGCCCCTGCTACCCGTGTTAGCTACACGTGTGTAGGGAACCCTACATGACTCAACCCTGTGGTGGAGATCGAGAAATCTTCAGCCAATATCATCACAGAAACGTCGTAGTCTCTGGTTCAGCCCCTCAATACGGCTCTGAACCAGAGGTCCACAATCAACTCTGTCTACGATGCTACAGATGGTTAGCTTTGCCGATATCTTGTGGCCACTGGCCACAGAGTTCACCCTTTCAGCCAGCCGCCGGAAGGAAGAGAGGATAACTTCCGACCCAAGGCGACAAGCATTGTTGGTGCCGACGTGAGCCACAATCTGCAGTTGGCTACACCCCATCCGTTCTATGGCATCCGGGATGGCCTGCTCCACATCTCGGATCAGACCACCCGGAATACACATCAAATGGACGTTGGATTTCTTCCCCGAGTAATCCGCCATTTCCCTGAGGGGCTCTATAAACCGCCTAACATTAGAGCTCCCAACTACCAGAATACCATTCTGCGATCGCCCAGACCTAGCAGGCTGGGGGGCCGTCAGCTCGCAGGATGACAATTGCGGGAACTGAATCAGCCTCCGACAATACGTCATACCGGTTGAACAATCGAACAAGTTCGCCGTCTTGGCCTTTAAGCCTGTTCGACTGTCCCCCGTGTGCGGCTTCGAAGTCTGGTAGCCATATGCCAGTCACCGTCAGGTGACGTAAGGCACAGCCTCCAGCTTTTCACCCTGGATTGCAGGTACAATGCTCGACATAGGTGAATCTGTGAGCGGCATGGCTACATCGAGTTCCCCAATATCGCATCTGCTGCAAACTTCTACGGCAGCTTCCAGCTGTGTAACTTTCGCTAACACAGCAGCAAGCTGAGCGCGCAGATCAGCCACCTCAGCTCGCGTCTGCACACAGCAATCACATTCCCTAGACATACTGCTTTTTAAAATCGAAAAAAAAGAAAGATGAACAGAAACTCGAACTAATCTGTACTTTGGATAAACTGCAAAAACTCAGTGAGAACACTAAACAAATCTACACCCCACTAGAGATAAAATGTAAAACAAAAATAAGCTACTGAGGAAACGACGTTCAACTGCTAATAATGTGCTTCTTACAAAAAGTAAACAATCAGAGATAACATTAAGCAAATCCACACACCACTAAAGATAAAATGTCAAGCTAAATCACGCTACTTTACTGAGTGACCGTCCAACTGCAACTAACCTCTACTTTCTACAAAAGTAAACACTCAGAGATAAAACTAACTAAATCCACACACCACTAAAGATAAAATCTCAAGCTAAATCACGCTACTTTACTGAGTGACCGTCCAACTGTAACTAACCTCTACTTTCTACAAAAGTAAACACTCGGAGATATAACTAACTAAATGCACACACCACTAAAGATAAAATGTCAAGCTAAATCACTCTACTTTACAATATATATGAATACTTTTGTTTGTTAGTATGATGTAATTAACTTTGGGACTGTAGTGTCTCAGCCGGATTGAATCTGGGGTTCCGTAGAAGATTCAGAGATTAAAAATTCATTGTTGCTTAACTGTCTCACTTTGAGGGATCTCTAATTCAGGAGAAGAGAACAGCGGACACATAATGTATCTATGTCGGCGGAGAGTGTAATCGTTGAAGCTGTGATTAGATTCGATAATTTCGTTGAAATTTATAATATCTTTTTCCTCCCTGAGCTGGCAAAATGAAAATGACAGATGGAGTGGTCCCGTATTGGAATGAAACCTGAATCTCTGCAATGTCGTTTGGCCTCTCCAGGGTGAGATATTAGCAGAGGCAATTTTCTTGCCGAGCCATCCGGCAGACGGTCTGCCGGCAAGTAATTAAGAAAAAGGGATGGCATCCCGCTCCCCAGGTGGCAGCTCCGCCGATATGCCTTTTAAAGACGAACACACTCCCACCCCACCCTCAGAGAAAGAGTATTCTCCTGTGTCTTCTACTTCTGATAATTTTTAATGCGACATTTTTATTTCTCTTGCGCTTTGATTTTTGGTATATGAGAAACATTGCAGTCAACTCTACTTCGTTTCAATATAAATTTAAGTACCACCATCTGATAAAGTAGGCTGCAGTCATAACTCATGAGTCCTGAGAATCCACCAGATTTAGCTTGCAGTAATAACACAGTAGGCGGCGCGACTGTTTTTTAGACAACTTTGAATTGCACTATGTGTGGGTGGTTCTTGCAGAATATGACTTGACTATCCTATGTTGGCCGCCTCCTTAATTGAAAGGTTTGGGGGCGTCCATTAATTACGTGAGGTGAAATAGGGGGGGCGGGGGGGTTCCGAGGAAATCTCACCGGGGAGGGGAGTCGACAGAAATCTCATGTCATCTTTTTAATTTCTTGATGAACAGTAAAGCTAAAATAGAAAAAGGTCCACAAACTACTTGCTACATTAGGGGGTGGGGGGCGGGGGAGTGTCTCAGGGTCTCACAGCCTTTGGATGAACAGGAGAGCTAAAAGACGGGGGGGGGGGGGGGGAGGGCGAAATCCCTCGAGATCTCATCTCAATCTGACCAAATCTCGCCAGGGGGTCCGGAATTCAGGAAAAACACTTCACGAACTTAATGGACGTCCCCTTTTGTTAACAATTCCCTTTTCAGAAGCAGAAGTTATATATGCTCACAGCTAGCTGCTGACAATAGTCTTCACCGAAAACACATGCCGTGATGGTAGCCAGCTTTGCGGATAAACATACCTCGTCGGCAACCTCAGATGAGTTATCTATAGTTCACAGTACATACTGATTTTAGACAGGCCAGCGAGAATTAGCGCATTCATAGGATGTTCCTTTCTAAAACCGTTTGTTATATTTTTTTTAACAAGATTTAAAGGAAAAAATTCTGTAAAAGCAGTATCAATAAAGCAGTGCATAGTGTTTGTGTACTTGTTTAAGACTTAGATAATGCGGATGGCTGTTTCGTCTGTACCCAGTCTTGGGCATTATTTAACGCTCTAGGTGTTGGGTGGTTGTATTACACTACCGACTAGCACCGGTCCAGTGACTCAGTGTTGTTTCATCTGAGAATATACAGTATCTAGTTTTTAACATTGTTTAACGACCAAGGTACTGGGTAGTTGTTTTACCCTATCGGCTAGGGTTGTAATGGAGGTCATCTTAGCGAATGCGGAGGTAGATGCGGATGCTCTCTGCTTGATATCCGCGGATGCGGATGTTTTGGGGAAGTGGATGTGGAAAAATAAATTTATATTTAGATTTTAATATTTAAAAAAAAACTGAAAATCCCTACAAGTAGGTGTATTTTTATGACCAATTCTAAATTTTGCGTAAGTTAAGTGTATTTCCATCTAATACTGTCGTATCTGCCTCATCTTTCAAGAACAAAAATGTTGGTTGATTTAATGAATGAATTAAATTATTTTCATAACGCGTCACCAAAACAATCTTCGTCATATGAACCTTGTGGCTCGACTAATTGAAGCGTCAAGGACAAGATCACGCCACCGCACATCTTCATGCCCCACCACCCGCCTTTCCACCGCTCTAGCGACCCATTCTCAGACCAGTTTGTAGGACCTACGATGATCCGATTTTCGGATTTAGGTTTCTTGTTGGGCCGCGAAAAGGGCTGCAGTACTGCATGTAGCACGTGTTGGACCCGCAGACAACCAACACGGGCCTCTGCCGTCCAACAATCTATGGCATGGATCTTGACAGGAGGAAACACCCTACGATTGTGCGATAAGGACTCCTCTAGAAAGTACGAGTGGGAAGCACTCCTTGGAGCCCTACTAGTAGCATGAATGGGTACGCGCATCCTGCGGTAGTTCTACACGGAGGTACTACAAGTTGGAGCGTGAATAGGCCGTTTTACTTAATATGCATGTTCTAAACTTGTCAATTCGTGTTTCATTAGAGTATCGTAAGAAAGGAAACAACAACGTTTTTATTAGCTAATCGACGATATGGCAATTCTCGTACAAAGAGATAAGATATATATATATATATATTTATAGTGCAGTGTATACAAAACATTCGCTATACTTCCTCATTAAAATGTTGCTGATGCGAAGGTGGATGTAGAATTTCATGACGAAGTTTCGCTCTTGCTGGATGCGTAGCACCGTTGCATCAATACTACCGACCACTACATGAGAGGTCTGGTGGCTCAGTGGTTAAAGCGAACCACAATCACTCCTGGAATTTTTAAAGGCCCTTGGCCCGACCTTCACCTCTGGCAAAACTTGGTGTGTAATGTGAAGTACGTGTTTCGAATTCCACTTTAAGGCCCATTCACACTAGCGGTCAGCTCAGGTTAGCTCATCTCAGGTAAAATTGTTATACCCGTAATCCAACGGGAGCATTCACACTACACGGTCCGCTCAGGGTCAGGGCAAAGCAAATGATGAATAATTTACCAAAAACGTTGAAAGAATTTAAAGTTGAAATTTGTAGGTGGGTGCAGGAAAGGGGGAAAGATGGGTGTGTAGGGAAATTGCCACAGTAGCGTGCGTTCCATTGCAATTAAATTAAATCAAACTGAACAACGCGCCGCCATCGATCAACAAAGGTCAAGGCCAGAGCTGAGCTGAGCTGAACGCTAGTGTGTAACGTGCAACAGTCAGGTCAGATCAGATCAACATCGGACGTCAAACGTCTAAAAACTTTTGCAATAGAAAAGACTAATAAATAAAAACTAAATGTTTGAACAGTATATTATTTCTGATTATTATTAAGCTGTCAAAATTTAATATAAATTCAAATATTGTTGCATGTTATTGTACTGCTAAGCTATTGATCCTGCTTCCAAATTAAAATTTTTAGTGAAATTGTTTTTTGTATGAAAAGCTTCTTTACGATAATTATAACCCAAACAAAGAATATTTGCAAAAAAGGGTTTCTCTCATCCTGAGATTCACTTTCTACATGGCATGAAATTTCATCCTTCCGTCAATAACTGAGCAAAATACATGTTGCTAAAATTATTTTATCAATCAATCCTGGAGGAATTTTTGCTAAAATAAATTCGAAAGCTTTGTAATAAAATATCAAAAGCATTTTTTCCACCACTCGTCTTGCACGGTATACCCAGTATTTAATTTTTTTCCCTCTTGATCTGCTTGCACTTGAGACTCTGGATGCACACAGAACAGTCGTCTTTTTGATCTTGATGTATTGTTAGCCTCTTCATCCAAAATCAGTGTGATTTTAATTAATGTTAGCGCAGAAAACCGCATTGTTCGTTGTGAGCAACTGAAATGGCATCATCCACGATTTTATCTGACCAGACCTGACCGCTAGTGGGAATGCTACTGGTGAAATCCTAGATCGTGAGTTGAGCTGACCGCTAGGGTGAACGAGCGTTTAAGGGGACCACACCGTGGTTCAGGTCGAAAAAAAAAAAGATTTTCGTTTTTCTTCATATTTCGATAGATAAAGGTATTCTTTAAGTATCCCGAAAAGGATTCCGCAGAAAAAAACATTTTCGCGCATTTAAATAGCATTTTCCTACCACGTGCATTTCGGTGCCACGCCCACTTTTCTGCATATATTTTAGTATTCTCTTGTTTCTGCTATTTTTAAACAACACACCTTGAAACAAGCTGTTAGTTTTGTTTGAAGTGCGTTTGCGAGCAGTTGTTTTCTTTAAAGCCAATTTCCCGCAAACTATAATTTTCAGTACATATGCCCCATTATATAAGAAACTATCATAGATAAATGAATGAAATTTTCAGAGACTCTGCATACCATAAAAAAGCCACCTCTGGTACTAAATTCATTAATATTCCCCCATTAGGAAGTTCACAAAAAATATTTTCTGCAGAAAAAACTTAATATTTTTGTTAATAAATTTTAAAAAGTATTTCTTAAAAAACTATCACATGGATAAAGTAGATTTTAGTACAGTTGAATCTATTAGCATCATGTAACATACAGTAAAAATATTAAGCTCCTGCATCAAATAGTTTTTTCAGAAATGGGTCAATAATTGCCTAAATTAACATGGGTTAGATAGGCAGGGTGTGGTCCCTTAAATTGTACGTCCACAACACCCGGTAGCATTACCGGGTTAGACTAGGGTAGCTACAACAGTAGTGTTTATGGGCGGCAAAATGAAAAGCTCTTGTCACTTGGCGGCCGATACCTTCCGGGATATTCCGAACTACAATGCAATATGCGTTTTCATTTTTACTGGCTACCTTAATTTATTCATCCGGTATCTGAACATATATTTCATAACCTCTTGTAGGGTTAATACAGAAAAAATAAATCTGCTTAGTTTAGATACTGCTTCATGTTACATTATTCGGAAGTATAATTCGTTAGATACGTCTCCAATGCACTCTGTCTTTTTTTCACTTCTAGTGTGAAAGCAACTGTCTCAAATATGTTATTCTACGCAGCGTACGTTTGTATGAGAGCTGCTGGCTTGTGATTTATTTAAGTGAGATGCAGAAACTTGAGAGTTGAGCTCCAGTTGCGCGTTCCTCGATTTGCAATCTCGTGATGGGTTTCTCCATAATCCTTGAGCTGGATTTTTGCAGCCAGTGGCTTCGAGGCGACATCCAATACCGGCATAAAATGTTCCATTTCCAGCGCGAGATTCTCTCAGGCGAACGCATAAATGAAAAAGATTCAAGCAAATGTCATTAGTGTAACCGACTGATTCCGAGAAGCAACGCTGGATGAGAATACGACGAGATGATGTTTCCAGTCTTTAGTTCACAATTCTTACGGATAAAGTGTACCTACTCCGTTATTTTTACTAATAAAAGCGATTTCCAATTTGATTGATAGACAGAAACTGAAATAGAAGAACAAAAATATATAGCAAGAACATCAACCATTTAGATTTTTTTCTTAGCTTGAAGTTTGGTATACTCCAACCCAATAGTTTATTCTTTTTCTTATGAAATGATTTTTTTTTAAATAAACGACTTCGTTCGGAAGTTTCTAAATAATTATTAGATTGAACAAGATAATAAAACAAAAATTGTTACTAAACCCGAGAGTCCTATATCTAGCTATATAGAGTTACACGGCCTGTTTATATAACCTGCGATCACGATCTTGTTATTGAAAATATTTGTGTACCATCAGTTCTCGTTTAACGAACCACGGCTATCTGATTTAGTGCAGGAAGTGCTGATATAATCTCAAAAAGTGGAAATACAGTACTGTTGTAGACTCCAATTTATTTTTCATAACAACGGTATCAATCATTTTTTTTACATAGCAAACATAAATAATGTAAACTAAACCAAATTCGAAAATATTTTTTCACGACGAAATGAGACCACATCTGAGAGTGAATTTTAGATAAGGTTTTGAGTTAGGGAAGTACTCGCAATTCAAAGACGATGTCATCAGTACAAAGTAATGGGTAGGAAAGAGATTCGAGTGCTCCAGATGGTATTAGTCACTTACTTACTTGCTCTGTTGGTAGTCCTGGACACCTCCCTGCCTTCTCAATTATATCATCGTTACGTGAAGCTAATGTGCACCAACTATCCGTCTGCAATCGATAACTCCGGCGTTAACTAGTCGCCTTGCACTAAACATGCCTCCACGCACCTCGTCGATTCCAATCTCTAACTTCACAATCCCTACTGACTCTTATTTCCCCACTTTTATAGGTACTCCCGTTGTGATTCCGTTACATTAGCAGGAGAGCAATTTCACTGTAAACAGCATTGAAAGATGATGATCGTATTTTAATCAACGAATACGGACGCCAAGGAAGTCATCTACCCGTCAAATGTTTCTGGCCTTGGAGAGAGACCCCAAAGACGTCCCTTTTCCTTCGAGCCTTGCGACTTTTCGACGTCGAGCTCATTAGAGGTGGGATAGAATGGGGTGCAAGGAACGGGAAAGAATATTTTGTACGAACCGTTCTGGCATTATACAGGGGTTATTTCAGGAAACTGAAACCTGGATGGCCGGACGGGGATTCGAACCCGCGACCGCTCTCCCACCTCTGCTCTGCTTCAGACACTTGTGATAACCACATTATAACACTAGGAAAGGACGTCGAAGAATGTTTGTACATTAATTTCAAATGTTTAAATTCTCATTGATGAATCACTATACCATCCTTCTATAAGTTCGAAGTTACTTACCAATCTCATGTCTGTTGTTATGTATAGGTACCACCTATTACTTCACAAAATTGTCGTTTCAAGGATCCAAAAGCTAACTTAACACTTACAATCAGATGTCATGCGCATCACATTAAACATTTTAGGCTAAGTTTAGGTTTTCATTTATCGCACCCTATTGAAATAATATCAAGGCCTCCTAAGACCTTTATAAAGAGAATTTTTACTTCTCTATAACCGAGAGAAACTGCAGCTAGTAACCTTGAACTCTTTTTATCGTTGTTTCTAGGTGAGTTCATATAAGTTAAAAAAAAGATGTGGTCACATTATAATTACTTGCAGGACGCTTTATCTCTTCTCCTTCTACAATGATTTCTCGCCTACGTACACATACAGTACAATATAACATTCACAAATACGCTGAGAGCATGTATACACTGTGATCTTTGTTCTAATATGATTGTGCTGTATTTTACTAAACTCCTTCTCAAGTTCTAAACCTGGGACAATGCATTAATAATTTTTATCACACCGTGACAGTACAAACACAAATCTGATTTATATGATCTATTATTTCTAACACGTTAGGCTCTTGTTGCGCATTCGATTAATCTTGATTTTACTTGTACTAACATTAGTGATATCAGGTAGTAATTGAAAATGCTATTTCTTTCTTGATAATTGGAGACACGTATGAATTTTCTAAATATTATAAACTTTTTACTGTTTATGATGTGCTGTTCATGACAGACAGAAAAGGTTCGATTTCAATTTCATACGCTAAGAATATTTTGTCAGGAGTGCTACCAGGAAACTATGCCATTTTCCATTTCAATGTCATCACTTGCTCAGGGATACCTGCAATGAGTACTATGAAGGAATAAATATACCATTTTAATAAACAAGAAAAGTTATTCATGGAATCCATATTTTCTCTTGTAAGCGATTTTTAAATTCATTAGTAAACTTTCTGGCTACGAATGATCTTCTGGGGATTCATGTTCACACTACAGTCGATTTTTCTTACATAAACCAATATTTTTGATAAGTAAATTCACTTGAATCGTTAAATTCGTCACGGATGGCAAGATTCATTCATCCCCTTAATTAATTTTTGTAATTCCTCACTGCCCTTATTCTCCTTCGCTTTTCAACAACATTTCTACTTAATGCGTGTGTCAGGATGAAAATATTCTTCTGGTTACTGTTCTGCGCCGCTGCCCACTGATTAAGAATGATGCCACTTCTCTTCAACACCAAGAGTATTGCATTAGCGATAACACTAGGGCCTCGCATTTGGGAGGACGTGGGTTTAAATCGCCCCGTCCGGCAGTCTAAATTTCGGTTTTCTATGTTTCTCGAAATCATTCCGGTGAATGACGGGTTCGTTTCTTCAAAAGCCATGGCCAAATTCCTTCCTTCTTGTTTCTTGACCATAGTTCTTTCCCGCCTCTAATGACCTCTCTGTGGATGAGGTGTAAAGCCATTAGGAAAAGATAGAAGGAGTTCTCTTGAATGGTATCTTGAGTTACTTCGAATGAAGTTAGCCGCTAGGTATAGACGGTCTAAGCTATTCATTTTCGTTCAACTAGTGCATTTAAATTCCCTGTTCTTTGATTTAATCACTTTAAAATATGTCTGGACCTGTTTTCAAACAAAAAATTTGTTTGTAGGCACAACAGCATTACATAGTTTGCATATCTTCCCCTAGTTTAATACATGCAGTTTATCAATTTAATAAAGAGATGATGAATTTAATAGAAACAATGAGTAAAAGAGAGACAAAAAACAGGGTGTAGCCTACTAAGAAAAAGAAGAGAAGAAATTATTAATGTCATTTTAGGACTTTAATAGACGATTCACAAATCTTTTGACTATTTCATTCACATCGAACTCATTAAAAAAACAAAATGGCCAACAAAATAGCAATACACAATTTAAAACTGAGAGTTGTTACTCGATTGTTTACCAACCACAAATTTCTAATTAATACGGTGAATCCTTAGAAATATTTATTACATGGACACTTTAAGCTAGAAATACCTTTGCTAACGTAAAAATGAATGAAAGAAATATTGTCTAATGTCTACCAGTCAGATACTTGTATAATACATGCGCTGTACTGTGAAAATGGTAGAGCGCCTGACGTATAGATGCTTAGCAACGTTTATGAATTGGACTGGTTGCGTTCCTTGTTTCCACAGGCGGCTGACAGGTAACAGGCCTGCGAGGCGGCTTCAATGTAGATGTTTATAATTACCCTACATATCAAAGAGCCAATCCGTCAATCTGTAGGCACAAAATTATGTTAAAATTGGACGGGAGGGTGTGTGTGTGTGACAGAAACTGTGTTAAGTACTGTTACCACCTTGTGTTGCTTATAGAAGGGCGAACTGTATCTAAATCAAACGATTCTAGCCGTGTTCCGCAGCAGTCTAAAACATTAAAATATAGGTAATAAATAAATATATACTGACAAATATTTCCAGCAGAATTATTTCTCCAGACTACCTAAAATGAGATGGGTAGACGGAGCACAGCAAAATTCGACTATATCTAAGGCAGCGTGCTTAAACCACGTAGCTCCATTTTAGCCTCCTGTAAACCCCCCCTCCCCCCACGTAGCCCTAGTTTTTTCCCTTTCGATTCCAGAAGACATTTTTTACTGTTTTATCCTGTCAGACTATTGTAAATTACATAAGGAGATAATTAACTGAGGGAAATCAATATTCACATGATGCTGTGTGAGTTCTGTTCCTCATTTTAACTGTGAAAAATTTTATGAAAGGAAAGCTACGTGGTCTGGCTCGGAACCCCCCCTCCCCCCCCACTTAGCCCAGCGTAGCCTTCCAGCCAACCACTGCCCCTCCCCCTGGACCGAGCCACGTAGTTTGTGCACGCTCCATAATGTTCGGGATAAATGAAGAAAGAGGGCAGAAGATCGAGTGCGGTAAAGAAAAACTTAAATGAAATCGTGCAGCCACTGAAGCTGAACGTATAAAGTAATAAATGACTCGAATACCGATCAATTGTACAAGCTAGCGATCAGAAAGCATTGGTTATTTTCTACAGTTATTTCACTACTGTCTTTCATAATATTGTTGTTTGTAAATCAAAATTTTTTGCACTTAGGAGCAAAATGAATAAACTTTTTAGGGTTTTTTTTTTTGTAGTAGTAATTTGAAGCGTTAAAATAAAAATATATGGTAAGAATCATGGATTTTTGAAATATAATTATGTTTCATGTTTATTACATTAAAATTTGCTTCTGATTAGTTATCATAATCATGTTCTTAAATACGACGTCGCAACTTATTTCATAGAAGACGAAACTGTTCTTCGCTTGTTGGTAAAGTTGCATAGACTCTGCCAAAAAGAAATAATATCGAATATCAGTTATATACTGTACATATAGTTTTAAAACCAGGGGATTACCAAAAAACTCATATTGCGAAAGTAATACTTGTTTTTTTACTCTTGACTTCAAAAGAATGATGAGAAGAATTGGAAAAAGAGATGGAAAGATTTCTAAGAAATATTTTCAATTTACTAAAAGAACAGAAAGACTTATATAATTCATCTCCCTTCCATTGACTGTATTAAAATGTAGAAATTGGTGCAAAGAAAAAACTACTTTTAAAACACTTTTTCCCCACTAATACTATTAATACAAGAATTTTTTCAATTTTTATATACACCTTATTCTACATTTATATTAGCTCGGGTCATCATGCAAACTCCATTCTTTCATCTATTTCACGTTAAAATATGAGGTGAAGAGAGTACATTAATATTAAAATAAACGATAACACGCGTGAGGTAATGTTAGTGGAAAGAATAAGGGTAAAAAGCGCAAATACTCGTGTAGCTAAAGGGTAAGAAAGATATCAATAAATTGAAAACTGAATACATTTAGGGATACGGGAAAATGCAGGAGCCAAGTGGGAGCTACAGTGATAAGTTTCTACAAAAATATTCATACCGAGTCAAGAAACAGAGCAGGTACTGCGGAACTGGATGTAAGTTTGCTGCAGTGTTTGATTGAGAGCTGGACCAGTTACACGAACTATAGAGGAGGGACATTGCTCCAGTGTTTGGTGCCGCGATGTTCAGAAAAAGCTGTTGGAAAGATATGCACGTTTACATAAATGGTTACTGGTGTAAAGTAACTTAATGTGATTGGTATTATTGGCCAGACCCCCTAAACCAGAAATGGTGAACCTTTCTTCATATACGTGCCATTTTTTCTTAAGAAATCTTGAACGCCAGTTATGTACACACTTTATCATAGGCCGCCGCTGAAAAATTCTATCACTCTTATCTTGCACAATCATACATCAATGTCATCCTAAGAAACAGTAACGCAATACTGGCGTGTCATCAAACAATCATGACATAGTGAATGCTATGAAAAGAAATAAAACTAAAAACTATCACCTTAAAACTTTATATTTACAACAAGAAATATAAATTTTCATATTAAGCAATAATAACATCAACAATTTTGTGTTTATTTAAGTAGATGAAACTAGTGCGACATCTGTTGTTGCAAATTAAATGCCAAATAACTTATATTACTTTCATGCTGTATTACTTTTACCAGAATGCAAGCTAAAGTGGAGTCATCTGACAAACAGATTCGAAATGAATTCTTAATGTCGTTCATCTCTGAAAATAATGACTGACAGGCATAGGTAGATGAAATGTTTTTAAGATAGCAAAAGTCAGCTACTAAAATGTGTCTGGAATTGAATTCCAAGTTTCCATAATTATAGTATTGACATTTTTACTCATATTGCTTGATAGTCTTGCTAATTCGTTTAATTACAACTCCTTCCTCATTTCAATGAAGTTTTGAGCCCATATTGATCTACACTGGAACTCAGGCAGATGCATTTACAGGTATTAAATGTCCAACCAATCAAATTTAAACACGTTCAGTTTATCAGGTGAAGTCACATCAGGATACATAATGAACTTGGATGTTTCCGATTAATCATTTGAACTGAGAAAATTTCGGGGAAAATTCTTCTATTGAAGAATTTATTATTGAAGATAACTCTTTAGTGAGTTATAAGTGATCTAGTTTTTCGAGTTCATCCAAATCTATAGTAATTATTTTTTCAATTTGGAAAATGTTTGTAATCATTATAAATAATATCTTCACAGAAAACTTGCAGTTTGGTCTCAAAAGCACGAATGACATCTAGCATAACGATAATTGTTTTGTTTGCAAAGTGATTTGTTTCATGCAGCCGTTTTACAGATAATGTTGTTCTTTACATACCACTGTTTCAAAACTTAAAAGACACCCCGCCTTGTCAGTTTTATTAATCACGCCATATTTCTCAGTCCACCAAGATTTAAATTCTCTATTACACTTATCTTGCACTTTTTTTTTGCCAAGCTAGCCATTTTGAATAGTTGTAAATATAACTCAAACTTAAACAAGCAGCTGTGTTAACGAAATTAGTTTAAAAACCGCAAGAACTATACGTAGCTGGTGAAAGCAGTCAACGTCGTCGACAAAAACCAACAAGTGAATAAGTTAGCTTAACGTCCCTGCCGCCGCCGCGCCGCCTAGCTTGCTCACTCAGTCCATTCGGACAGAAAATTCGTTCAAAAACCACCTCTTTAGCGCAATCTTTAGTCGTTCCTGCACCGGTAATTTCTTTCACGATGAACTTAGTGACCATGTTCTTAAATTATGTAGACAAGAAAATTAGCTACTTATACCTACTTAATTAACGCCGTGCCCAAATTATTTGGTCGCGTACCATCATCGATCCGCACGCATGACATTGGTTTGCCATCCCTGCCTTAAACAGTTTTGATTTACCACACATTCGACCTGTGACATCGCATTACCTGTTGGTGACTTCTACTTTTACGAGCCATCCAAACCACGGGACTACCTATCGTATTTCACATGTATTACCTGAGGTGAAGGTCTGCTTAATATCCCATAAAAATTCCAACCGAGAGAAGGATTCTAAGTCAGACTCCTTGAAGAATGAGCCGCCATAATCATAATTACTATTATTACTATTACTATTACTCCGCGATTCACTAGAAGTGTGTGGCGTAGGGTGCATTACACCTATCCGGGAAGGTAGTGGTTTGGAAGGGATATACGGGATATGGCAGGAGGCTTTGCTGTACTCTGTTTAGAAGAAGCTAAGTATGCAAAGGAGAAATACTTTGAAATCAACACACCTGCTCAATCATCACAATGGTTTTCTGAATTATCTTTTCTCAGACACCTTATACAATGTTGTTAGTAGGAAATTCAATGCTGAGCTAGTGTAGAACTGTAAATAAGCGGACGCCAATCATTTCGTATGTGCTTCAGCATTTGTTATAATTAATTGTCAATAACGCCGTGACGCAACTACAGTAAGTGGCTTTTCATGTACATTTACTTAATTATTAATGAAATCTAACGCAATCAATCAATTAATTAATCAATACCAATTATGAGTGAAGGGCAGCACAAATATCCATCGCTATTGTGTATATTGCTATTGGCTGCGGGGTCATAAAGAGAAAGGACTGCAGGTAACAACGCCTGGAATCTGCATAGATCTTCTATACTTAACTAATTTTCATAGCGATTTATTGATTAACTTTAGATACTAGTATCTTAGACATATCATTTATGGTATACTCTTACAACTTCACTCTTGAAGGCTGTAGTAGAAAATTGATACTGGGACATATCAACAGTTACAGAGCGTCAACAAAATTATAGTTTTTTGTTTTGACTAGTTTATAAAAAAAGATACTTCCTGGCTATTGATTCTTACTTTATAATCAGTTACACCTTTACAAACTTAACATTAATAGTACAGAAATACAATGCCGTACAATATTATTACTACTCGGGTTAGTGATAGAATTCAATGTTACAAGAAAATGAGAACAGACAATACAGCGTTATCCATATTATAGCACTTGAACAGGACGTGATTTCAATGCCATTCACTGCTGTTGTGTCCTGATATGAACAGCAGTTAATGGGACTCAGTCACAAGAAATATGTTTACAACAGTTCACGATAGAGTTCCACCATACAATATCGCTGCATTTTTCGTTTTTACACATCGTGTATTTGAAAAAATAATCACAATTATTATATTATTTGTCCAAGTAAGTAATAGGTAAATTCATGTGATGGTGACGACCTGGCAACAAGATTTATCATCAGCTGCGCAATCTACCCCTATCGTAGCCGCCTAGCCTAATCCGGCAATCCTGCCGGGTATAGGAGACCTACAGTTTAATGTGAAATTCGAACCACGGAAGGATTCTGCCGTGCTTCACATTGCACAGCACGTTGCGCCCAACTTGAACATCGGCTTAAAGGCTTATGAAAATCCTCGCCGAGACAGGGATTCGAACCGGGAACCTTTCGATCTCCAGTCAGATGGCTTAACCACTGAGCCACCAGGTCAATCTCCTCAGTGTGTGGGAAAATAGTATAAATTTGTTTTATGGTGAGGATATTGACTTGAATCTGCAGAAATCGCATCTATACAGAGTAGAGGATTGCTGCCTTACGATGTGAAGATTCTATTTAGTACTTCGGCGAGGCTACCTGAGTTGCAGGTGACGTACTGCACCACATAGTGTGTCAGCTTGGGTGAGCGGGAGGCAGCGGTCATCGGAAATCGATGTGTGTGCACGTTTTTGCATCTCTGACACACAGAGGCACGCCTCGTGGTCAAGGCCGCTAAAGTGCAGCATCGTGATTAGTGTTAAGTTACAGATTAACCCAGGTTGGTGCCTAAACGTATGCAATAACAGCAATAAATAAATAAAAATAAATGCAGCTTAAACCCCGAAAAAGACAAGTAAGTGCAATTTTTTCACAGATTATCCTCTTCGATTTCCGGTGATGCAAGAAGTTTCCATCATCTGGTATTTTTCTTATTCGTTTGCTACTTACACAAATCGGCTATGATATTTTTCTTATTCGTTTGGTAATCACACAAATCGGCTATTTAGCCATAAACAAATTAATTATCATTCCTGACACGCATATGAAATTACTTTATATGAGCTAGCCCCTCAATTATTGTGGTTTAATTAGTTGTCCAAAGTTACCAAACAGTCTCTGACGAATTGTGTAACTTATTGGGGTAACAGCGTGTTACTGAACGACTGAGGACCAATCTTGCTTCTACCTGAATGCTCATTTGTGTTTTAATTGAAATAAGTTAATGGTTAAGTGATAAACTTGTTTCTGAATGAAATACCACTGAATTTATTCAACACAATTCCTTGAATAAACATTTTCACGCCAGAGCTACATCGTAACAGGCTCCTAAACATTTCACATTAAAATACAAGTTTGACGTAATGATACTTAAATACGCTCCGAGCAATGCTCAACAAACAATGAACTACTTAAATTCACGCCAAGCCATGTTTACAAGCCAGGCGCTCAATATACACTGAATTCTCCACGCTCAGCTGTGCTGGCGAGGCCAAATATTTACCATCTAACGATGATAATATTACTCCACCCAGAGATTATACAAACTAGCTTGTGTAAACCCTTTAAATACAAATAAATTTACAGATGTTAACACAGTTATTAATAATAGTCATAATTAATTAAAGCAAAATTATATATGTATTTATTTGCTTATGGCTTTAAGCGTCGTCGACGTCAAGGTCATTCGAGGCGAGAAAGGTCTGGGACAAGGAACGGGAAAAAATTCGGCCATGACCTTTTGCAGGAAGCATCCCGGCATTTGCCTGGAGTGATTTTCGGAAACCATGGAAAAAACAAATCTGGATGCCCGGACGGCGATTCGAACTGGCGTTCTCCCGAATGCGAGGCCAGAGCGTTACCGGAGATTGTCACACTTATCCACATTATACGTTGGATGGAGAACAGGCCGTCATACATTTGTTTCGCTGCCTTAGGGGACTGCTGTCTCCAATGGGACATAATAAAGAAATCAATGGGTTATGCACCATACTTGGCCCATGCCAAAGGCTGCCTGATCGACACATCACAGGGCCTATGTTATGTGTATAGCAGGGCTGGTCAACCTACGGCCCGTGCCACATTTTTCTGGCCCTCGAGATTCATTGCACTTTTACAAAATATTTTTTATATTTCATTTTAAGTGTTATATATTTCTTTACAATGTGCATTTAGTATCATCATTATTATAATATCTATGTTTACATGTAAGAATAATAGTTAACACAACAATAACCACTCATTATGTTTCAATTTTTCACTCCAAAAAAATGTTAATTGTGGGTCTAAATCTAATATGGGGATAAATAATTTTATATGCGGCCCGCGGAGTTATGATGCATCTGCAAAGTGGCCCGCAAGATCATTTGGGTTGGCCACCCCTGGTGTTTAGTAAACATACTCATCACAGTGGATTTTGTGGCTGGTGAATACCTAGTATTAAAAAGAACAGAGGTCAGAC
This sequence comes from Vandiemenella viatica, assembly GCA_031002005.1. Taxonomy (NCBI): domain Eukaryota; kingdom Metazoa; phylum Arthropoda; class Insecta; order Orthoptera; family Morabidae; genus Vandiemenella; species Vandiemenella viatica. The sequence continues at coordinate 241,589,217 of JARYHS010008074.1, read as the reverse complement.
GCAAAACTCAACTCAGAATAAAATAAAATTTTGCAGTGTAATGATAATAACTATGCAGCTGTACAAGTTACGGGGAAGATAGAATGTTCTCTGCTGGTACTACGATCTGCTGATAAACAAAATTCTCCTTAATCTTGATATTGGAGTTCCAACCTCTATTACCGAGTTTGACTCGTTTCTAATGTACCAACTTAAAAGTCTTAATCAGCTTAATATTTTCATATGAACGTAGTTTTATTGATTCTACATTGTTCCTCTATTATGTGATACCGCATCATTTTGCTCTAAAAATCGTCGAATTAATTTCCTTATTTTGTGTTAAATTGTGGTTATATTCAAAACATCTCATCATTCAATTCACACATTAATTCGTTTATGCCTTGTTTTTATTATCTGTCTACGCGTCAGTTTAGTCAAAGTAAAGAAACATGATTATCTGTTCGTTATATAATAATCCTGTGGGGTTGGCCATAATACAATGTCAGTATACAGACTTGTTACACAGTGGATGAAAGAAGGCCCTAGTACTCCTAGAGCAGGCACAGGTCGACACAGAAGGACAACAGCACGTAAAGACCGTCAAATTGTGTGGGTGGTTGTTGCTGACAGACGTGTGACTGCAGGCTATATCAAAGAGAGTATCGCTCCCCGGACGACTGTACACCAATTTCTTGGAGCTGGGTTGCACACTCTGACCCCAATGCAAAGTGTTCTATTAAGCTGATTTCATTGCCAGTATCGTCTAACCTAGACTGGACACATTTCACTGAAGAGACAGATAAAAAAAAAAAAGCAAAATGTAACCACTGCTCAACATTAATAAATATTGTAGGAGGCTCAAACGGAAATTTAACCCGCCATATGAAAACAAAACACGCACAATTGAAAGATTTATGTAATTTAAACTCAAATCAAACCACATCCGAATCGGAAGACATTATTTCGGCATTGTCAAATGGCAGGCTCCAACAATAAATGAACCAATACATTTGTAGACCACCGCCAGTCCGAAAAGTTGAACAAATAGAAATACAAGTTGCCAAGATAGTTGCTAAAGGGCATTCATTATATTCAAAACTTTATAAAAATTTATTAGTCGATTATTTATAAAAGGGTATTTCAGTTCATTAAAATAAACTCAATTTATAACATTTTGTAAGTAGGTAATGTTTCTTCAATTAACAATTAAATAAATCAATTTTAAAATTAATATAATACGAATGTATGTAAAGTAAAAAGTAAAGACAGAGCAGTTGAATGCCCCATTTTACCCATTTGTCTAAAGGACACAGAGTACTTTGGTTTATTGGCGGCCATTGTCATGCTAATGACATTTGAAAGGGCTATTATTAAGGAACAACTTTTGTGTAAAACGTCATATTAAATTCCATTTAGGAACGACAAAAAAAATTAAGTAATGTCCTACTAAAACTGTCTTAACAAACAAAATAGCGCGTGCAGTAGCGGTAGCTAATCGAACGAACGATCTGTTATTTGAGTCTGGAATTCGAGATGGGAACTAACGAACTAAATGAGAGACCTAGTTCGCGAAGGAACTGCGAACTAAACTGAGCGCTCCCAGTCCCGAACTGTTATGCGCAAGTCTAACCTAGAGTAATACAAAACTCAAATGGGCACGTGATTACGTACATTTGTGATAATCGGCAACATGTATTCAGGCATATTGGAGAAACGGCTTAACCTGCTGTGATTGCAGAACGTCACACTGTTCCAGCCACTGGTGTCATGGTTTGAGGGCAATCAGTTTCAATAGCAGGACTGAGTTGGTTGTTGTTGAAGGTACAAAGACAGCCCAGCACGATGTGGACGATTTTTTTTTAACTGCTTTACACCTCTCAACAGCGAGGTCTTTAGAGAAGGGAAAGGATGGGGGCAAGGAATGGGAAGGAATTCGGCCATGGCCTTTTTAAGGAAGTATCCCGACATTTGCCTGGAGTGATTTGGGAAACCATGGAAAACCCAAATCTGGATGCCCGGACGGGGATTCGAACCGCCGTCCTCCCGAATGCGAGGCCAGAACGCTATCCGTTACACCACCACGCTCGGTCCGATGTGGACGAGATACTGCACCCTATTTTAATACTCTTCATATCCACCATCCAAATCGCATCTTCCAACAGGATAATGCCCGCCCTCATACTGTGGTCATCACAACATAAGCCTTGAAAAGGGTTACGATTACAATTTGGATTGTACAGTCCCCAGATTTTTCCCCAGTAGAGCATATCTGGTATGCCAGGAGTAGACATATTAGATCATATAGTCACCCAGCACAAACTGTGCAACAACTGACTGCACAAGACATGCAGGCGTAGCGAGACATACCCTAAGATGACATATTGATTCAATGCCGGCAAGGACCCACGAATGTATAGGTGATCAAGGTGGTCCTTTTCTTACTGACAACTGTATCTGAAGGTAATAAACGTGGCCTGATTTCAACTTGTTATCATTTTTTCTGAGTATGACCTTGGATATATCTACAAAGTTTCCTAAAATTCCATTATTCCTGTCTGGGTGTTGTGCTTCTAATTTCTGCCAGTGTAGTAGCACTACAAGGTGGTTTTGGATGGAACAAAACTGTCACCAGGACAATGGGTATAACTGCTGGCCGTGTAAATGAGATGGACCTGCTGGAGAACATGAGAAACGACAGTGGAACTGGTAGACTGCACAACAATAGAGCTGGAGCGATCGAAGTGTAGATGAGATCTCTGAAGGAGACTAAGGAGGTGGCACAAAGCAACGAATCACTTGATGAAATGCGCAAGAATTCTTGACGTGTGTACATGCGACCTTTAAGTCATATCGTTCGAATAACATAAGATGAGCATGAATTTTTGCAAGTTAGTTCTCCATCATGTGAACAGCTACTGCTGACAAGTGAGAAAGAACAATCATAACGGTCAGATATACGTTCTGATGTCTCCGTGATGAAGTTCGCCCTCTTTGAGGGCCATTATACTGACCTAGTCAGGCTACAACTATGAGTAGCAATGCAATTGTGTTCAATATAGCTTTTTTTCTGTAAAGAACCAAGCATAACCAAATGAGGAAATAAAAATATGAAATAGGAACACGCCGGTTTAAATGGGGTAGACATATCAGGTGCATGCCGCCGGAGAGGTGGACCTTAAAAATATAAGAATAGAAATCAGAAGAGAGAGAGACATCAAGAAAAGAATGTACAAAACTAGTAACAGCTATTTTCAGATTAGACAATAACTAATGACTAATATTTCAACCACCTGAAGCTAGCGCGTTAGATAATATAAACATTATATTATGTAAACCAAAATCTCGCAAAATTTTGTAATTTTCATACTAAAGTAGAGCTGCTCAAAATGCAAACAAGGTAATAGCTGCAAACCCAGGAAGAGTTTGAGTTTTGTTCTTAAGAAAGCCTTGATTATTCAAATTGTTTCGTTGATTTATTCAGTAGTCTTCTTAATCTCTTCAAGTGAAATCTGGTTGTTTAGGCTTACATTCAACTTCAACATTATTTTAACATAACGTATATTAGAACATTTTGTTTAATCACAGTGGGGAAAACACAGAAATCAGTCATTCAAAGGCCGGGTTCGAAAATGAGACAAAAGAATACCGGGTTTCTTTTATCTGAGGGCTTTAATTCTCGTCGAAGACGAGATCATTAGAGGTGGGTAGAGAAAGGGAAGGAAATCGGATTCTGGTTCGAATCCCCGTCCGGGCATCCAGATTTGGGTTTTCCATGCTTTCCCCAAATCACTCCAGTCGAATGCCGGGATGTTTCCTTCAAAAGGCCATCGTCGAATCCTTCTCGTTCCTGTCTCCAGCCCCATCCCGCCTCTAATGACCTCGGCCTCGACGAGGCGTAAAGCTATAAGTAAAATAAAAGGAATTCGGCCATGGACTTTTGAAGGAACCATCGCGGCATTCGCCTGGGGAGATTTGAACCCGCGTCCTCCCGAATGTCATGCTAGCGCGCTACCTCTCACTTACCAGGCACGGTAATGTTAGGTTCATAGTCTATGCTTTGCTCCACGCTACAATACGCTGGGCACCTACCTTTTGACATTGATTTTGTGCCTGCAGCCCAGACTCACAGAACAGCCGAGTTCATAAACATGTGGAGACTGCAAAACCTTTAAAAGGCCATTAAATCGACTTTACTGCTGTCTGCGGATGACTGCTGCCTGCCTCCATTGTTTATAGCTCGGTAGAATGTAAACCGGCAGTAAAATTCTGCCTGACAGATTACTCCAGTGTTTGGTAGCTAAAGATTCGCTTTTTAAGACACTGATACAGAGTTATATATCCTATAACATATTTTTTTTTTCGAGATGGTAAACAAGAAAATCTTCTAATGAATATTTACGTGCAATGAGTGTTAATCGGTTTCCTAACAAACAGTAATATAGCACTGTGATCTATCACTAGAGCATTTAAGTATTTGGCATCAGCCCAACTGCTTATCTATTTCAAATATAATTAATTCTGTTATGAAATATTCTACTTCAGCAACATACTCGTATATGTGTCATATTAGAAACGATGTAGTAATATGTATTTAACTCCGAAAATTATCCCTGAGGCATCTATTTCGTCCTAGTTATCTCGAGTTAATACTTGTGCTTTGTTTTGCAATATGCTCTATTCCTGATTTTTTAACTTAAATTTTAGTCAGCTCTATTTTTTTAATATTAATGTTACAATTTTTTGTTGTTGTATTGATGGTTTGAAGACACATAAGTGGGTTGAGAGAATTTTAATAGTTTAAATGTAACTGTATCAGTACTTTTTGATAAACGTCGCGAAGTAATCTATGTAACCAGACATTTTTTTCTTCTTATGGTTTTACGCCTCGTCGACGTCGAGGTCATTAGAGGCGGGATGGGGCTGGGTACAAGGAACGGGAAGGAATTCGGCCATGGCCTTTTGTAGGAAGCAACCCGGCATTCGCCTGGAGTGATTTGGGGAAACCAAAGGAAACACAAATCTGGATGCCCGGGCGAGGATTCAAACTGCCGTCCTCCCGAATGCGAGGCTAGAGCGTTAACCGTAACCACACATCACTGTTGCAAAGTTTCCAACTATCAATAACAGTTAATAAACACTCATTAAGAATAGAGAATCCGCTTCTCGGGTTTGAAGATTTCAGTATTTATCTCTTGAGTGATGTTGGTAGCCTACGGCCGTACTTCCAGTTTCTTTCATTACTCTTGCTGATTTTTTTTATTCTAATGAAATATTTGTTCACTTTAAGAAATTTTCAAGTAGGCCTACAGTTCATCGTTTTGTTAGAATACCAATTCTTATATATTCAAAACGTTTTTTCATCGCTTTTATGACTGTTTTATCGAAATTTTTTGCCAACCTTCTTTTAATTTGATTGAATTAAACTTTAAGGCAAACAATCTCTCGTTAACTTTCACAAAATAATCTAGAAACAATCAAATTTGATGCGAGAAGTTTTCCTCGACGTTGTACTGTATGTTGGTGTATTCTTCATGGGGAAAGTAACGGAGTTAAGTTGTTGTTTAAACACAATGTTTTGACGACTGCACTCCCCGTCATATTCAGGTGAACGGTTAACAAGCCTCAAAACTTGAAGCTTGCCTAAAGTGCGTTGTTCATAGATTGGTATAACAACTTGAAGCGTAGTTACGTTGCCTACCAGCAATCCCAGGTGCCATTAGCACCTTGTGAAGCACAACATACAGAATGTTGACTACGAGCATCCTCAATAACTAGTATCAAAGCGTCACTAAGTAGGAAACCACGATCCCGATTAAAATTCACTTTGCCTCAGATCAAGTAAACCGGATTGTTTTTTTCCAAGTTACCGATGTTCGGGCAGCCAGGCTGCGCGTCGTCAAAGTCCCGTATTTTGTGCTCCACAAGCTTCTACTGACGTCTGAGACTGCTACCAGGCAATGTAATAACGGTCCCTATTGCCATTTCAGTTTACACTGAAGAGCCAAATAAACTGGTAGAGGCATGCGTATGCAAACACAGAGATATGGAAACACTCAGAATACGGCGTTGAGGCCGGCAATGCCTATGTAAGACAATAGGTGTCTGGCGCAGACGTTAGATCGGTTACTGCTGCTACAATGGCAGGTTATCCTGATTTAAGTGAGTTCAACGTGGTGTTATATTTTGCGCACGAGAGATGGGACACAGCATCTCCGAAGTAGCGATGAGGTGGGGATTTTCCCGTACGACCATTTCACGAGTACACCGTGAATATCGGTTATCCGATAAAACATCAAATCTCCGATATATCTGCGGCCGGAAAAAGATCCTGCAAGAACGGGGCCAACGACGACTGAAGAGAATCTTTCAACGTGACGGAAGTGCAACCCTTCCGCAAATTGCTGCGAATTTCAATGCTTGGCCATCAGCAAGTGTCAACGTGTGAACCATTCAACGAAACAACATTGATATGTTCTTTCGGAGCCGAAGGCCCACTCGTGTACCCTTGCTGAGTGCACGACACAACGTTTTACGCATCGCCTGCGCCCGTCAACACCGAAATTGGCCTGTTGATGATTGGAAACATGTTGCCTGGTCAGACAGGTCTCGGTTCCAGTTGTATCGAGCGGATGGACTTGTTCGGGGATGGAGATAACCTCATAAATTCATGGGCCCTGTATGTCAGCAGGGGACTGTTAAAGCTGGTGGAGGCTCTGTAATGGTGTGGGAAGTGTGGTGTTGGAGTGACATGGGACCCCTGATACATCTAGATATGACTCTGACAGGGGACACGTAAGTACGTATCCTGGCTGATCAGTTGCATCGATTCATGTCCATTGTGGATTCCTTTGGACTTGGGCAATTCCAGCAGGACAATGCGACACCCCACACGTCCAAAATTCCTACAGAGTGGCTCCAGGAACGCGCTTCTGAGTTTAAACACCTCCACTGGCCACCAAACTCCCCAGACATGGACATTATTGAGCATATCTGAGATGCCTTTCAACGTGCCATTCAGAAGAGATCTCTACCCCCTCGTACTCTTACGGATTTATGGTCAGCCCTGCAGGAAGCATGGTGTCAATTCCCGCCAGCACTACTTCAGACATTACTCGAGTCCATGCCACGTCGTGTTGCGGCACTTCTGCGTGTTCGCGGGGGCCCTACACGATATTAGGCAGGTGTACCAGATTATTTGGCTCTTCAGTGTATTAACAATGCGCTCTTGGCAAACTTCAGATTTTATAGCTTCTTATCTGTGAAGTGACGTAGCGTACAGTCGTCGAAATATTATGTTTAAACAACAATTTACCTTCGTTAGTTTCCCGTGAGGAATATATCAATTATCAATTGATGTTGGGCTATCTCATCTTGCACATTTCTTTCTTCACATCATCACATTATTCATAGTACTGGGTTGTTGCATTTGACAAATTGTAATTAACGAACATGTAATGATAAAATATAACGTAAATTGGAATGAAAGTCCGATAAAGCGACGAGTGTGTATGGTGAGATGGTTTGTGAGAGATAGGATCTCGGCCGGAAACTGGAGGCGCCCTGTCAGATGCCTGACGGTGATATCTGAGAGCACATACATTGCGGATGCAGCTCACCGCCAACACAGATTCCTCCCTACTGGCGGGCATCCAGGAAGCTTCACAGCTGGGAACTGAATCTCCTCCCTCACGTTTCGTTATCTCTTGTATTTTACCGCTATGTAATTTCAATTTAAATTTCTTCTCTCTGTCTCCTCTTTGTTCAATTCAATCCCCTAGTGGCCGTGAGCGTTAAAGCAACACCACACTAGACCGGGGAATATGACGCGCTGTGGTTCAAATGCCATGCCTCTCGAACCAACCGTCATAAGTACGGTTCGGATCTTTAGGGCAAGTCAAATTTTTTTCCTGCCTTCTTTTTAAGAAGAAATTTGAATTAAACACTGATTCAATGTTTCTGATTATATTTACATCTATTTTATATAGGATATAAATGCACATTCAGACCATTTTCATAGTTTTGGACATATTTCTATAATATTTATGTTCATATTTGGAGGAAAAATCTGGTAGTTTTTTAATAGTACCAGGAATTCACTAGATATAGATGAGAAGAAATTAAGATAATTATTCACAAAACTGTACTTGTGCTATACAGGTGCGGGAAAAAACTAATTTTCACTGTGGCCAGAATTCACCAGTCAAGAATTAAAGTTATACATTATTGTCACTGTCTAAACGTAATGTTCCGCCCGCCTTTTAATATCGACAATGCAGCAGTAGCATGCACGTGTCGATCCGCGTCAATCAATATCTCAGTGAAATATCCTCAGTCATCGTTAAATCTGCAGTATTCAGTGAGTAGACCTACCGCCATGCCGAAAATAAAATTTTCTGAAAGCGTGAAGTTAAGTAAGGGAATTTAGATATGAGTATTTTAGTAAAGATAAAAGAGTTCTCTTCTGTAAATTATCTGAAATTAAAGTGTCTTCAACAAAAAGATTAAAAATTTAATTTCCCAATGGTGCAGGGAGTAAACGGAAGCAAATTATATATGAAAGTGACACTACTAGGTAAAATAAATGATGTAAAATTCAGCATGTTTTGACGTATAATAAATTTAAATCTTTGGTCATATTTTGCCATTTTTAGGTCATATTTATCCATTTTTAAGGACATATTTGCCTGCATATTTCTCTGTTTTTTTGGTCATAAAGATCCGAATCCTAGTCATAAGCGAGGTTCGTAGATGGTCTCCCGAATCCATCTATTCTACTTCACCTCTCAAATTACACTTTTACCAAACACACATACACTTTCCACACTGAACTCAGATTACACGCTTCGGAAACAGATTACTGCACTTCACATACTCCATTAAACTAAGAGACAAAGCAGAGGAAGAAGACGCGAATAATTACGAGTAAAACTGCCACAAGCTGGCCGAATCAACCCCCACGAGTATCTCTTCGCCAAAACAAGTCATACGATCATAAAAATCATTTTCTAACTCCTCTAATCTTGACCCGTTACTCACTGCAGTAGTAGAAGAACGGCAATTTTTTAAGTACCTCGTTATTCCAAAGAGGCATCACCTTCGAAATGACGTGGCAAATGTCTAGCTGGAGCAAATTTAAGAACTCCATTCAGTTATAAGGTACTCAGCAAGGCACAATTCCCAAGTGTGTTAATGAGCTTGTGGTGATTTTATTTTTGGTTACTTATGTATGTAGTTACCACTTTTCACCTTTATCTTATCTTTTTTATAGCTAGCTTGTACCTATGCTATCGATGCATAAGTCATTAATTGTTCTGATAAACTTTTATTTATTCAGTTAATGGTTTAACAACTTCCACCAACACCAGTTGATAATACGACCGTTAATCTTTAAATCGGACTTCTCATATTAATATTTCTCAATCGGCATATTCAACTTGCGAACTTAATATAACGCCTCTACCATATAGGCTTTTAAACATGTCGCTCCTGGCAACCAACATCTCAAAACAAAAGGAACACGAATGTAACCCAATCTCAAGGAATATGCATATTAATATACTTGCATACTACATAATAGTCCATAATATAACGATACGATCATCACAAGCTTCCTTGTTAGTTCTGTCACTAATCAAAAATTGATGATCTTTTTTTTAGATTCGATTGAGCCGTAATATGTTATCTCAGTGCCTTCTAACTATTTCGACAGGTACTTGCTCTTCATACTATTTTTATACTGATAAATCTAAAAATCCGAGGCCGAAAATTTGTAGGTTTGACCAAATATAAGTTAAAATTAACAAAATATTATGTTGGTAGTGTTGGCTGATACTGCAAAACACGTTTAACTTATTTCAGTCCTTACCGCTCTGCTGGCTTAGTGGTTAAGGCGCCTGACTGGAACTCGAACGATCCTCGGTTCGAACTCCTGTCTCCGCGGGATTTTTTCGAAGGCCCTTAACCCGACCTTCCCCTCTGGCACAGCTTGCTGTGTAATGTGAAGTACACCAGAACAGTTCCGTGGTTAGCATTCCACCTTAAACCGTAAGTCCCATATGTTCTATAGAACTACCCCGTTAGGCTAGGTGGCTACGAGGGGGGTGGATTGCGGCAGCCGATAAGAAACCCTGTTAGGGGGCGTGCATTAATTACGTGAGGTAGTTTTCTGGAATTTCGGACACCCCCCCCCCCTCTTCTGCTGAGATTTGGTGAGATTTTTCCGGACCCTCACCCCCTCCCTTTTTCTTTGTTTCAACTCACGTAATTAATGGACTCCCCCTCACCAGGACATTACGATCACAGGAGTTTACTTTATTTCAGTCGCTAAGCAGAATGCAGCGTTATTGGTATGAGTGAAACAGGAGTGGATCGAGCTGTATCAATGCACTATTTTTAAAATTCATTACAAAAGAACACGTGAAAGATTTAGAATTTAGAATGGAGCAGTTATACGACAAAAGCGTCTATAAATGAAGTAAATCATTCTAAAATAGTTGAGACAGCTTTCTTTTCTTCAAGTGCACTGAAAAGCGAGAGACTACATTTATTTTGGAAATAATAACAATTAAACTATTTGTTTAATCTTATTTTAACAATTAAAAATAAATAAATTTTAATTTATGTATAGGCCTACCTGAACGCCCGTCGTATTTCATAACTACCCAATAACAGGTCTACGTGCAACCTACTAACTTTTTTAAGCTCAGAAAAGTTTACACAAGTTACAGTAACATTCTCACATATAACTTCAGTTTGTTATTCAGCTTCCGGCTATAGCAACCTAATAGATAATCATGCTTCTCAGTTATGTAAAGCTCAAGTATCAAGTATTTCTTAAGTATGATTCAAAGGTAGCGAGCAAGCACCATTATGAAACCCAGCTGAGGCATCGATTTGAGATTTGATGCGCTGAGAAGTGGCGCATCAAATTGGGCCACCACGGTCTGCATCACGATTGGAACAGTAGTGGGAGGCATGGGTTAGGGAGCGTCCATAAACCACGTAGCTCCATTCTGGCCTCGTGAATTCCCTTCCCCCACCCCGCCCCCCACGAAGCCCAACGTGGCTTTAGCCTGTACCTCCTCCCCCCACCCCTTCCTATGTAGCATGTAGCTTTTTTCCCTTTTGTTTCCAGAAAGCAGATTGTACTGTTTTCTCTTGTTTATAGACTATTGTAAATTACATACGGAGATAATTAAATGAAGGAAATAAATATTCACATGCTGTTGTGTGTTCTGTACCTCATTTTAACTTTGAAAAATGATATGAATGAAAAACTACGTGGCCTGACTCGGGAAAAACCCTCCCCCCCTAATTATCGCAGCGTAGGCTTCCAGCCAACCCCTCCCCTCCTAGACCAAGTCACGTAGTTTATGGACGATCCCTTAAAAGTCCGTACACGAATCACTCGCTCTCTTCCAGGCAGCAGATGTGGAATTCACCCGCCTACGACAGGAGCCGTTGGTTGGCGGCCACTTACAGCAATAGACGAACACGTGGTCTCTACTGTGGATGAATGGTTGGATGTGGAAACCGTTGGGTCTCGAGAAGCAACAGATGTGTGGTAGATAGGGAGCTAGGTTCATTCACATTTTCCATAGTCGGTATTGACTAGAGTCAGACAAGCGCTCACAGCCCTTAGGCTTGCTCGCCACTCACATCTCGTAATCCATCACCTTGTCAATATTCTACAATAATATGAATACAAACAAACATGCTACTGCCAAAGTAGAAAGATCATGAATTATCGAAATTAAGATACCAATCCAAGTTGAAAATAAATGAAAAAATCTGCCATAACATTCCACTCCTTGTGACGGTAATTTCTGTATTATGAGTTAGGTATAGCTACTAATTGTTCTCAAGAATTATTTTCTCCTGTAGGAAATGACCAAAAAATTTTTTAATGGCTCCATAGCACAGGGATGTTGATATTTATATATCTTGCGCACACTTATAATTGATAAACACCTATTTCTTCCACTTCTGATTGCTTTTTGTGTGTTTAGTAGTGACGAAGAAACTTACATATAGCTTCTGATGTTAACTCTAATTTGTCGTTATTGAATTAATTACGATTGTCGTAATAGCTATTTCTTTAAAGTTCATTAACATAAACACAAATCAGCTTAAAAATTTCTATTGCAAAAAACGCTACAAGAGAAAAGTGCTAAAAGTGTGACTAATACAAGAATGCCAAGAAGATAACTCCATAAATAAATGTACACTACTTCGAAGTAAGGTTATAACTGTTTTGAGATATTTATATGACTAAATTTTCGTGAAATTTGATCTTTCAAAGATTGTTAACAGCAGAGCCGTCTACTATCTCCCCCGTAAGCTGTGTTTGTTCCTCAAAATGCAATGGATGTGCAACTGAAAATAAACACACAACTGGATCATAACTATCTTACGTAAAAATAGATTACTTATAATTCTCACCACAGCAACCAATCGTAGCTTCTAATTGCAAAGATATTATAAAATAACCACTGTTATTTACTAACTGTGATGTTTCAAACACATTTGACAAGCTGTCGTCAGTCAACAAAGAAACGTTATACATTAGAAGGCCTTCATTAAATGGGCCATGAAACTGGAAAGAAAGCAAAATATAATAAGGTTAATACTCATAATTCCACAACTTTAGACGAAAACTAGGAAAGTACACGGCATTGCCGGTAGGGTTGAAGATGATTTGCCCATACAATAATTTTAGTCGCATAATTTGGAACATGTTATCTCAAATTCTCCTATGTCTTTCCGGAAAAATAACTTTTTTTTTAGTAATTTCCTGACGTCGAATAATGGCAAAACCCTAAACACAGAAAAGCTGATAACAAACACTCTCCGTTGGCGACAAAAAGCTTCGAAATCCCCGTTCTTCTTGCCACAACTATCAGAACAGATATTCGCTAACTGACAACAGTAGCAGATGTTACCATGGATACGCAGTAGACTGGGACCAATGTGTTGTGGCTGTGGATGGAAGAATCCGTTTGGAAGAAACGTGTTTAATTGAATATGATTTGTGAGTCAGCATCCTCAAGTTTAGATTAGTATTTCAGGAGTAGTGATCCGTTAAAGTCAGTTAAAGCTGATCAAAATTTCATGAGGTAAGTACCATTTTTTTAGTAGATTCGTGATCGTCTCGGGGCACTACTATGACCGTGACGCCGCAATTTAATAGTTAATTCTTACGTGGCTCAACGAGATAAATCTAAGAATAATACATTTTTGTTATTTCGCTTAGTTCTAGAAATACCGAATGTCAAAAGTTAGTTATATTTCCTTGCGCCTTTATGAACGTTTTTTTTCTGCCAAGGCCGCATTTCAGCTTGTCTATAACCGCTAAGGAAGAAAACAATACAAACATTGTGCATGTCCAGCGTGTAGTTCCTTATAGCTTTGGTAATTAAAAAAAAAAAAAAAAAAAAAAAAAAAAAAAAAAAAAAAAAAAAAAAAAAAAAAACTGATCCAGGCCACATTTCAATTTGACCTCCCCCATTTTGAGATACAATATCCCGAGAACTAAGCGAGATATCAAAACATTTAATTCGTCATTTTCGATTTATTTCGTCGAGTTACATAAAAATATATCATTAAATTTGGCTTCGACAAAAAAAATTTTTAGTCCAGGGACCATTTAAACCTAACAACCACAACTTCAAGATACGATATCTGAAGCGGAAAAAATATTCTTTAACTGACTTGTCTCGTCGAGTCACATAAGAATTCAGCAAATCGCAGCGCCACGATTATCGTAGAAATCACCCTCTAGGAGTCAAATAACCACGACGGTTACCGCCGATTCGAAGTACGTCCCTGGACTGTGTTAGGTATTCTGCGAGTATCGCCAGTTCGGTATTCGCAGGATGCGCTTCTTTGTCCTCTCTCTGTGTAATGGACCTCTTGTCCTTGAGCATCGAATAATGCTTATTATACTGTAGGTACATTCCTGCAAACGCCTTGTCGTACGCTTATTGACTAGTAGCTTCTGTTTGCGCGCCGGCCTCTGAATTATTCACCGTGGGCGTGGAGTTGTGGGGTGCCACATTCCTGGGGTGGCAGGTCCCGTTACCGTCTGGACACCGTCCAGGATCTTGCATCGCTTTCTGGCGCCAAGGGGGGCAGTCGTGCGGAGGCTGCACTCAGCTTACCACGCCAAGTAAACATTGATCGCAGTCAACTTCCGTTCTTTCGAAGCTGTCTTCTTTCCGCGGCATTCTTTGCCAATGCTATTGAACTGAATGAGAAGTTTGATATCCCATGGTAAAGAGTTTTAGTGATGCCTGAGGAGTCTTCAGTTCGAACCTCGAGCTCAATGAAAAATTGCATAACTCGGCAGCTCTATCATAACCGTGACGCTACAATTTGATGCTGAATTCTTACGTAACTCGACGAGACAAATCGAAAGTGAAGAACAAATTATTTTCGATATTTTGTTTAGTTCTCGAGATACCGACTGTCAAATATTAGTTATAGGATAGATCCTTGTGCCTTTGACCATGTTTATTTTTTTCTTGTCTAGGTCGAATTTCATCCCTACCGCAACTGCTAGGAAGAAAACAAAACACACATTATGTACGTCCAGTATTTCTTGGGCATTGGCGAAATGTTTCTTGGTCCAAGCAGCATTTCAACCTAATCATCTCAGTTTTGAAACAATATATCTCTAGAACTAGGCGAGATATCGAAAAATTTTATTCTTCACTTTCGATTTTTCTCGTCGAGTTACATAATAATCCATCGTGGAATTTGGACTTCGCGAAATTTTTCTTCTGATTTAAGCTGCATTTCAATCTAACCGCCCCTTTTTGGGATACGATATCTCGATAACTAAGCTAGATGTATATAAAAAAAATTATTCTCGCTTTCGATTTGTCTCGTCGATAAAAATCCACTATCAAATTGTGGTGCCACGGTTATCGTAGAATCCTCCAGATCTTTATGTGAAATTTACCTCTGTAAAAGCTTGTTTTGTTTACGCGAAGTATGTCTTCGACTCAACTGTATGATGTAGACTTACATATCACCTAAGCTAAACCTGTATAGCAGTAATCCTGTCAGGTACTGGTACCGCGTGCCGAAGGTAGCCGGTTCGAGTCCGGCCGAGGGCATGGGTGTTTAAGTGTTACGTGTGTGTTAATGTCGTGTCCGTCCTATGTCCATACTTAGAAACTACAATGTACTGGATAAAATGATTCACTGGAAGAGTTATCATAATCACATTGAACTGCCTATATGGCCACAGTTGCCGTATTCCATAAAAAATAGACAGAAAGCACTAAAATCAATTTTTCCCAATTTAATTTATAAACAAAAACCCATAGACTAATTTATTTGTACATGTAAATGTGTCTGCTTTACGCATGTGTACTCACTTAGAAAGATAAATAGGCATTGCAGTACATGCCGGGCAAAGCTAGTCCTTAATAATTGGAGGGGTCGAGAGGGAGAGTCTCTGAAGTTTATTGCTCTGAAACACAAATAAGTTAAGACAGCGAACAATGTGTACTTGATGATGTATACAAAACGAGTTGTAATTGCGAGCAATTATAACAAGCCATCCTTTCCATCACTGCTTCTGCTAAAATATACTGTTCTCAGAAATTGTCTTTAGGATTCAATGATTCCAGTGTGTAGACAATGGGATAGAGAATCTTATATTGTTGTGTTACGAATTCCTATCAGTAGCCACCTGGACTGATTTCTGAAACCGAGCATGGTGGGCAAGCGGGAACGCTCTGGCCTGGCATTCGGGAGGATACGGGTTCGAATTCCGGTCCGGTCATCAAGATTTGGGTTTCCATGGTATCACCAAATCACCCCAGGTAAATGCCAGGATGGTTCCTTCAAAGGTCCATGGCCAAAGTCCTTTCCGTTCCTTGTCTCCAGTTTTTTTCCCCGCCTCTGTTGACCTCGACGTCGACGTTGACAAGACGTAAATCATTAAGCAAAAATCTGAAAAAATAAAATCGATAGAATTTAAGACATAGATCACCTGATGCATCTAAATTCTATAAGGTAATTTTGAAACAAATTTACTAATTACAAAATATGCGAAAAATCAATACTTATATATCAGTTAATCTAAGTTACAAAAGAATTAACATACCAAACAATATTACCAAACTTCAAGCAACACTGCGGGAATAAGGGAAGTTTGTTGATGCCTTGTTGATCTTCTAGGAGATTTTTGTACTTTAAACGTCAATGAAACTATGGATTACTGACGATACAACGACGAGATGTGAAATGTGTCTAAAATAAGTAAAACCAAAACGACAGTCGCAATGATAGTCTTATAAAATAATTACTATTATCTTTACAAGAAAAACAACAGAATATATGGCCTACATTAATAACATATTATTAAAATAAAAAGCTTAAAGCTTAGCATAGAACTTCTTGAATATAAAATCGGTCAGTCATTAAGCAATCAGGCTAACTATATTAAATCAATATTTTTTTTTTTTGCTGTTGTCAGTTTCTCGACTGGTTTGATGCAATCCTCCATTCCTTCCTATCCTGTGCTACCTCTTCATTTCTACATAACCCTTACAGCCCACGTCCTCAATTATCTGCTTCATATATTCTAATCTCTGTCTTCCTCTACAGTTCTTACCTTCAACTGTTTCCTCCACTATCAAATTAACCAATCCTGCATGTCTCAAAAAAAGACCTACCAGCCTGTCTCTTCTTTCTGCAAGCTTCTTCCATAAACTTCTTTTCTCACCCATCATTTCCAAAACTCGTTCATTTCTTACTTTGTCTGTCCACTTAATTTTCAACATTCTTCTGAAGCTCCACATGTCAAATAATTCAAGTTTCTTTATTTCCGGTATTCCTAAAGTCCATGTTTCACCACCGTAAAGTGCTGTGCTCCATACAAAGAGTTTTAAAAAGTTCTTTCTAATTCCTAGATCAATATTTGAAACTAAAAGGTTTCTCTTTTTCATGAAGGCTCTTTTTGCTAGTGCTATTCTGCTTTTAACATCATTCCTGCTTCGGCCATCGGTTGTAATTTTACTTCCCAAGTAACAGAATTCTCTTACTTCTCCTATTGCATCCGATCCTATTTTTATATTTAATCCACTAGTGTATATAAAAGCAGCTCACTGTGTTTTGAAGGTTTAGTCAACAGCACTAACACCATTAAGTAACAGATTTTTCAGGCGTTTTCTCCTACCTTGGCTTTTTAGCTGATTACGGTAATTATTTATTAATAGTGTTCAGAAAACTATTTAATTCTTTCTGTTCTTGCTTGAAACAGAATAGTTCTATTCATCCATAGCCATTCCTCAGAGTTTCACAAAGGTGTCTGAGCCTGAATTAACTTTTCACAGGAACACCATTACCAGAAAACGGAACTGCGTCAGCCAGCGCGTTCTAACGTTGGTAAAAAAAAAATGTTTTATAGCGGAAATTACGTCGCCATAACAGGAAACAATGACCATACTCAACGAGGAAGGAAAAGGATGTGACGTTAATGTAGACTCATATAAAGCCAAGAATTCTTGAAATAATGCAAGCGACGGAAATAAAAGGTTGTGTAACAGATAAAAGCAGGAGAAATCTATTTGGATGCCTGAAATTCCCATCGGGAGGACGCCGGTTCGAATCCCCGTCCGTGCATCCAGATTTGGGTTTTCCATGGTTTCCCAAATAACTCCAGGCAAATGCCGGGTTGCTTCCTTCAAAAGCCCATGGCCGAATTCCTTCCCATTCCGTGCCTCCCATCTTTTTCCGTCTCTAAAGACCTCGTGGTTAAGAGACGTTAAGCAGTTAAAAAAAATGAAATTCCCAGCAACAGGGAACATGAGATATTTTGAGTGTAGTAATAATATAAGATGTCACAGAACCTCAAAGGAATCGATGTGCTGAACAAAATAGAGTTTACTTACTAGTGTTCATTTGGGAACACTCTGTTCTTCCTCTTCTTTATTTTTTTTTGTCGGCTTTAATCTGTTTCTTTATTGCCTCTCCTTTATTTATCTTCTGGAATTGTTGTAAAACACTCCTCCTTTCGTTTCGATGGCCTTTCATTTTTCTCTTACGCTAACAGACGTGTTGTCTTTAGATTTTTTATCATTTCTCTTTTTTTTTCTTATTGTACTTTGCATAGAAATCACATATCTTTATCCAGTATTTTGTTCTTCAGGGTTTTTTCCTATGTAATTAGTAAAATAAAATAGTTAACCAATATGAATTGCATTATTATTTATTAATTAAATAATTTATTGAGATTTTAGTAGAATACATGGGATTTGGATATAACAAGGGGGCGGTTGGAAGGAGTTACAAATTAAAGACGGAGAAGACTGGAGGGTGATCTGGGGAGGATATCTAGTTGCGTTGTTAAATATTGGGGTGAAGATAAATGTAAAGAAGAGTCAGCTTATTAGGTACACAGAAAAAAAAAAAACTAATGGTTGATTATGATTTTAGGGTTTGGAAGGAATTTCTTGTGGAAGACTTGGAATGTAAATACCTTGTCATAAACTCAAATGAGCAGGATACATTAGGCAGCTGGTAGTAGATCCTTCAATTATTGGGGAGAGTAATGAAGGAATGTACCGGAAAAGAGAGAATTGGATTTCAAAGCCTTGGTCAGACCGTAGCTTGAATATGGTGGTGTAGTGTGGACCCACATTTTGGGTATCAAATACTGGAGTTGGAGGGGATGCAAAGTAGTGCAGCTAGATTTGTTTCTGGAAATTACTGTAAAGCACAGTCCGTAACTGATATGATAAAGGAGCTGGAATGGGATTCATTGGAAGACGTAAGGAGGACGAAGAGAGTGGTGGGAGTGTAGAAGGCGTATATTGGTGACGAGACGTGGCAAAATACTGGTGGAAGGATTGAAAGATATACAATAAACGGGAAAAAGATGACCATAACCACAAGCTGGCACTAGGTTCCAGGCATAAGGGCGAGGGACAATTTTCTTTCGTAGGTAAGGATGCCAGGAATCGGAATAAATTAGGGAAATGATGAATAATTTATGAAAAACGCTGAAAGAATTTAAAATTAAAACTAGTAGAGGGTAAAAGTAGGTGGCAACAAGAAAGGGGAAAAGTGGATGTGTAGGGAAATTACCACCGAAGCGCGTACTCGATCGCTATTGAATTAAATAAAATAAAATTTTATTTTGATTATAAAATGTGAAATAATAAATTTGAATTTTTTGAAGGTAAATTTACACCGACCGTTGTGTGTGATAGGTTAACGTCACCGGTTCGAATCCCTGTCTGGTTATCCAGATTTGGGATTTCCATGGTTTCCCCAAATCACTCCAGGTGAATACCGGGATGCTTCCTTCTAAAGGCCATGGCCGTATTCCTTCTTGTTCCTTGTTCTAGTCCCATCTCACCTCTAATGACTTCGACATCGACGAGGCGTAAAGGCATAAGTAAAAGTAAATTCAATTTAAATTTTGAGTATGAGATGATCTTAACCTTAAGTCAATTATGGGTTTAAAAGATAGTAAATGTTAATGACTGCTTTTTGCTTCATGCACTTATCTGGACTTGAATTCCATTTCGAAATTCAGAATTTTAACTGTAACCTTCAACATACACTGTTTTTCTTGTCGAGTCTGTATTTTTAGGGTATAGGTTTTGGTGTCTTCTGTGACATCACAGAAGACAATAGCGAGGTAAATGACGCGTTCTGAACCTGATGATCTTAAAATCTTTGTTCCCGGTAGAAAGGAGGCAAATATATATTACATATAAATTTCGTGTAGACAGTTTTCTGATTACTGTTTTTCTTTACTTTCTACTGCGACCGTAAAAAGTTAAAACTGTACAGCACTTACTATTATTTCGCACATAGTTCTGTGGTTCGGACAAAATTTTAAGAATCCTTATCCAAATAATTGGTTTAAGACTGCAATTATATAAATAGACCATTTGAACAGCTAGTTGTATTATATGACTGTTGTATAGGCCTATTCTCAAGCGTCTTTTCTTTTGCATCACATTTGAAATGGCAAAGGTTTTTTTTTTTTAATAAAACGTTTGTAAAAGCTGTTAAGAAGTTCGAATAAGAATGCCACAGATATCAACTTTAATTTCATTGGAAAAAGTTTATTTTCGCTCATGGCAAAGCGAGTTTCATCGCTTGGCCCCATTGAATGCGCAATATCACACCTCTGCATCACAGCATTTCGCAGTCATTATGAACCGCTGCAACGATTCTGTCGGGACTAGAGCGGCGTGAGTGTTCCATCAAAACTCATTTCAGTCGCGTTTGAAAAGTTCTTCTCTCCCCCTCCCCTTTTTACTCGCGTCAACTCGCAATTTCTTTAGAGAAAGGTTTTTGCGAGCCGAGCTTCATTTGAGCGGCGGCGATGACTCCTATAGAGGTAAATGGATGAGCCGCGCTCCAATGCACCGAGTCCACAATAGCAGCTAATTCCGTGATGGCCTAGCACGGCAGATAGGATGGCGTTCCGCGCGCATCCACTCTGGGCCCAGCCAAGCGCTAATACGACAGATCACAGACAAAGCCAGCACGTCTACGTGCGCGGGCTTTATCGCCAATTCATAATGCAAACATAAGTAACAAAAACGACCAACTTTGTAATACAGAATCTCTAAACCAGTCTTTGCTCACAGTTACTTTTTTCCGCCTATTTTCTGCGTGTGGTTTGGCTGTTGCACTTTCAAACATCAAGTATGTTGTTATAATTTAAAACTTGTTTAGTCAGAATTATTGTATGGATAAAATTCTTTTTCACAGTAGTTTTGTAGCGCCAAGCCTCGATAACTGTTATGAGAGGAATACCAGTTTGTGTACGATGGTGATACTGACGTCTGCTAATCCAGATCAGAAATGTGTTTATGCTCTGTTGCAACTATACGAATTCACCACAAAAGTTTCTAGCACCAATATTCCTTTGTTACTTGCACAGCTGAAATTCTGAATAAGCCTTCATTTACTATTGCCGTGACCATAAGCCACGGCTTAAAATTTTGGAAAATCTAACTATTCAATGGTTGTTGATATGCATTTTTGGGAGTCCTCTTATTAAGGTAGTTTGTATTTTTTCATGTTGGATTCGTACTCTTTTATGTTTCTTTTATGGCTGTCTAATAAACAATTATTTGCATGTTGGGGTTATTTTCTTATTGTTTTAAGTCTCATTGACATCGAGGTCATTAAAGGTCTCGGAACAAGAAACCGCAAGGAATTCAATCATGGTCTTTTGAAGGTATTCGTCTAGAGTGAAAATCGAAAATAGTATGGCTAGACAGGGATTTGAGACCGCGTCCTCCAGAATACCAAACCTGTTGAGTTTTCGATTTCACAGACATTTTTAGTCTTGTTGACATAAATCTGAATTCTTCACTTCCAATGATGTATGATTAAAATGAGTAAAAATGTGAGTTGTGAACATTCCATTGTTTTCTTGGTGTTATTATTATGGTTTTAATAGATTAAAATGATTGAATTGACTGGTATAAATGTGAAAATATGAAATGACAAGGAATAGTTCAGATGTTTACTAAATCTTTAATCATATTGTTTATTTAAACTGAAATAAAAGTGAACGCGTCATTTATTGGTGATGTACGAGATGGGAATTGGGCTATAAAACCTTGGTTAATATGGTAATGTAGTATGGGACTCACATTTTTTATACTAAATGCATGGGATTCAGTTGGTTCAAAGAAGGGCAGCTAGACTCGTTTGTGGTAATTACAGCAGAACACAATCAGTAACTGAAAGAATACAGGAGCTGGGTTCGGGTTCACTGGAAGATAGGAAACGGGTGAAGAGAGGTAGAAGGGTATGGGAAAATCATCTTTATAGGTAAACGAGTTAGGGATTGGAAAAAAATTATCAAGGGAAATTCAAACAACTTACCAGAAACAATGAAAGAATTTAAGATTCGCAAAGGGCAAAAGTAGTTGGATGGAAATATTACAATCAGTGAATTTTAATGGAAAAAATAATCTAAAAAATCACGAAACAGGAAAGCAAGTACCCCATCGTACTGAAATTAAATATGGAGACACAAACTGACAGCACGCTTAAACTGATTTCCTATTTGCGTATTACCGATGGAAATAGTAGAAATCATTGTTGTCAGATGCATGGACAATACTTTTAGCATTTGAAGAAATTCCTATTTCCTTGTTTGGAACAACTTCATTGATTCACCCCTAGCCCAAATTACTTTTTTTTTAGATGTTCCACTCTAACACTACAAACGAAATATCGAATAAGAAAATTCTTTCCCCCCGCCCCCGCTTCATTAAAAAATGAAACTAGGCCTTTTAAAAAAAATGGCCCTATAAACCTCCTTTTAGTTTCCATCCATTCCCCCCTGCCTCCAAATAAGTTCTTATAAAACGATTCAATTTTGTATTTAATTTCGGCGCCGAAGACGTATCGTACTAGCGTCTTTTTGATTCGCTCAACATAGTCTGCGAAAATGAGGGCCAAGCTCTGAGAAGATCCTGTATTGTATAAGAAAGGCATTTAAAGTAAACAAGAGAGACGAGACTCAGGAATTGAACTCTTTCTACATATGGCAAACATGGTGTCGTATTATTCTCCTATTTCTGCTAAATACCGACCACTAAAAATAATGCGTTAATTTTGAGGTAAACTACATAGATACAATTTTAAATGAAAACACCGTCTATTAGCAACTGGTTTTATTAATATAGGCTCAGACGCGTTTCGCCCTTGTGGAATGGGGCATCGTCAGTGAGACATGTGGTTGAGGCAGTTACATGGTGGTCAGGAATAGTTCAATTTACATAGATAGTTTGGTCGGGGCTTGTGCAGTCCCTGTGGGCTGACGTCTGCTGTTTGCAGCAGGCCCGCAGTAAAGGGCTCTCTCCGGACCCAAGTTTCAGTTCGCATCAAACGGTCGACCGCCTCGGGGAAACCACCTACAAATACGTTTGACCGCAGCAGCCACTAGTGGAGAAAAAAGGATCAAGTTACATGATCACATAAAGACTGTTATCGTTAAACGTTATCCGTACTACTGAGAGGAGAAAAAACAGTATTAGTGTTCGCGAAAATATCTACTTCAAGGTTTCTGTTTTTTTCAAAGCCGTTTTGAATAGGTGAAGAAGTCATACTCAAAGACATGATGGCGTAGAGCACGATACATAAGCCACAAAAAGTAAAAATGTTCCAGGCAAGGGCCTTCCGGAATATGGACCGCTTTGATAGGCTGTACTGTAGCCGCAAAATGTTTACATTTTATTTCCTAATGTGTTATTTGTTCTACGCCTTGGCGGTTTCTGCTGTAGAGATGAATTCTATTTATGTTCATAAAATAAACAGACTTTATAAGACTCCTATTCGTCAAGAGTAATCAATCAAAGCTGTTTTAATTGTTTGTTTCTTCGTGAATTTTTCTTCATAACTGTTATTTCTTATATTACGGCAACTTACTGGTATTTTACAGTCAAACGTGAACATCATCCTTTGATGTTATTACATAGCACTGAACATGAAACTGGCCTCCGCCGCAGGGTTGTGAAGGAATGCAAGAAATGTAGTAGTCACTATTATTGTTAACTCCATGGGAAGTGCTGCGTCGGAGATAGTAATAGCAAAATGTTGTTGTTGGGCAAAGTAAACCTGGTACGTTGCAGTTAACACTTGCGACCAACACGTAAATGAAATCGGGTTAGATTCCTCTTCAGCCAGTCTAGATTCTGGCTCTCTAGGGTTCCCTTAAATCATTCACAAAATCGGGTGGCCAGTTTGTGTGGATTTTAAATGCTCCTCACCAAGAACATTACATTTAAGACTTGAGTTATTAAAATATCAAGTTGTGAAAACATGAAAACGTCACTTTTTCAATATTCTCACAACTTTCTGTTAAAAGCAATAATGAAATAACATGATAGATGAAACCGTATATGGTAATTGTTGGCTTAAAAAAGAATATCTTTTATTATTATTATTTTTGCTTATGGTTTTACGTCGAGGTCATTAGAGGCGGCGCAAGGCACAGGGGACAAGGAACGGGAAGGAATTCGGCCATGGCCTTTGAAGGACATTCGCCTGGAGTGATTTGGGGAAAACACGAGAAAACACAAATCTGGATGCCAGGACGGGGATTCGAACAGGTGTCCTCCCGAATGCGATGTCAGACCAACATCGATAAGAATTTCTAATTACAGTACAGAAAACTGATATTGAATCCAACGCATCGAGATGTGTGAGATATTGTCTCAGTACTGATCGTCTGTTGTTCCGGAGACTAGAATATTATTCTCAAGAAACCAAATAATTTTTTTAATACACTGTAGAAACTGGTTCTAATAGATTGAAAAATCAACACTTGTCGATTTTTTATGCTGATCAGACGTCAGTTACGTTCAGAACATCCCGAAAATGATGACGGAATAATTCTAAGAGAATCTACACCTATCGAGGCAAGATTTCTGTAGTTATCATGGTTTCTTGTACCTGTTATAATTATAGACAATCTAACCTACTGAAGCCCAGTTAGAGTTGCCATATGTCTGCAAGGCTTGTAAGCTGTGTGCACGTATCATTTTGCGTTGTGTTCTTCGTGTAACACCTAGCTTTTGATGCGGAGGTTGGGGATAAATCCAGCGCTCGCCTAGATTGCAGCACAAAGCCACAATCAGTATAGTCAACTGACCAAGCTCTCTGCCTTCTCGCGTCCAATATGGCAGCCCACAATGGCAATAGTATTCCTGCAAATTCCAGCCTCGCAGAGTTTAACATGGGTTTCCAACTTCCAATAATACAAAATCTGAGAATAGAAAAAATTGATTTTTTGATTCATTTGAACAACATAAAACATTTTTGGATCACAGATCATCTTGATGTTTCTCAGACTTAGGATTGCAAACAACTTCACGTTCATCCGGAATCGTCATGCAGAATTTATTAACTGTACATCATAAATAATCAGGACAAATACTACTGAAATAAAACAGGCAGTCAGCTCAATGGATTTAATAACGTAAGTTAGAGCCCCAATTCACTATACTGTTTCTGTTTTTTTTTTTGTAATTATTAAAAACCTAAAATTAAAATACGTTTTCATGCATGTGGTATAAGTTTATGTAAAGAGGACTGTTGCTATATTTAGTTCGCGTGTGGGAGCAGAGGTGTTAACTAACAGCCCAACGGCTTCAGCACACGAAAAGAGAGGCGAGAGACTTCTGTATCAAACAGTGTTTATGTAACGGGCAACAAACAGGCTAAAACTATTCCGTTTCTACATGTCTAAAGTATTGGAAGATCTGGTTGAAACTTTCAAATCTATGAAGTGTTTGACGAACAAGATATTACTGTTGGAAACAATTTGTAAACAGGCATCCCTAACCCAGTAAGTGAGACTATAGTAATGAGGAATTCCACGTACATAAATAAACATGTTAATTACGTTTAAAATTAATAGTAGCAATTGATTTACGAACATATCACTGTGGAAGAAAATAACGGTACTTGCAGGTTGTGTAACTAAATAATTTATGTTATCTGTGGTATTCTATTTTGTTTACCCAGTTGTTCATGACTTTATGTTAATCGTCAGATTTTACTAGCTTAAAAATACGTTATTTAATGAGTAGGATATCACCAATCCTGGTGGGTGGGCAGAATCGTCGTGGCTAGCCTTCAGGGGGATGTTGGTTCGAATACCCGTTCGGCCATACATACTTGGGTTCTCCATGGTTTCACTAAAGGCTAATGCCGGGATGGTTCTTTCAAATTTCTTCCTGTCCCTTGCCCCCAATTTCTTCCCACCTCTAATGAGCTCGATGTCAGCGAGACATAAAATCAGTCAAATATAAATAAACAAATGAAGGACATCGGATGCTAATTAGACCACAGCTCGTTTCTCAGTGATCTGATAGCACTTTATTTTCAACAAGTCCTTTTACCATTATAAAATGAACTTAGATTGTACTGAATAATTATCTCAGCGATATCACGTGACATTAATAGTAGGGGCAGAGAGTTAATTTTTAGGCTAAGCATTTGGAAGTCCAGATGGAATTTCTGCTACTTACAATGATTTTTCAGTTTCCCGTAGTTTATCAGTATCGCTGGGATAGACACATACGTCGAGTTACAGGCGCGAACTGGAAGAGAGTTGCTCAAGATCGATCATCCTGGAAGGAACTACAACAAAACTATGTAGAATTATATTGTAATATATAACTCATTTGGCTTAAAGAGGCTACATCCTGAAATAAGGATTGATAAAGCTGTAATAATAATAATAATCAGTATCGCTTCACGTAAATGCCGATAAGGCACTTTGAAATGAGCAAATGGTTTCTTTTCCATCACTTACTTTAACTGCTCGAGCCTGATATTCTAGAGGGTGTGGGTTCGATATCCCATCAGCTTATCCAGATTTCGGTTTTCCACAGTTCCTCCAAAATAAACCCAGGTGAAAGCCGGGCTGGTTTCTTCAATAAAGCGAATGACAGCTTACCTTCCAGTACCTTGTCTATCTCTAATGACCACTACTTCAACAAGCAGTAAAGCTCCAAGGGGAAAAAAATCCTTCACAGAAATTTTTGTCGATGTCCTAATGACAATGGCTTACAATGTAATGAGATTTCGTAACTTCAAAATAATGAACAGCCGAAGCCAGTCATCACTGGTGTGAGGTTTGCCTTGTCGTCGTCAGCTTTTAACTTTTAAAGTCTTTATACAGTACTACTCGTTCATTTCCATTAACGTTTCACCTTTTCACAGTCTTTTTGGCGACTTCTTTTGAACTTGAGTTTCTCATTACAATTATTTTCTCCAGGAATTCATTATAGATAAATGAGGTCTAGTTTTTGTTGTTACTGAGTAACAGACTAAATATTTGTTTTCCATTTTCAAGAAGTAACTATACCGTTTTGTTGCTCCTGTTATTAATGATTGGGACTAATTCGTTTATGTTCGTGTTTAATTTTCTTCTTATTATGCTACATGATCTTGATCACAAAAAACTATTGGAAGTTACAATAAATTATTAACTGTATACACAAATTGATTTTAGACGTAGGTTTTTTTTCTCTGTTTCAGTCATTTGGAGGAGAGGCACTGAAAAATGATTTTGTTTTTAAATACAAACATTTATATTTAATTATATTGTTTGAAGGTATTTATATTTTTTCACATGCAAGTAGAATTTAATAATAGTATTAGCTTATCTGGCAGTCAGATCTGATAAATAATATTAGTCTATCACTTTGTCTGTCGTTTGTTCAGTTCTATAAAATGACATAAATAATCAACAGCCTTTCTGTATTTCTGTGTTGTAGGTGATTGCATCACATATGCACCCTGGTTTAAACAAGACCAAAGCGGTTTTGTATGGCGAGCATCTGCTCTCAAGCTTCTCTTGCATTTAGATTAGACTCTGCAGAAATGGGATTCAGACACTCCATGTCCTAAATCTGAATATTTTAATTTGAAATGCAAAACCGCTGTAGTGGTGCCTAGAAAATATAACCCAAGTTTTAACCATCAGGGATTTCCTAACTCCGCGTCTAACGACGTCGGTCATCAGTGAGGGATGGGATTAAGTGGTGCAGATTACTTCCTACCACAACTGCATTTGCGAATTGCATCTGTATTCGCAACTGAAACATTAACAAGAAGCACTGCAAAAGGAGGCGCTATTAAATCCCAAAATATACCACTACAGTTAAAATAAAAATAAAAATAAAGAAAAAGCGAGTAAGCCATATGCCTCACGGGAAAATATGAATACGCATTGCGAACCGGAAAGTAAACTAGAAGAGAAGATTTGCTGACTGCTGTAGAAATTTCTGAGTGCTCTACGCTATGGGGTTGTTCTGAAGGAGGTGGGAGATTTGTTAGTTTCTCCAGTACAGGTGGCTGGGAATTATTATTCTATTTGCCGCTGTTGTTAGGTGGAGCCGAGTTTGTATTTGGTCTGCTGCACAAAGTTGTTTGGCGAGCGTCATAGTGTCTTCTAGTTTGATATGCTTGGCCTCTGCTACTCTCAAAGGCTACAGTTGGAGTAGAAGGAAGAATTGGCGGGATTTCTTGTTAGTAGACTGTTGGAGTAGGAACTTCCTCTAATAGTTGTTTGTTCGCTTCATCCGGACGTAAGCTAGATTCTACTACGTTTGCGTATGAACGCGAATTTAAATTTGAAACCATGACTGAGAATTGTTAATTATGAGGTTATGCTTTCTTTCCTTTAGCTGTATGTATACTGGACATGATCGGTCTGTGGATAAATGGTTGCCTTAGCAATGGATATATTGGGGTTGCACTTCTATCGTGCTATCATTGAGGTTGTGCGGCCCTATGCATCTACTGCATAGGGGTTGGCTTTTACAATGTGCTTGTGTGTAATTATACCTGAGACACTGAAAGCACTGAATGATGAGTGGTACATAAGGTTGAACTGTGCATCTCATGCCTTACAGGTAAACAAATGGTGGCAATGTTTGAGACTGAAACGTAAGGACACAAACTGGAAGAGGGCGACTCTGACAACCATTTTCCGTTGGGACTGTTTTATGAAATCTTCTTACCTTCAGTTCCGGGAAAAGTGATAGTATTTCTCTTAGAATTTCGTCTGGTGAAAGAGCAGTTTCTATGTTACGAATCACATGTAATAAGGAATGTATGCCTCTAGGTGGTTTTCCTTGAATGTTTTCAATTCGACTAATGCGTTTGCGGTATGACTGGAATTTGTCTTGATCCTGAATCTGTTACGTTCCGTGGACGTAATTTCTGACCTGATTTTTGTTATGTTGAAATTTAGCGACTGACATGGGATGAAGTCTGTCTATATTATTGTTTGTAGTTTCAACTATCACGAAGTACGAAGTATGAACCGTGGTCTATATGTTCATACTTGTTGACTTGCATTGTTTGATTTAAATAGTTATTTGATTTATCATGGTTGCTAAAAAAAGCCGGTAGTAGTTGAGACATTGACTCTGAGGCAAGATTTATATATATTAGTGGGTATACTTTCTTTACCTAATGGGGTCTTTAAATTGCTATGTAGCGATGTTACTGCAGAATTTTCTACAGATTGCGGAACTACATCTAATTGCTTCGCACGTTTACTCACAGAAGTAATCTGGTTGATACCCTGAGGCGAACGTGATCGGCAGCGTCGGCGAAGTCTCACTTTTTGGCTCTGCCGAGGTTGTTGATCGTATTTGGTGGCTTCTTGGTAGTCGTGTATCCTCTCTTCGATGTCTATCTGAGGTTGAAGAACGAGGAAAGCTGCTTCTCTTCCGTTTTGTGCCTGGTGGAAGTCTGGGCGATGGCCGATGTTTTGTGAAGTCGTGGAAGACTGAAGTTCTTCGTTGCCCCCAGGCTGCATCATCTGCGTTCTCCATTCTCTTGAATGAGCGTAGCGCTTCGCTTCACTCATATTCGGTTTTTGTGGCATAATAATTAATTCAGATATCAAATTCGGAGCTTCTTCTTTCCTCAATATCTTATACGGTGTAAAGCCAGTGCTGCCATGTGTCACACTATTCATGATATCCTTGAATTATTCCACGTGTGTCACCCATTTAGTGTGTTTTTGGCTACAATAAGTGCGTCACAAGCGTCCTATTTCCCTCATCACACGCTCAGCAAGATGGATGATAAACAGATATCTTGATGTGTTTGATATTAGCTTCTTTCAAACATTTCTCCAATCTCTTTGAAATAAACTGACTTCCATTACCTAAGAGCATTGATTTTGGATGACCTACTTCATCAAAATAATTTTATTCCAGTTTGTCCACCAAATTTTTCCAGTTGCTTTCCGGATACGGTATAACTTCACAAACTTAGAAAAAAACATCTAATAACACGACGATTTACATAAATCCTACTCTTGCTCTTAGTAACGGACCGTATGGATCTACTGCTACTAATTCCAAAACATTTTCTGGCGTAATATCTTGCAATGTTCCTCTGGATATTATCGTCAATGTTTTTACTCTTTGACATTTGTCACACCCCGTCAATCTTCTGGTCAAACGTCTATCCATTCTGTCAAATATTATATTTTCCTTATCTTCTGTGTACATTTCTTGGCACAATAGTGTCTATAGCTTAGGTGTGTATAATCAATAATTAAGTCTATATACTTATCTGGCCAACAAACTTTCCAATCTTCACCGTTCTCTTCTCTTCTATATACTCCACTGTATATTTTATAATACTTCTTTAATTTCAAATCTTTTTTATTGTTCAACTGCCGTTTTACTAATTCTAGACATTCGTCTTCATTCTGTATCCTCCTCATGTTTTTACATATCTCTCTTATTAAAATTCTTGCTGGAGTTTACACTTTCATTACAATTACCCTCCCCAATCGGCAATCGGGATAATGCATCTGATACCTTGTTGTCTGGTCCTTTTATGTATTTTATCTCATATTCAAACTGTTGCAAAAATAAGGACCATCCAGTTAACCTACCATGTAGTAGTTTACATTCTTCCAAAAACGTCAAAGCTTTGTGATCTTTATATATAATAGTTTTATGTCCCCACTGATAATATTTAAACTTATCGAATCTCCACACAATCTCCAATGCTTCTTTTTCCAAAATTACATTATTTTTTTCATGTTGGTTTAATACTCTGCTCGCAAAAGCTATAGTTCGATATTCCTTTCCTACATCTATATCAATTATCTGAAACAAATGACCACCTAATCCGTATTCACAACTATCTGTTGCCATGCAAAATGGTAATCTCAAATCTGGATGATACAGTATGTCACTGGTTTTCAACTTTTTATAAGCTGTTTGGCACTCTTTCGTCCATAACCAAGAGGTTTTCTTTTTTTATTAACAGGTTGAAATGAGGATCGATGAAAGATCGATCAGATACAAATTTGCTAATAAAACCATACAAGCCAAAGAAAGACCTCAATTGTTTCTTCTTCCTGGGAATAGGAAATTCAGATATTTATCTGGGCCCGCTCTTATTCCATCTGCATCTATTATATGGCCAAGAAATTTGATCTCCCGTTTCACGAATTCACATTTTGCCAGCTTCAACGTCATGCCCCCTCTTTTCAAAGCAAGAAACACCTTTTCCAGAATTTCACAATGCTCTTGCCAGTTTTTTGTTACACTCATAATGTCATCTACATATACTGATAGTCATTTCAATAGATAATCTCCTTTGTCTAGAGCTCTTATGAATACAGATACTGAAATATTCAAACCAAATGGCACTACCTTAAATTGGTAACACTTACCACCATGCAAAAACGCTGTATATTGTCTAGACTCGGAAGATAACAGTACCTGCCAATTACCTGCAGTTAAATCCAAACAGGACATAAATTGTATTCCATAAAATCTTTGCAGCATCTCCTCTAAATTATCGGGTCGGTCTGTCTCTCTTTCTACTATTCTATTTAGTGTCCTAGCAACCAGCACTAGTCTGCCCTATCTATCCTTTTTTTTCCAATACGACTAAGGGGTTATTATATTTTTACTGTTACTTCTTTCTATAATTCCCATCTCAACCATTCGATTTATCTCTAAATCTACTGCTTTTCTCTTCGCCAACACGAAAAATGGAGTGTGGGGCTTTATTTTTAATTTACATTCATAGTTCGTCACCATCCCAGGATTATCAGAAAACAGATGAATATTTTCGAATTATACTCATTAAATCTTCTTTCTGCAGATGTGATGTATCACACCTTTCACTCAAATTATTCAGAAACGTCTGCATCTGATCTCCATCATCATTATCGTCTTGGTCTCTCGGTTCCACTGATTCTTCCATTTCTGACATATCATTTTGTGCTGATACAATTCTTAAGCTTCCTATTATGTCCTCTGCATTCACTAACTCTCCTTTAAACCACACCACTGTTTCTACATCATTCTCTTTGAAACAAATATTTCCTTGCTCACAATCGATTTTTACCTTGTACTTCATTAGCCAAGTCATACCTAGTATACAATTAATACTTAAATCCGGTATTACTAGACAATGTTGTTCCATATAAACTTTATCCATACTCAGTTCCAACAATATTTGCTTTCGCACCTACTTGCTTAACCTTCCTGTTGCTCCGAAAATCTTTACTTTGGATGCAGAAATTTCAGTTACTTTCGTTATTTATACTACCTTGCTCATATTAATCCGAACGACCTGAATTGCACATCGCTACATTTTCTCCTGGGACTTATTCAACCAATTATACACATCTACCAAGACAGTACTATACCCAGTAGGTCACTATGTGGTACATTCACGTTAGTATCCAAAATTGAGACTCAATCACTTCACAAAAAAACATGACATATTTTAACATATTCGTTATACAAATGAAAATATGGATTATATTTCGTTAATAAAAGAGTTATGCAGACATTAAATGCACATGGTTTAGGTTTTTTTAAACATTTAGGAGAAATTGGTGCCCCTATAGAACATAAGAAGTAACTGTTTTCAAACATTTATTTTGAACAAACGCTAGGATCAAAAGAAAGGAAGACCTTATACCGATCATATTTCATTTAAAATAATTAGATATTAATGACAAAATCAATATGCGAGATGTATAACTATTCTGGGTAAAGATAGATTTAAGTGAGAACGTTGAAAAATAACCACAGATTTTTGAAGTTAGTTAATATTGTGGTGTGGTATTAAGACATGTTGTTCTTTTGCTACTACATTTAAACTTATTTTAGAAACACGCGGAAAAACTTATTACTTAATTACTGTCAGCAAATTACATTTCATCAACGCAGTTTCAATTGACAGTATTTTAGCGTCAAAAAACTTATTATACCCTTCCATTAATATCGAAAGCTGCTTAAACAGCACTGAATACTCCTTTTAACACAAAAGCAAAACACGATGAGGGTTCAATTGATGAAGACAAAATTTCACATAGCTTTGTCACATTTGTGCTTTTAATGGGGTTTAGTAAACAGGCAAAAAAGAAAAAGCTAATACGGCTTTTTCGCGATAGCGATATTCTGTGGGTGCTGCTGTTGCAACTCAAACGACAGGTGAAACATTGGTTGGGTGTTCTTTCCTAATAATAATAATAATAAACTACTGGTGAATATTCAAGGACGTGCACTGAAAACGTTAGGTAACTAACAGACTGCTGCGTTTGATGGCGGACATGTACGAAATAATTGGTTCGCGATTTATACGCTTTTTGCTACTTGAAATTATTATTGTAGGCCAACTTATCATCCCATATTGATGTGAGCTCTTCCGACAGTAGTCCGTAAAGAACTTGCATTGATTTAAAGGGTAAATTTTACCAGTCATCTGGTAATCAAGAATACAACCAGAAATTACACAATTTTACAAATTGATACTAGCGAGGATCATAAATTCAATAACAATTGTTTTCATATCATGTAACTGTTGTTTATGAGACTACACAGGAAACTGGCAACAAGGAAACGTAATGCTGATCAACACGTGTATAAGAGCTGTTGCCCCTCTGCTGCCGTCTTGGTTGGTAGCTCTCAGCCGCTAACACCGTAGGTGTCGCGGAAACGTGGTGGCTAGCGTTCACGGTGCGAGTCCAGCCACATACATAAGTGATTTTCATGAAGAATGCATCAAGGAAATAGTGGTGCAACGAACATGCTCTTTGCCTCTTAAACCCAGTCGTAGTCAGATCGAGTCTCGCTGGTGGCGACATTTTTTTAAAATTATTATTGTGAGATGATGAAATGCCTGAGGACGATAAAAATTCCTCCAAAGTACACTCCTCTCGTTCAGTGTTCAGACGTGTTTATTTACCAATTTATTTAATCGAGCCAGACCGTGAGATCAGTCCCACACAAGACAGTTTGGAAATCCAATCGATCGTCACCACCAGTTGTCTTCTCCGATTTTTTCCCGATACTATAAAATATGTGTTGTTTCTATCACAACTGACGGACCATAGAATATGCCTTCAATATTTTTAACTCCGTATTGTTATAGCTGTGATGGTAACAAATTTGTTGATACATAGTTTAGATTAGAGAATATCAGTAAATAATTTCCTTCCAGTACTAAGCATACTACAGGAGACAAGTTCTCTATAACAAATCTTGATTAATTGATTTAAGCGATTTGACGGAATTTGTTAGACTTAGACATTTTCTATTGCATAGCCCTAGGTATTTTTTGCTGTAATATCTCAATCAATTCGTCAGTGTTGATGGGGTCATCCAAATAATTCAGCTTCTTAATCATTTTCTCACAAAAAACTCTGACACTTCCATCCCGCTTACTGTAGGATCTGCTATTTCGAAATTCACTCTTAACCTTTTGTTGCTTTTTCTTCGACCAATATTTATTTAGGAACATCGTTTCGAAGTCTTTATACATCAGGCAATTTTCAGCAGCTTCACAACCCCACTCGAAAGAACTTCCAACTAACATATACTTCACATAACTAATTTTATCATTCTCTTTCCAATATACCGGCAGATCGTTGCCGTATGCTTTTAGAAATACCACCGGATGTACTTCCCCTTCAGGATCGAACTTGACTTCGGGTAACTTCTTTTGACTTCCCACAATCGTATTGCAAGAGACAATTTCAGCCTGCTGCAATATGTTTTCCACTTCTTGTTGTAATAGATTCAACTGCTCAGTTTCACTTTCTAGACCATGTACTTCCTTGTTCTCTCGTTTCATCTTTAACTTGTATTACTTCTTGTATCTTAATTACATGCTCCATACATGTTTTCTTACTCTCCTCTGTTTTTTTCGATTTTTTCCCAAAAATACTATTACAAGAATGTTCTTGCTGTTCTTCTAACTTATGGATTTTATGGTCCAGGTTTCTTTGTACTCCGTTAATTCTCACTTCCACTGTCTTTTCAATCTCAATCTCCCGCTCTCCAAATCTCTTATTTTCCTTTCTAGATTTTTTCCAAGTACTTCCATATCCTTTTTTATCAGGTATTGTAAGCTTTCTTGGGTGTGCATGAGTTGTTTCTTCATATCGTTTTGTAGCTTTTTATTGATTGTTTATGGAATCCTGTATTTTATTCTTAATCAACAAAAGTTGGTTCATATTTTGTTGTTCAGATACATTAGGTGCATTCTTTCCATTTTAATCAGATGCCTCTACCCCAATAATAGTTATTTCATCAGGGGATTCCAACCATTTATTTTTGTATGAACTATCAGATCCAATATAACTCAATTCGGCTCTCAAAATAGCATCTTCCATATCGTCTCCTACCGTTTCACTACCAATTCTCACTAAAAATTCTCCCTCAGTAGTTTTCTCAATTTTCCTTACAATAAATCAAACTGTATCAGGTACGTACTTTGTTACCATAAGTATATAACTACGAAAAACACTGTTGACACAAAAGATAGCTACCAATAACCACTTTGTTACGGTTTATTAGTTTAAATCTATGTGTACTTGCCACTCGATTCGTCGATACGAAGATTGCAGGTTCGAGTTCTTTCAAATGGCAATTTATATTTGAAATGCCATCTGTAGTCCTGATATTATTTCTTACATTGATTTTTATACTCACATTTATATACTTTCTTTATTTATTGGTCAATTAATACACATTCATCTTAACATTTTTTCTTGTTACAACAACACAACACAACCAAAGATTCTGCTCTGCTATATTGTAACTCACAATAATAATCTATGGTCCAACTATAAACTATTACAATGAATTATGTATATAAGCTGTATCCTTATAAGCGCCGGAATCTCATCTTCCTGGTAATCGATAAATTACGACTTTTAAAAAGATTTGTGGATTTCATCAGATGGATCCCAATGGTGCCAAGATATGGTACGTATACCTTGATACACATTCAATAGTATTCTGGTTAATCATAAAATGACATTGGCAGTTGTTGTTTTTGCCAATGACCATTACTTTTGTCTTATTTATATCAATATGAAGTTCGTATTCGTGTTCTTTGTGACACCCTATCTGTAAGATATTGTAAACTTTCCCGACTGTCTTCAATAATGACTGCATAGCAAATGTTGTTTATCCATTTTCCATCCAACAGGTCTCTCATTTCCACATCGCTCAATGCCTCCCTAAAGATATAATATGAATAGATGTTAAATAATAAAAGGTACAGTATACAACGGAGAGGTTTGATTTTAAACAGTCCTGTGGTATAGAATTTGATAATTATCCTTCTACCTAATATCTAACAGTGAACATTGCTTCCAACACCGTAACTTCGACCGGCTAATACGATGTAAAGCGCCAGTTTGTTACGACCTCAGCTAAGAGGTGATTACAATTTGTGATTGGCTGTTGCAATCACGTTATCTGCCTTAGATGAGCAGCACCATAATAACCAAATTGCGTCTGAAGGTATGCACTGGCTTCCAATAATTATTCCATAACACTTTTTATAGATAATTTTAAGCATTATTTATTTAATTTACAGTGCAAGTTTTTCATAATCTGAGGCCGCGAAAAGTGGTGGTGACAGTCACTATAGCAGTTCATAATGCTTAAAGCACGAGTTTGCGAGTGTAAAACGTGTGAGTTTAGCGAGGAGAAAACTAAATGTAACGCAAGACACCCCCGTATAGACAAGGAAGTAGTATCTTCCTATATCATGAACACCTCGGATGACGTATGTTCACTGAATTGACTTATCTCGACAGTTTTAAATATAATTAGAAAATTTTCTGCGTTCTTCAAAAAACAACAAGGACTACAGGGAAAACAATAGTTTAAAGTGCATTTATTTCATTCGGCATCATGCTTTCAAAATTTCTTCTTTCTTCTAGTTTCCACTACGATGAATCCGTTTGATTACTGTGAAGTTAAAATTATTCTTGTTATGCCGTAGTTAGCAATATAAATTCTTTCAACCAGAGTCTAACTAACTATATAGGTTAAGAATGTAAATTTAAAGTCTTGGGTGGGTGATAAAAAACTGGAGATAGATATGATGGATATTTACTATTGTAAATTGGGTTTGAAAATTAGATGGTTTACGTTTTTAAATCTAAAAACCGAGCGTGGGGGGTGAGCGGTAACGCCTTAGCCTCGCATTGGGGAGGACGCTAGTTCGAATCCCCGTTCGGCCATCCAGATTTTGGTTTTCCATGGTCTCCCCGAAAAACTCTAGGCAAATTTCATAATGGTTCCTTCAAAAGACAATTCCACAATTCCTTTCTGTTCCTTTATCCCATTTATTTCCAGCCTCTAATGACTTCGAAAGTCAGAATTTTAAAAATGGGAAATTTAAAACGAATGTTAACTATCAGGTCGCATGACGAACGTTTGCAAGAAAATAAAACTCTCACTGCACACTGAGCTGGGTGAAAAAAGAGGTATTATATTATATTTGCTTAATGAGTACGCTACCAAACAATACTATCAGCGAAATATGCTTTAAGAACTTTATATTGCGATCATGTTCTTGGGGGGGAGAATACACTCCTTGCAACATTGCCGTTTATTTGTTGACGTCGTTATTCATATTTTTACTTTGGGTTTTAGGGCTTATCGCGTCGAGATCATTAGAGTAAGGGGAGGATTGGGGGCAAGGAACGGTAAGGAATTCAGCCATTGTGTTCTGAAGGATCCATCCCTGAATTATCCTAGAGTAATTTCGGGAAACCATGGAAAACCAAACTCTGGATGATTGGATGGGGATTTGAACCAGTGTCTTCCCTAATGCTCAGTCAACAGACTCGGTGTCTGCGATCGAGATGAAGTATTGACACAAATATGAAAACGTTTCTTTATGAAACGTTACTTCGTCTATGAGATTGGTGCTCATTTGAAACTGGATTAGTTTGCTTAAACAAAAATTAAAATTTCGTTATTAAATAAAGGAAAGAACTGCGTGGAGTTACTAACAGTCTTGTTTATCAAGTTTTGTTTTTGTTAGTCTTATTTGATTGGGAGCTACAAGAGAGAAGTGTTGATGAGAAAGGTGTCACAGTGGTGACTTATGGTCAAGTACTACTCTCGTACCGACGTGAATACAAGCAATTGGCAACACTTTGTACAGGGCGTTCGCCGGAAAACGCTACCCTCCCTGTCTGTTGCCGTCGGCAACTTGCTCGGTCAGTGGAGCCAGCAGTTTCCGCCAACCGCCACCGTGAATCACCGCACTGTTTAACACCTCCGCTGCCCCAACAGTGCATTGCAGTGACCCTTACATTGTTAAGAACGGTTTCTTTGCATTGTAGATAGTTTGTGACTTCAGTCTCTTATTAATCAGTGTTGTGAATAAACGTTTCTTTGCGGTTTGGCTAGTTTGGGGCTTCATACTCTTACTAATCTGTACCGTGTTTGAGTGTGAGTAAAATTATGGTACGTTACAGTTTGCAACAAAGAATATTTCTCTACGATACATATGTGAAGAAGAAGTCGTTTAAAAAGTGTCGCAGTAAATTTCGTCGCGAATTTTCTGGCGCTTTACTGCCAGCTAAATCAACAATTCTACGTCTGGTTAAAAAAGTAAGAGAAACGGGTTCATTTTTTAACCAAAAGAGACTGTCGGTCAACCGTATTCTCACAGAGGAGAAAATTGACCATATCGCTTTTTGACTAGAACAGTCACCCAAAAAATCATTAAGTCAGTTAGGGCAGCGTGTGTCTCGAAATATGTTCAGAAGATGTGAAATGTGCATTACACAAGAGGGTCAACACTTCCAGCATCTTTTATAAGGTAAGCTAATGAATTACGTCACATTTAAATGCTTAGCACATACAAGTTAATGAAGTTTATGAAGCGTAATTATTATGAAATAGTCCGCGGCCGACGGTCGAACAATGCCGGAAGCTGACCGCTCGCTCGCCGGGAGCAGTTTCTTCCTTGTAGCGCTAACAGTGGGTTGCGTTTACCGGCGAACGCCCTGTATTTGTTTATTCTGATAAAGTTATGAAAATTGTAGCAAACCGATAGTAAATGGTAAGTAACAGGCTTGAGATTACAAATACTGCCCCCTATCAACAGTTTCTTACTTGAGTAATAGTGACGGAAATAACGTGTAGGCTAGGCAGTTATCGCCGATGGACCATTTCGCCAGATAACTACTGCCATTCGGAGGGGTCAAATTTTGGTAAAAGTTCCAGCGTTCCACACCACAGAAGTTAGGGATGGCGCCAAATGGCGCAAAATTTAAAACGTATTTCCAGCAACCCAATGTTATTAACAGGGATATGCAAAGCAAGGTATGCTAATATAATGTTTATAAATACTTATTTATTAGAAACGATCGTTGGTTGTCAGGTAGCCTGTTTACACTTGAAGAAATTCATGCATTGATGTAGGTCAAATTTTTTAGACGACAGGAAAGGCTGATTTTATTCAGATTTTTTTTCCTGTGTAATTCCATCTACATGAAGAAAGGACACTTTGCGATGTGCCACATCAGTTACGAAATCTGTCCAACAGTAATTTTTACAACTGACTTTGGCAGTTGCTAATGTAAGTAGGAATTTCATGTGTCAAATTCTTCAGCAACGATTTTCTTTCTCCTTTCCTCAATTTTTCCTTCAGACTAATATTCTAGTTTTCTCTGTTTTGTTGTTATTATTCCCATATTTTATTTTTATCCTCAGCAAACGTTCATCATTGCTGATCACACCAGAAAATCCTTAGTATTTTCTTACAAATCAACAGTTCGAAGCTCTCTAGATTTTTCATCAAAACTCCATGTAAGTATTCTCTTTTTAATTGCAAACACGAGGCTGTGAAAATTCAAACAACAAAATGTTCCGTTTTACTACATTTGAAAATGGTATTTAACCTCAAAAAAATATTTGCTTGTCTGACGCTGAATACGCTGATTTATTATTAAGATAATTTTAAATAAGTTATAAAAGTAAAAAGACTTTTAATAATTTTAGTTGGGACAAGTTGTTCTAAATTTTAAAGAAATCAGGTCTAAAATGTCCAGTTAGAAAAATACTTCATAATCTATGTAAGAATCAAGTGGCTATAATAAAAGTAGAGAATCGTAAGATATATGCATCAGTTCAACTTGTATGTAGAGGAAACAATAAAGGAACTGAAAGAAAAATTTGAATGTGGCCCAAGTGTTCGAGGAGAAAAAAATCAGTATGCTCCAATTTTCTGATGACATTGTCCTGTTAGCAAAACACACTGAGGTTATAGAGAAGTTATTCAATTGTTTGAGCAAAATACTGAATGTAGAGTTTGGACCAAGTATAAATCAAAGCAAAACCAAAGTGATGAAATGTAGCAGAAATGACAGCAATAGTAGTAGATTAAATACAAAATTAGGATCGGATGATATAGAAGAAGTAAGTGAATTCTGCTACTTAGGAAACAAAATTACAACCGATGGCCGAATCAGTAATGATATTAAGAGCAGAATAGCATTAGCTAACAGAGCTATTATGAAAAAGAAAAATCTTTTCCAAATTCTCTTTGTAGAGCACAGCACTTTATGGTAGCGAAGCATGGACTTCAGGAATACCAGAAAGAAGCGAAATTGGTGCTACCGAAGGATGCTGAAAATAAAGTGGAAAGATAAAGTATGAAATGAATGTGTTCTGGAAGTGATGGGTGAGGAAAGAAATTTGTGAAAAGTCTTACAGAAAGAAGCGAGAGGATGGTGGGTAATATTTTGAGGCATGCTAGATTATATAATATTTTTTTTAATGTCTCTTAACAACGTGGTCTTTAGAGACAGGAAAGGATGGGGGGCAAGGAATGGGAAGGAATTCGGCCATGGCCTTTTAAAGGAAGCATCCCGGCATTTGCCTGGAGTGATTTGGGAAACCATGGAAAACCCAAATCTGGATGCCCGGACGGGGATTCGAACCGCCGTCCTCCCGAATGCGAGGCCAGAACGCTAACCGTTACACCACCACCATCGGTGAAAATTGATTAGCGAAGGGAACAGTCGAAGGGATCGAAGAGAAGAACTATAGAGGAAGACAGATTAGAATATACGAAGTAGATAATTGAGGACGTGGGTTGTGAGGAGCATGTTAGGAATAGAGGATTGCATCAAAACAGGGTAGAGAATGATGACAGCACAAAATAAAAGTAAAAGTGTTTTTAAGTGTTGTCCATAGATCCTCTCGTTTCAAAAATTAATGCTTGAAGAATTTTTATTTTGTAACTTCTCTTACGATTAATTAGTAATATATCTTCTGAAACTAAATTAACGTACATAGAATGTTGTCCACATTTAAAGAAAGGTGGCCAGAAATATGCATGTAGGAAGTAAACACATAACGAGAATGTATTATCCCTGTGTGGCTGCTGCTTTGAGAACTGTCCACATTGCTCGCTAAATGCTATCTGGCGACAGTGATGCTGGAGGGTAGAATGCGGGCTCGTGCCTGGAGCACAGTAACAAAAGCCCCCGGGTCGGGCCGCTGCCCGGCAAGCGCGGCGCGGGGCGGCGCGGCGAGCGAATCAATACGAGCGGGCGGAGGCGGAGGCCTGCCCGGGGACAGACACCTCCATATTCAGTCTTAAATCAGTCTCGTAATCAAAATACAGAAATATTATAAAAGTAAGTGTGCAATGTGCGTGCCGCTTAAACTCAAAAACGAGTTCCGGTACGATCAAGGGAGTTATAAGGAGTGGCAACCCTCTATCCCTTATCTGTGAAGAAGGTTCCATTTTTACCTGAAGGGCATGTTGTTGAAAATATAAGGGCTGGAAAATGTAGCCCCCTAGAAACTTCTAGAACTTTCGAGAGAATTTGAGAGTATCCCACAACATTCCAGAATGTTTCGGGATGATCTGGAACGTTCAGGAACAGCCCGGAACATTCCAGAACACTCTAATGTTGTGAAATGTTCTGGAATGTTCTTGAACGTTATGTAACACTCGAAGCCTTTTTTTGTACGGGTGGGACTATGCATTGGTGGGGGTACATAAAGCAAGATCTGTCTTGGAGTCAAACATCACTTTCTTATCAGTGACGAAGGGAAGAACCGAAAAAGAAGAGAAAATTCCTAAGTAGTGCAGTGAGTGAATAACAACAAACAGTGAAGAAGATTTCAGTTTTTGTCTGAATGGCGTGCTGTTCAAGATATAAGGGCTGAACAGTGAATAGTCTAAGTGATACAGTGACTGAATTATAAATCGAAAATAAAGTGTGTAAAGTGTACTTAGTGTATTTGTTAGTAAAAAATTGATTTGATTTATATTTTATACAATGCACAAACTTAAAAAAGAAGGAGATCTTGCCAGTTCTGAAGGAAAACGGTGATAACAAAAAGAACAGCGAATAAACGAAATATTCGAAGAGCGGGAGGTACGTTATGAACGAATTAAAGAATCAAGAATTGCGACGCAATCTTATATTAAAGGATTGCGAACGCAAGCCACCCATTACAATATCACCATACAAGAAGCGCGGATGAGGACAAGTAAATAGTATGTACAACCAAACAAATGAAGCATTCCACTACGACCCGACAAAAGAATATAACGAACACAAACATGTCGTAATGGGGAAAATGGATATCTGCCAACTTTACAACACGAAAAGATTCAGTGGAGAAACACCAGGATTCTGTTGCATGAATGGACAAATTCGATTACCACCATTGGAAGCACTTCCACAGGAAATTCTACTGTACATTAAATGACTAGGGAAACTCCAGAATTGAAACACTTTCTTCAAAATATAAAAGCATACAACGCCTGCTTCCAAATGACTTCTTTCGGTGTCACTTCAATCAACACTAACAGAGATGAAATCGATTGTGTTTTTTCCGTCCAAGAACACAACTATCACAAAATGGGATCATTACTATCAATATCCAACGAAGACCATAAATTTCTGCAAATACATTTCATCGCAAATGAAGAAAGAGAAATTGATCAACGATGAACAAATATCAGTGGATTGAGACGAGAAATAATCCAAGATGTACAGAGGATCTTACACGAATACAATCGACTGATTCGAGTATTCAAAACGGCAATAGACCGAATGATTTCTGATAACTATGAAGTTATAATTTGAGCCGACAAAAGGGCAAACTTTAAAACATTTCGACATCAGCCTCAAAGACTCTGCTTCTCTCACGGTCAACTATACATATGTCTCGAGTAGGAAATTTATAAAATTTGTACATACATATCCATGAAAACAAAATGAAAAATGTTGTTTATAAAGAAGTATTGTAAATAGTTAAAATATGTTTATAATAAAAAAAATTACCACTTATATTTTAAAGTTTATCCTTTTATTCCATCTACGACACAATCTAATATCAACTCCCTGAGCGAAGCCGGGTACCCCAGCTAGTAATGAATATCGCATTATTGGCTCAGATACTGGGACCGTTAACTCGACAGACAATCAATTTGCCACGCGTTCCTCCTCCGCTGTAAAGCTCATAACCTTTCAAAACCGGAAAGTGGGCTTAGCTTGGGTCAGAATCATGGAAGCGTGCACGCCGCATGTAACTTTGAAGAGCAAGCTTGGTCAGAGGTAAAAGACAAAGTAAACCACTCGAAGACTCCCTGTACAGCCAAGCTTCGAAATGGACGGATGCCTCTGACACGTTACCACAAAATCACCTCCTTAATTTTAAGAACACAGTGGAGGGTTCGGATGGCTCAGTGGGTAAGGCGTTTGAAGATCAAAACGTCCACGGTTCGAATCTCTTTCTGGACGGAAATTTTCATAGGCAAATAACCCGATTTTTCCCTCTGCTATATAATGTGAAGTACGCCGGAAAACTTCCAGTGGTTCGGATTCCACGTTAAACTGTAGGACCCCTAAGTTACCGGGTTAGGAGGAAAGGAACTGGCCACACTACCTCCAATACTAAACTAACAATTCCTTCATTCAGGTGTGTATATTAACAGTTGCGATAATTCAAAA
Source organism: Vandiemenella viatica (assembly GCA_031002005.1). Classification (NCBI taxonomy): domain Eukaryota; kingdom Metazoa; phylum Arthropoda; class Insecta; order Orthoptera; family Morabidae; genus Vandiemenella; species Vandiemenella viatica. Next base: position 241,545,428 of record JARYHS010008074.1, on the reverse strand, counting down.
ATGTGCTTATGTGAATGAAACTAATGTAAATTATTGCTTAAAATAAATAATCACATATTTTTACTTAAATTCCTCCCAACATATAAATAATATAATTAATACAGTCATATTAACATTTTTTGTTTCCTTATTCATTTTCACATTTTAATCTCACCTCTGTCCGATTCACATTACTGTACAATGCGATAACTTCTCTGCAACTTAACTTCAAAGAGTCCGCTCTGTCGAGTGGGCGCTGCCAACATTAGTCACTGGTTTCAACGATATGACTTAACTCAAAATGAAATCTGTGACATAAGAATTATTCATGTTAAATATAAGGTGTTTCCTTGTAGGAGGGACCAACTAAACAACCTTTATGTTGAATACATAGCTTAGAAGAATTCAGTTAACTGTTTAGGAGACTTGGAAGACGAAAGATGTTTAAAACGAGGATTATAAGGCAAAATTTTCAACTTCACAGATGACGATATATAAAAAATTATATTTGCTGATGCTTACTATTTCAATAAATCTATGTTTGAAGTGTACCGAAGAAGTTTTAAGTACTTTAACATGTACTATAAACACAAATCGAATAGAACGGTAACAGTCTCACTAATGTTCTTTTCTAGTTACGTCCTTTACATTTTCATATCCATATTCTCTTTAAAAACCATCTACTTTTTTCCATACCCCACTAAAAGCTTAGCTAACATAAAGCATATTTATTTAAAACTTGGCAGTGATGTGTGAAACAAGCATAATAATAACAGTAGTGTTAGGTAGTACATTCAGAAATTACTGCCAAATCTCAACGTTCGTTTAAATCAATATCTCTTAATACAATACTCTTTTAACGAAATTTCATCTTTCATCGTTTCAATCGCGCGGGCTATCTAATTGCAATTTCAGTTTTGTTTATTTACGTCATATTTTACTGTTATGGCGTGACAGTACTACTTGCTGTACGTGTATGAACACCACATTTCCATTTAAATTTAAGCATCAAAATTTTTGCGATTATAATAAATTTCTGCAATACCGTTAGCCGGTTAGTTCAGGAGGCAGAGGTTATGAATACGGCGAAGTGGTCCCTGGTTCGATCCCCTATGTCGCCCAGGATTTCTCATCGAAGCTGAACATCCGGAACAGCTGCACGGGCACATTCATGTTGCCGGTTCCCTCACCTCCCACGAAACTTCTCCTTTATAACTCTACCTCCTGATCACGTGATCACTTAAAAAGACTGAAGAGACGACGTACCCAGTTTCTCATTCTACAACTTTTTCTATATTACGTTACGTAACATTGATTATATTTCTACTAAGCAAACTCTTTCTGCCGACCAACTGTAAAATTGCATTAAAGCATTTAGTAGCTGCTGTACGTTTAAGGAAAGTCTGGAATCTGTGTGTCTACGATAATATTAAAATAGTTCACAATGAAACTGTATTCATTAAACGAACTGGATTAATGGGGCTAGATCATTGATTTTTCAGCTTTTAAAAAAATCTATTAGATAATATTTTTTCCTGCCCTGAGAAAATCTGAAAGTAATTTTGGCAAGCAACTAGAGAGTCAAGATCGATGGGTTACTGACGGAGAAAATATGTCACCGTTACACGATACTAAACCACATTACATAGCCATATTGTTTGCTGTAGTAAATTTTAATGATCTGGTGGATTAGGATAACCAGTAAACAATTTCTGTGTTCCCAAGCTACATTTATAAGATACAATTAACTACCTTTACAAGGCTTAGAGCTAGTACTAGTTGATATTAAGTTTTACTGAAACAGAGTCAGCTATTCAGATATCATTGCTGACGGCCAATGCCCTCACAGGTCAGAACTTGCGTATTGTGTCAACCGTAAACGTACATTCTTACTGCACCAGTTTCAACTTATTTGACCGCTATATGGAGAACAAAAAACAATATATAACCAGAACATTTCAGATTGGGAACCAGTGTCCCTTATTCGTCTCTTATTGTGGAGGAGATCTGCAGTGATTACGTCGAATATTCGGGTCTCAGCGTTTCGTTGAAATAATTCCCATGTGGGATAGTTAACAATATGGTTTCCATAATCAGACGAACGTTAGCTCTAACCATGGATATTGAAAGAAATGGATCCCTTTAAAACTACTTTCACAAGAAATTGCAGTTAAACGACAATTTGGAACATGCAGTGCCTTAATTATTAAAATGTGTAAATTATTTCACTTCTTATTTAAACTATTAAACAGATTAAGATATTTACAAACGATTCTTTTCGTAATTTAATTTAGAAGATAAATTAATGTTTCAAAAACGCTTAACGAATACCATACTAAAACTTCGGTTTGGTAACAAATCTGAATAATTATTGAAGCCAGAAATGTAACATTGCAAGTGAACCATTTTGTTTCTTAGATTCTTAAGTAATTCAGTCAACTAACTATGAGACAGCAAGATTTGACTGCATTCTATATTTTTATTTCCCCTAAACTGTTCCGACAGCTTCTTGTCTGTTTCTGTGTGCACATGATGCCAAATTTCCACGGAACGTACGAGGTGATGTAAGAGAAAGTTGTTGCTCTTCATTAATTTTTTTTCTTTTTCCTTAAACGTGAGTCCCCTGATTTTTTTTTTTTTCAATAGATTTTGTTGGAAAAGAAAAAGTGAGAAATTACCATATAGCTGCCACAAGATGATGCATGTCTTCCAGGTAGCCTCGTACGGACGTACTTTCAGTCACGGATTTTTTTTTTTTTTTTTTCTGCTATAGTTATTGAAAACACCCTATAATTAGTATAAAAAGGAAGATTATTAAAATAATAAATAATGTTTCTTTCAGGTGATTACTCAAGTGGCCTATGTATTATTAACAATCACAGTTTGCAGCAGAAGGGGACGAGGTACGAGCGCCGTTTTACTTAAAGTATAATTTGAATATGGCCATAAATAATAAAAACGAATGTCTGAGTCGATTAACAATGTTTCATACGGCATACTTAATGTCACTTAGCAATTTTTTTGACAAGAATGAGTGAAACACAATCTTATCGAAGAGAGGAACAACACATTATTGTTAAATTTATTTTAAAACTAGAAATCACCATACATTCATTAGTCTTAAAAGATAATTTGGCGAGCAAATATTTGACAAAGATGTCTACAAGTAGTGTAAAGCTTTGAAAGATTACCATAAATGGATTGAAAATGAACCGCACTCTCAACGTTTGAAAATATCAATATGGTTGAAACTTTGCTGAAAAATAAAATTAATCAAACTTATACATTTTTTGTGGGAAAATTTAAAAAAATATTTAAATCTGACCGCTCTTCCAATTATGCCGTAGGTCTCTTAACGATAATACGCGTAGGATCTTCATCTACTCAAAACAAAACGGTAGTTCAAGTATTTCCTCAATAATTTATAGAAATCCAGGAACTTATTTTTGGAATCAAGTTGCATATCTCGAATAATCATATTGGGATATTAAAAAAAGTTTTATATTCTTTTCCATTCTGACAGTGGTTTGAAAGAAAAGAAACAATAAATTCGATTTCTATATGGTGTTATTAATTAAAGAAGAGTGATCACTTTAATCTGTTAAGTCAGATTTTATCTCATTTTGTTGTGTATGATTAAGAACGAAATTCAAAACTCTTACTTTTATTTTGAAATAGACTTCTATTTCAAAGACGAATGAATTATCGTGTAGTAGGTATTATGTTGTGCGCGCTTAACAATGTTGTGGAAATAAAACGTAATTGAATGAGTTGGAAAGACTGAACAGACCTTTATTTAAATAAAATAAATATTCATTGTCTGCAACCGATTACTTTTAAAAAAAATTGCACGACCGTGACAGGATTCGAACCTGCAATCTTCGGATCCGAAGTCCGACGCCTTGTCCATTAGGCCACACGGTCGACGCTCGATGTGAAGCTGGTTACGTATTCAGTAGGGGTGGCCACACAGGGGAGGATCAGTGATCCAAGCATATTATCTGACTGGTGTCTATAATCATTTGAAGCAGCTGCGTCCTGAATTATTCTGCAGTCAATACGGTAAAGGCAAATATTATCATTTAGAACTAATTCTATCGGAAAAGTAGAGGTAGAGGTAGCATAGTAGAGAATAATTTTACTTTCAGCAAGTAATGGAACGATTTTTGTAGAACAAATTAGAGCTGAGCATATTTTTGTTATTTATTATAAAGCATTACTAGACATTTCAGTGGTCCTCTGATAGAAAATTTTTACTGCTGATACTTATAATACGGCGTGAATAATAATAACTAAGTCAGTATATACTGATGACTTATTTATTGCAACATGGTTTCTGTAGTACTTCTCCGATCGGTACTGTTACTGAAACACAAATAGCTGTATTCTGAGTTTTCATTTGTTCTTGGCTTTTATCAGCTCTCCTTCCTCAGATGTGTTTGCACTGTTAAAATTAAATCTACCTAGTTATCAGTAATTCTGTTTCTGTTGTTTATCACAATACTATTTCGAGTTAGCAGCCATTGTTCAGTAACAGAAGATTGAGTTTCGAATGAAACATTTCTAAATTTTGAGACAAGTAAAATGAATCTTTCTGGTACAAACTGTTTTGCTAGTTAATTTGTTAAAACTAGTCTTACTTTAAACATTTATCAAAATAAAAGCTAAAATGTTTAAATTGTCTAGAACTAGGTAAAAATGATTTAGCAACAATCTATTAGCATTTTAGTGGAGATTTCAGCACAAGAAGTCTTCAGCCATTCTGCTTGCAGGTCTAGAAAAAGAAAAAATCCACAGGTTGCTTGTGTGGACTCTCCTGACGATCGCACCTGAATACGGACGAAACAGACATGGAACAACTGGGAGCCTAAAATTATTCCATGTAAAGCAACATTTAACACAGATTGCAACTGAGTTAGTAAATATAATCAGTGCAGAGGATTACAGGATACAGCCAGATTACGGGATTCTGAATGATTTTCACCCTGATCATAAGTGGAATTCGAAAAAAAATAATGACTAAACCAATTTTCGTTCAGTATTCGAATTATCCGGTTTGATACATATAAATATACGCTGTAGCGAAAATACGATAAATATTATTCGCCGCTGATCAGTGAGTAGATTATGTTGATTTTATTGTGCGCTGGAAGCAACGGGTATGATATCGTATATCAATAAGTGGGAACTTGAGAACATCCCTTATGAAACTTAATGGACCAAAATGTAAGCATAGCTGGGTAATGCTCCGTCTTGCATGCGCAGGTAAAACTGCAGTCAAATCTCTAGCAAGTCAACGATTGCACAAGACGCTCTTGCGAGTTTTCACGCGCTACCGTGTTGCTGTCCACACGCTGCGTCTTACATGTGCAAGCTGGTTTGTGCAGGTAAGAGCGCACGCAAGACGGAGCGTGTAGCCGGGGCATAACATAATTGTTTCTCACCCTCTTTTTTAGTATTTACTGTTCTGTACCATTTTTTGACTTTAGTATTGAATCGGTAAGTATACAATTAAAATCGAGAAAATCTAAAATCTGTCCTTCTAAGACTTGTTTTATGGATATTTAAAGATACGATTCATTTTTAATTCTTACACGCATATATGGACAAATGAAGTCTTCACGGATGTACCGCCGGATTGTGTTTTGAAAACACCATATTTCGACGAATAGGTCCGCCGTCTTCATCATTTGTGGAGACTACAGGTCGACTAACCGACAGATGGTGAGTATTCAACTCGTATTAGTTTTCAAAAACTTTACGTATTTTGGCCGGCACAGCGATCTATCCGCTACAATCACAGATTCGTAAATAACTAGTCTTTAAATATTTAACTTATTAGTGCTATTTCGAATCTATCTTGAGTTACTTTCGAGGTGTACCACATAATTTTTCTATTTCAGAGTACCGTAAGCACCTAGAATGCTTGAAAAGATATTGTACTTCGAACAGAAAACGTTTGCTGCTTCAGAATACCGTAGAAGTGAACCGTTTAGCACTTTACAGAAAATTTCCTTGACATTAACACCACAATACCTATAGTTTACTGATGATGACTCAAGAAATGCCCTACGAATCATCTGACACAGTGGTTCTTAAAAGGGTCCAGTTTCATGTGCGTAAGTAGTACTTGGTCTAAATGGGATATTCTCACACAAGTGGTTCTTATAAGGAATTCGATAAAGTAGAGCTCAAATTAAGTAGGTAAATCATGTTTCTGGAAATTTGAAAGAGTGATAATGGGTATTGTGCGGAGGGAAACCGAATGAATAATTTTAAACAACAAGTGCTTGTGCCACATAAATCTTAGATGTGTTTTGTATAAAGATATCCAGGCACAGTCGTGTGTTATCACAAATGAGGCTTAATACTTTCTGATTTATTTTTCGTGAACGGTATAATATTAAGTAACATGTGAAAGATCAATCAAACTGGAACTATTAGCGCCCAAGCAAACCAGGCTACCGTACAACGTACCCGCCTGAATCCATTAAAGCCAAAGCCGATGACGATATGAGGAATGGAAGGAAGTGATAAGAGTCCGACCACAAAGTGTGCCAGGGCTCTGGTCAACGGAATGGGTAAATATAATGTTCAATTATGTATGAAACTGATATAAGACAGTAGCCTACCATGTTAACAGCATTGTCGAATTCAATCATTTTTGCAATGGAATGTAAGGATTTACGTGATTAATTTTGCGAATCAGTCACTTAGACATGGGGTTTGTGGTGTTTTATTTCATTTTTTACCACATCCACGTTTCTGAATTATGAATGATTCGATTTTCAAATCAGCCCATAATTCGTTTCCATCCTGTTTAACTCTCGCTTGTCTTTAAATATTTGGAGATATAAACTTTCGGTTTGTTCCTCCAAAAATTCGTATAAATCATTCTTGGAACAATTTTTGTGTTTGTAATTACTGTTGTGTGGTTACATCTAAAGATGGAAAAAACATTAAATAGCAGAAAATCATGAGAAAAACGCTGGCATTTTCTGAAAGTTGAATGACATGTTTCTCAGTACCACCTGGGATATACCAACATTCAGAATAAGTCAAAATTAAGTTTTATGGAAATCTAGACATTTATTTCAACCGTAATTCATGTCCTCTTTTTGCCTCCATCAAAAGCACTGGAACCGGCATTTTTCCGATTGCAGTCACTTCATTAGAAGTACTTACAATGAAAATCCGTTACTCTATAAAATATCTCCTTGCGGAGGTGAATCAGTTCAATATTTTTTTTTCTGTATTATACAACATTAACTACGTACTGTGTAATATACGTAACTTATCAAATACTTCAGTTTCAACGTGTAGGAAGGGACCTGAATTTAGCTTAGCTAAGTTCTATAGAATGACTCCCTGATGGCGCTGCGAAATTACGAGTGGCATGAGATGGAAGCGTACTGCTGGTATGTCGGTAATTTATACATTACGCGATCATTTAGGCAACTGCTGAATGTTCCAAAGCTTTCGCTTGAAAAAGTATTGTTAGTGCAAACTATAAACATTTTAGAAATTTGGAGATACTAATTTTACTCCCTTAGCAAATGATTCCATATAATAAAATAAAATAGCCAAGATGCTTACGGTTTCGAAATATACTCTTACACTTAAAAATTAATAAATCCAAATGACTTAGGTTTCATGAAAATTCCTTAAAAAAGGAAAGGAATTTGAAAGGCATTATTTCCTGTTAGCAAACTTTTGATTGAAGTATGGTATAATCACACCAGCATTTGCTCCGTGTTTCGAACGCGCGAACCCTAGTGTGTGTAGAAGGGTTTTATCCTTTTTATCTAGTAGAAAATATTAACGTGGAGAAGTCAAAAATGTAAATTTCAGCTAAAAACTTTCCCTTACATTAGTCCTTACTTAAATTCGGTTATTTTTTGTTTGTTTTACTTATATTTTAACGTAATAACGAAATTTAGGAAATTAAGTGAAAAATTATCCGTATTAATACGCATTATTATTACCTTATCTATGAAGAGGTATAGAATTATTTCACAAACCATAATATTTGGTTAGGATTACATCTGTAGTCACAACGAAAAATATCATTTCCGTAACAGTTAACTAAAAAACCATATTTTTAAATGCTGATATGGAGGTTTTAATATCGATATTAAGCAAAAAGTTGTTTACAGCATATTAGAAAATCTCAATTTAGTTACTCTTACGTAAGTGGTGTTATGTATGATGTAGCTGTTTGATTAGCGACAAGTTATCTGTTTTTAATATCGACGTGAGGCGCAAAGATATTTACGTTAAATTAAATATCACAATTCCGTTGTGTTTATTGAAGTGTTAATCTATGATATTGTGGCCAGGTTACGTATTCCGTTTATATTAATGTTTCATATTTCAGAAAACAGAAGAGATAAACAACTTAAACCAAAAAAATGAAACATAATCGAAGGAGTAGTAATGTGATCTTTTGACAGTATTTGTTGAAAGGAGTGCTCATCTCAAATGCAGAGTGATCGGTGGCACCTATCTTGCTCCGTTCCTCGGTGGAGATATTTTAGCATATTTTAAGCTATATCATAAGTTCTCGAAATTCTAAAACGCCATTCAAATTACTGCAGTCGATTTTAATTGATGTCATTTTAAACGCTCATATACACGCAGTTCGCTAACATATTTATAATAGTATAGACTTAGATATGTCTGCAACTGTTTGAAAGAAGCAACACAAAATTCAAACCGACGATCGTTACAACACGAGACTAGCGCTTTGCTCCTATTTTTCGGGATTGGTGCAAGTCTATTGATTGCAGTTTAGCTGATTTAAGGTTCACAGCATCTGTATGTAAATGAGAGCGGCAACTCCATTTGTGCGGCAGGTGATGTCCACGATATTTGTGCCAACGTTTCGAGTTTTCTGCTAAAATGCTGTTTCTCCGTTTGCGAATCATGCACCTTCGAGGTAGACAGTGGAAATAACAAACAACCTAAATCAGTGGAACCCCCCAGGGGTACGTGGGGTTGCTTCAAGGGGTACGCGTGGTAATATGTTGGCTAAGGTATTCACTAAGATAATTAAAAAAACAATTACGCAAACATTTGTATTGCCAAATATATTTTTTAGATATTAGTTAATTTTTATGTAACTTTGTCACTGATTTAAAAGATAATAAATCGCGAAAACAGGTTTCAATTTTATTTTTCAGCAATAAGGGGTACTCGCGGTCGAGCTCTTTCTTGAATAGGTACTCGGTATTTGGGAAACGCTGACCTAAGTTAGCGATATTTTAGCTATTACTTGTGGTACTTCGTATAAGTGAATATGCGCAACGGAAACTCCACGTGTTATTTATATATTTCTTGTGTCAGAAGCAAAGAAGATATACAGTTGTATACACATCCATAAATTACAAAGAAAAATGTCCATTCATATCATGTCAGACCAGGAATTATCTACGACAAGTGCGTCCAATGTCATCTCGATTAGGTCTTTCATTGTACACTGGGCTGGACATAAACTGCACTGCAGCAGATGATCCGTAGTTTGATGGCTCCACACTCACCCACAAGAGACGCCACGGAAGTGCCCCACTTCTTCAGATTTTCTTATATTTAGTAGTTCCCTGATAGTGATATTCAAGTAATCCACTTCTCTGCATGACCAAGTATAAGTTCTTCATCAGGCGTTAGCAAATCCTGTGAATTCAGACTTCTCGCGGGCCTCATCTTAAGTCGTGATTCCTTTGGCGACTCTCTTAGTTCTCGGGTTGTTCTGAAGAAGATTTTCCTTGACTTAAGACATGGTCGCATTGACCGGTCGCCATACAAAGGAAGGGCATAAGATGCTGATGCCTTGCTCTATTCTTTCTTTGCAACAACTTCATGTCGGATGTTAGGTGGCTGTGCTATACCAGAAAAGCAGTGCAGCTTTACGACGTTTCATGATAAGAACGAAGCATGCGAACCGCTAGTGAATGTGGGAAAATAATCATTTTTCACAATCTGTACGCGTGATACTTAGTTAATCAAGACTGTAAAATTAGTTCTTAATATTCAGGTTCACAGTAGTATAGCGAAAATGATGCTTCCAGCAGAAATATACAAAGTCATCGACAGTCGTTTGGAAGTAAGTGAAATGCTAATAGACGCCAGAAGAAAATTTCTGTAATTTTGCAGAGAAATAACAAAACTCTTTACACAACTTGTCCGTGGTGCGTTACACTAAATGGAGAGTAGTTCTGAAACTGTTTGGGTTAAAAAATAGTACGGATATTTTGTGCGAACGTGGAACAGTTGAAAAAGGTTATTTGTTCTGACAGAGCTAATTGACGACAGGTTCAGAACCTGACTAGAACACGAGTCCATTCAGGATCTGGTTGCGTACAACTGTGCAAGCTTCTAATGATGATGATATGGAGTTTTTTTTTTAATGACAACATAAATTGCTCTAAGCACAGCAGCGTAGGCAACCATAATGTTGAATAAGTGTATCTATTACCAGCCAAATCCGATATCAGGCCGAACTAGTTTGTCCTAGACCATACCGGATTATTCCACGCGTGTCTTGATATACTAGTTTAGCCCAGTAAAATTCAGTTTGTCCTAAATACTTTATGATTAACTAGTTTCACCCAGGACTAACTGGTTTTTAATTGTTTTTGGAGGCAAACAATACTTTGATTTTATCGTACAAGTGGAAAAGCTAAAATCAAGACACATCAAAGGCGATTAAAAAGGTTTGCAATTTTGAACATTGGTTAGGTTAAAACTCTGTAGACAGAGGAAGGGGTGTAATATCTGCGATATTAATACTACGACACAGTCTCCTTAGATTCACATTTATAATAATTACGGCGCTGAAATTGTCTCTTCGCTACAAGTCCGGCTCGCCACCGTCAAGGAAGCGAAAGTTACACGGAACTCCTGTAGAAAGTGAGAGCGCTTTCAACCCCTATGGAGACATCCCAAGGGAAATCGTTCACGCAAACATATATAAACTGGGACACAACCTCGAGATGACAGAGTCGTAGCTCAGCAACCAACAGACTCCACATCAGCAAGAAGAACTCCGACACCAGTAGCCAGCAAAAGGGAATAGTTGGGCACTATTTCACCACAATCATCTGGACTTAGTCGCTCGCCAAGCGCTACTCTGAACCTGGATTTTACACCCAGTGGGTGTATAAGTCTTTCTTGAGGTCTCAGCCGGCCATTTCATTCTATTCTATTCTTACTTGTTCTGCGAAAATATAGAACTGTGTTTCTCGTAGCCACATTACCTCTGCATTCTATTATATTCTTACTTGTTCTGAAAGAGTATAGAACTGTGTTTCTCGTAGCAACATTGTCTTTGCATTCTGTTTTATTCCTAAGTGTTCTACGAGGGAATAGGACTTTGTTTCTTTTAGCAACCATACCTGCATTTTTGTTATACGACTAAGTGATCTAAGACAGCATTCTCTAAATGTATAAGGGAGTGACAAGCTTACTTCCCTTAGCTACAGCATTTCTGTTTAGTTCAAGGTTAGTACAATAGGAGGGATGTGATTTCCTTCAGATATCTCATTATTCATACATGATAAAATAACGGAGGGCAAGCAGAACCTGCTACCCTAGTATTTGTATGCATCTAAAGGTTATGAATTAAAACCATCTATTGTGCAAAGCTTGTCTTTACGTTCAATGTTACCATCAGTTTTCTATCCACTATCTTACCCTGGTTCTCGGCGGGTAGCCGCTTGCCTGTCGAAACCAAGTATAAATTAATCAAAAATACCTAACAGCGGTATGAACCATGTCCCCCAATCTCGGAGGCTCTTCACAGCTTTCTGAGGAGCTCCAGGATGGGACAGGGGCAATATAAGAAATGTTACTGCCGTTGTTATGGAAATAAACAACGATGGCATATACAAAGTTCCAGACACTGCATTGCAGGTTAGTTATGTACATTTTATATTTGGAAGATGTTTTCAATTTTTTTTTAACTTCTTTGTTTGTTTGTTTGTTACAGAACTGAATTTGATTTTTGATCTCACAAATTTCTCCAAGAAAGTGATGTCAACCAAGATGTTCAAGTATCAACAAGGACTGCAGCTGCCGTATATTCAGTTGGAACAAGATAAGGTTTTATTAGGTGCGTTTGTAGCAAAAACTGTGCTACTGATAGATACCTGCGTAGAAAAAATGATTTTATCTGATTCGAATTACGACCATAGAACGCACTGTAAAAACAAATATAAGATTAAATATTTTATATCTTACACTAAGAAGCACAAATAAGATTTTTTTAAATTTTTATTTTCATATTTTCGAAAGAATTCATCAAAAAGTGTATGGCTTTAAATCAGTTTGGACTAGGCCAAACTAGTTGAGTCTCAAATATTTAGGCAAAACTAGTTTGCCCTGGACTAAACTAGTATATCCCGACACGCGTAGGATAAACCAGTTTGGTCTCCACAAACCGTCATTACAATTAAATGTCAATTCATATCTAAAGTGTCATTTGTTCCGTATCTCACTCGTCTCTTTTAGTGATTCTTTAAGAAGAGACTGCAAACCTTCACTTCCGTCAAATCAGCAGAAAATAAGTAATACTCTCTGTTCCATAATAGGGTCACAACTAGTGTTGAAAACTGAAAAAAAAATGTTTTTTTTTCAGATTTGTGAAAAAAAACATGAAAAAAAACCTAGCACCCTCGTTTTTTTTCTAATTTTTTTTTTTCAGAAAACAATATATTTGATAAATTATAGTTTTATTTATGGAACTTACATTTTACATGTGTGTTTTAAACCTTACTAAATCATATAATATCTTAGATAATGATTCATAAATGTATCTATATAGGTAACATAATTTTTTATTCATCTTCTATGTCGGTACCACATTCACTAGTATCAGCACTACCAACACTAGTTCGGTCGGAGTCGGAATTTTCTGTTTCTTCTTCTGTCCCCTCTAGATCCATAACTTCAGAAATAGTTACATTTTCTTTTACTGGTTGTATTGCATGCAAAAGCTTTTGAGATTGCAATTTTAAATTGTGAGCAAAGTACACACTGTGAATGAAGACTGCGCCGATAGTTCTGTATTACGGTCTTTTAAGTCTGAATTTAAATCTATTATCATACAAAATAGGAGCTTTATTTGTTTTCAATCGCTGGTTTATGCCAACGGTTGCAAGGAAATTATTCATAATTACTGACAATGACTCAGTATCACTATACGCTGCGAGTTTAACAAGTATATGAATATAAGGAAAGCACAACAAGTAATAAAAAGAGGCAAAAAAACGTAGTTAAATTTCCTAATTTTTTGAAAAGATTCGTAGGTCTAGAGATAAATTTGTAGGGCCTGGCAGCACTAGATCAAATAGCGAGTGTCAATCCAAACAATGGGGAACGGCCGAACGGGGATTCCTTCTCCCGCAACCTAGCCTTTTCGGGAAGTCCCCTTTCGTAAAAGAAAACTTCAGTCAATGTTACCAATATTTTGTAATTTTTTTTCTACTGAACCAGAAAGATATAGTAGATTTAAAAGTAAGATAAGTACTTAGTATAAACTCTAAAACACTCATATTAAATGATAAATGCCTTAAAAAATTTGAAATTTAGTAGTTATGAAAAAAACATGTCCCAAAAAAAAACGTTTTTTTCACAGTTTTTTTCATGTTTTTTCACGTCAGAAAAAAACTGTTTTTTTACAACACTAGTCACAACAATTGTACAATTTTATCGAAATCTGGCTTAGATTGACGCCAGTTATCTTGAAGGTTAGATGTAGCCTATTACATTTATAGATAGTTGTAATGTTGCTTGAGAATCTTTTTTTGATTGTTAGCACCCGCTACACCAAATTTACATAAAGTGGGCTTATTTCAAAAACCAGTTCGCATTGTCTGATTCATCAGCATTCGTAATACTGAACATTAATCATCTGGTCAGGCGTAAATACTGTGAATGTGAAAGATACGAACAACACTGGATAGGGTACATGACGCATAGGAAGGAAGCGAATGAATCAGCTGAACAGTCCATGTAGCCACTTCGTTACAAGGAGCCTACAAGCGAAGACTACTAGTGTAGAAACGTAAACGAAATCTGCCTTCTAAACTGGTAGCGCCAGTGTCTACGTGGTGCAGATAATTGACTACGAAAGACAGTGTGTACATAGTACAAGAGTGATTTTTTTTTTAAGTTTTAAAATTTCAAGTTATCTGTAAAATCTTCTTGTGCCACGTGATTTCTAAAATAGAGCTGGACTATTTTAAAAACTATAGCGGAAACCTGCTCTAATCCCAACTCTGAACATTGAACACTTATTTAAAAGTTAACTTTACGCAGAGAAAGTTTAATAGTTCAAACTTTATTTATGTATAATCTCCCAACTGCGGAATTCATTACAGTATTGTGTTCCGGCGACTACGTGCCACACTGGGTGATGCCACTTGCTAAAAAATGTGGGTTGACCAGCCTTGGCACAAACACCTGGTACACGTCATTAGCCAATTCGATTCCCGCATTGTGGACATCGGCCAACGTATTGTAACTCCCTGGGAATAAGCTGTATACAAAGCAGCCAAAGACTTCACAGGAGTTCTAACGCAATGTAGTGAGTAGATTGATCGGCAGAATGCAAACTGCCACTAGGATGCCTTAAGATGTCAAGTCTGAGGAGTCATAGCCAACAAAGTCTCTGATCAGAAATGAGATCCCATAACCGAACATTATCGCCAAACTCGTCTGATGTAAAACAACTACTGGCGCGCCTTGGGGATGAGACCGACTCGTATGCTGTGACGACAAATTGCATGACGCTCTTATGCCGTCATGACCCTTCTTTGCCACCGCTCTCTACGCCCCGCTGAATATGGAACTTACAATACAAAATGCAGGTGAACTTACATCTACTTCTACATATATACTCTGCAGTTCACAAAATTGTGGGTGGCAGAGGGTGCTCAGCAGCAAAACTAATCTCTTTGCTGTGCATTCCAATCCCTAATGGTACGAGGGAAAAAAGAATTCATATAAGAACCAGTGCGGCACCTTATTTCTCTAATCTTATCTTTCCTGTAATTCCGACTCCAATAAGTTGGTGCTCGAATTATTTCACCACACTCATAAGTGAATGTTGGAGTACACATGTTTACCAATAAGTTTAAACGAAACATGCGTCGTCCATCTACCACAGACTCCCAGCCCAGTCTACTAATCAGTTCTGTTACGCTTTCGTAATGATAGTATCAAGTGGTCACTAATCAAGCGGCTCTTCTCTGTACTTTCTCTAAACTGTCAATCAACCCCTTACGAAACTAAATGTTACACAAACAGATAAAGATGATCTATGTACTTCTCAAGCTAAAATGGATGATGGGAAAGAATTCCTTATGGTTGTTGTGTTTATTTCACCAAATAAAGTGACAGAAATCATAAAATTTTTACACCGTCGGTTACTCATATACAGGCTCAAGGATCTTAGAAGATAATTTAGACGATCTTCCGATGATTTTAGTATGAGATTTTAACGTTACTTTTACAAAAAACAAACAAAAAATGAATGAATCCCTTTGACAACATTCCTTGAACAAAAATTTGATTGATAATCAATAATGAATCAACTGAACCTACAACTAGATATGGAACAACAATCAGTGCCGTAGTCTCAAGATACCTCGATAACATCATGTCTAATATTTTTCTTACATGCTTCAGTTACCATCGGCCAATAATTTCTTTAATTGTATAAAATATTACATAAAGAAAAATATATTAATTTTACTAACGAAACTATTATGTTTTTATTTATTTTACTACATATTTATTTATTGGTGTTCTTTACTTATAAATTGTTCCAATAACCATCTGCCGGGAGTCCCGTGGCGGCCACAGTTTTTCAGTATTAATTGAAACTACGGTAAAAGTCGTCTGTTGCCAGTAAAAATAAATCTTTTCTTTTTCTCAGGGGGAAAACGAAAAATTGTTTTACTGACCATCCATCAAATCTTATGTGTTAAACACCATTCAGCTCAAACATTGGACAAAGAGCAGTAAACAGCAAAATTATCGATGAATAAGGAATATAGTACGGCACCCTCTTATGGAGTTGTCTTTAAAGAGAGTCTCAGACTTTGAAAACACTTGATACAAAATCCTGACTACTACCGTTGTATTTAATAAATATTCTGGTGTCACGTTAACGTTTTGGTACTATAAACACCACGTTTTCAGGAAAGTATATGAAAAGAGAGTTAGGCGCCTCCCGAAATCCCAATCTAGAAAATGCTGTAAGATACTACCACAACAGTTGGTATGCCTTACTGAGATCGAAACACAAAGGACGAACTTGTCTTCTGGCCACACTACCCTTTATGTCAGATGATGGGGAAGATGCTGGGATTACAAGAGACTCAGAAAATTAAAGTATTCTGGAAGCCAAAGGGAACCGATGATTTTTCGGTTCAATATGGGCGTCTTTCTCATTTCCCTGGACTGATTCCAGTAAACCATGCGGAGCCGAAATCTGGATGGGAGGACTGGGGTTCTCCGGAATGCGAGGCCAGAGCGTTATCACTACAGACCGGATTATGTGCAACACAAAAAGCTAGAAATATGCATGAAAATTCTTAAAACGCACGAAAAGTGTCAAAAGTATCAAAATATGCAACATTATATAATATGAAAATAGTCATTTTTAGATTTTTGCTTCAAAATCAGCAAGCAGTTAGTAAGTAGTTGAATAACATGTTTATAAATTTGATAATTAAGTTATTTAATTTTTTTTTTTTACTTTTGTAAACGTAAATAATTGAGTACTGTTCTAAATATTCAATAGTAAAACTGTTTCTTCAATCTCTCAAACTTTTTCATAAGTGGATATGGACCGTTCCACATTCACTGATGTAAATGGGCAGTATTTGAAACTGGTTGCTATGTTAACAGTCATTGTTTCTGGAAAAAGTTTACCCATCCCATTACTAAAACTATTAATTTGACACAAAGGTTGAAACCTGAGTTACTGTTCAAAATATTTTCAAACTTCACTTTAAGTTCACCCAGGAACACCTCTGGCAATGCGGATTATCTGAATAGATTCAGAAAACGTCAAACCTCGAGTTTCAAACTTTTTAATACTCGAAGCTATGTGGTTAAACGAATGCTAATGACAGCTATGTTTTTAATACCAGAATTGTTAAATGCATCCTTGTACTGACAAAATGTCATAGCCTCTCCACTATCAAAGTCGTTTACTACACCTTTAATGGCCTCAAAATGTTAATTGTAAAAGAGTACTGCTTCAACATTCGTCACCCATCGAGTTACCACTAGTTCCGGAAATAAAGACAAATTTGGCATTCTTTTTTTATATAGGCATTATTACGAGAACGTTCCTTAAGAGACTCTTTCTTTGTTGATGAAATCAGTTTATTTACATTTCCAAACGTGAGTCGCAGTTCATCAGCGAGTCGTCGTAGACTAAGAGCTGTGGGTTTTGTCAGCTACGAAGTAAGATTTTATTTATCAACTACGAACACTACCGAAAAATATTGTAAATATATCGAAAATATGCATCATCACTAGGTTTTGAGTAAAATATGGAATAATCGGTGAAAATGGGCATATTATGCAAAATGTGCAAATGCATATAATCCGATCTCTAGTTATCACTCGCCAACCATGCTCGGTAGCAGTTTTTGAAGGCAGTGCTACCTTAAGAGGGGTCTGACGTGTTTAAGGTCACAGGCATCGTTACTAGGCGATAGGTCTACTCTACATCTAAAAATATCCGGATGGTATTCTTTCGAATGTTTATCCAGTCATCGCACCTGGCAGTAGTGAAAACAGGTGAAGATTAATTATTACAAGTTATGGCTGATTCCAGCAATCACAAAAATGAAGTAAAGATTTAACTTTCTTGTTTCAGGAAACAGCCTACAAACCAACCATGGCAAAAAAAAATCCCTTCGCAGCAAAAACTCTGGCTCGCAGCTGGCCGTTGACGTATTGCTGCGTGCGTCAGCAGGGATAGATTGCTATTTCAGAGTGACTGGCGCAGTAACACTGATATTCCTTCCAGATTTACAACAGCCCGACTTCCATACTTAACCGCAACAAGTGCAACGGTTAACACTGTTAACAAAATCCTGCCGTAATCTCGTGATTACAGTAAACATTCTTCATTTCAACAGATTGGCGTTCGTTTCTATAGTGAAGAGGTACCGGTGTAAATTAATACGCGGTCTTCTGAATAACGTCTGTAAAGTGAATCATCTCTAGTGAGTGTGGTTACACAGTGTTCGAATACAGTCAGAAGTCGGAAAGTTATAGTGTAGGCCTTGCTGAGGTGTAAACGCGAAATTTCTTCCGGTTCTGTTGCTAACGGCTTAAGTAACTCCTTTATTTTGAGGACAGCCAGTGTAGCTTCAAACAATAGTTTGAATGGTATTGGCTGTTGCAGTAAAGCGAGCAGTGTAGAAGTAAATCCAGTAGATAACATTTTTTTTTTTTGTCATAACGGTGCGAAAGGACTGGAGGGAAAGAGGCCATGGTTTTTTCGAAGGAACTATCTCAGCATTCGCCTTGAGTATTTTCGGAAAACCATGGAAAACAGAAATCTGGATGGGCAGACGGATTCAAATCCGCGTCCTCCCGAATGCGAAGCAAGAACATTACCAGCCAAGCTGAGTCCAACAAAATAAACTGTTGGTACAAAGTACATAGAAACTGCCGCTGATATATTATTAATTGAATATACTGGAATCTGAAATAGACCATAGAGTTTATCATGGGTAGTAATTCCGAAAGGTTCAGGTGTTATCTGAAATAGACTCTATACTCTCTTGTGGGTGTTAATAGCCAAAGGATTGTTAATAGACCGCTCTACTGTAGTATCGTTATCAATGTTTGTTCAACTGCACAAACCGGAATACTAGTCAAAACTTCTCAGCTGTCTGCGACCAAGAATGCAGAAATTCACTAGCCCAAAACGAATGTTTGTATGTTGGAAGAAAAAGACGAGGTAATCTCCTCTCTTCTAGAGACATATCCAAATGTAGAC
This sequence comes from Vandiemenella viatica, assembly GCA_031002005.1. Classification (NCBI taxonomy): domain Eukaryota; kingdom Metazoa; phylum Arthropoda; class Insecta; order Orthoptera; family Morabidae; genus Vandiemenella; species Vandiemenella viatica. Next base: position 241,526,419 of record JARYHS010008074.1, on the reverse strand, counting down.
GCACAAGAGATTTGTACGCTATCTCCTTTGTTTGTTCACTACAATTTTTCAAGATTTGACCTATGAATCGCAGCCTAGAATTAGCTCTACCTACTAACGAATTAATGTGTATGTCTCATATTGCACGTGTTATAGTCTTCAGCATAGAACCTACTTTATTGCAGCCAAAATTAACCATATTCGCCAGAAATTGACTGAAACACATAAATATAGTTATACGATCGTACTAACTACTGACGTCGTGATTAAAATAGTAATTTTAGTGGTTTTAGTGCTTGAATTGCTTAAAATAGAAGAAAACGTTACTTTTCTCTGTAAGCCACTTTTTTTTCTGTCGTCAGTCTTTCGACTGGTTTGATGCAATCCTCCATCCCTTCCTATCCTGTGCTAACCTCTTCATTTCTGCATACCCCTTACAGCCCACATCCTCAATTATCTGCATCATATATTCTAATCTCTGTCTTCCTCTACAGTTCTTACCTTCAACTGTTCCCTCCACTAACAAATTAACCAATCCTGCATGTCTCAAAATATGACATACCAGCCTGTCTCTTCTTTCTGTAAGCTTCTTCCACAAACTTCTTTTCTCACCCATCATTTCCAAAACTCGTTCATTTCCTACTTTGTCTGTTCACTTAATTTTTCAGCATTCTTCTGTAGCACCACATTTCAAATGCTTCAATTTTCTTTATTTCCGGTATTCCTAAAGTCCGTGTTTCGCCACCATAAAGTGCTGTGCTCCACGCAAAGAGTTTTAAAAAGTTTTTTGTAATTCCTAGATCAATATTTGAAACTAAAAGGTTTCTCTTTTTTCATGAAGGCTCTTTTTGCTAGTGCTATTCTGCTTTTAACATCATTCTTGCTTCGGCCATCGGTTGTAATTTTACTTCCCAAGTAACAGAATTCTCTTACTTCTCCTATTGCATCCGGCCACTTAAGGAAATACAAAAATAGTGTTCTTTTCCGGGTCCTATTGCATTTTAATATTACCAAAGATGTAAGTAGGTTGTAGAAATTGCCTTTCATACTTTCTCTTCTTCACCATCACCTTTTCCAACATTAGGGGTCCGCTGCATTTCATGAGTTTTACTCATCATTGGCATCGTCGAATTTGAAGCTTTGCTTTTACGGCTGCATGCCCTTGCTGACGTCATGCATTATACCTACTGCCAGTACTAATGCGGGAAGTGTTGCCATCTATCTGTGAAACGTGTAACTATGTTCTCTGTATGATAAGTGTATTTTTTATTTGTGAAGTGTTTATTTTGTGAGGTTGAGATTAGGTTCCGTCCCAGCATTCAACTTGATAGCTGCGGGAATCCGCCTAAAAACAGGAGTCGGCTAAGCGGTGGGTGGGGGGGGGGAGAGTGGCTCGTGCCCTGACCCGTTGTACCTCTCCGATTCATCGTGCGGACTGATCCACATTGGCGAGTGTGGAAAGTGTCCTTTGGTCGGCCCATGAGAAATAGGTCCGACGTATATGCTGAACGTGATGGAAGATTGCTTCGATGGGGATGAGAAACACGTGGTCTGCAGAGATTGTCCTCTCCCTCGCACGGCTGTGTGGGGGTGAAGACGCGGCAGCTGCCTCAGGGTGCCAGCGGCGCAGTCCAGGAATAGCGTCTGGTCGGGAGTGCCTTCCCCTCCTCGAGTCTGCCTGGCAGTCCCCTCAGTAGCCAGCCATCTGCTCGCCGGTGAGGTCGACGCCGCCGCCTCCGCGCATGCGCTCTTCTGGGCGCCTCACATGTGCCGCTGTTTACCAATCGGACCGACCAAATCTGTCTGAGGCGACCGACCGAGGCGAAGGCCGTCACTGTCTTGTGCGCTCGAGCAACCGCGAACGATTCGAAAACGCAACCTGGTGGACGGAATTTTCTTCAAGAAAAATCCGTGTTCACAGGAAGGTCGAGACTTCCAACTGGGAAGAACACTTTGCAAATCGAAACTACAGTGATTGAGCGTCCTCAATCGAAGGAAAGTTCATTGGCAGGGAGCGATCCAGTCACCGAGACCAAGTAGGGAAGTAATACGCCATTAGCATGCGACGCCGGCAACAATCGGTGTGACAGCATCGCCACCTGCTACCCCCACCCTCTGGCTGCAGACCGGATGCTTGGCACCGCCCCCACCTCCTGAAGACCTGCGTCCAGTGGGACTCAGTCGGCCGCCAACACCACAATGGAGGCCCTCGGTAAGTCAGCCCACTGTTGTATGCTAAGCGCGGCCGCGTGTCACAGAATCTTAAACTTCCCTCCAGCCACCTCTTCCTCCAGTTCTGCCTCTCCACCTGCTTCTCCATCCTCTCTGCCATCCACAATCCGACTCCCTTTTTTTATTTCTTTACGAATGGCTGCATCTTTTTTTCGTCTGCCGCTTGTGTATGCGCGGTGAGGTCCCATCTCCCGGGTCCCCTTCTTCCTGTCGGGGGCGTTTGACGATTTCGTCTACCCCTCCTCTCGATCCCTCCTCTCTACCTGTGCTGGAGCCACCGACGCCGGTGTAAGAAACAATCGGTTTGGCAATGCGTCGCGACTAGAGGCTGCCTCCAACAGGTATGGCGCAACAGCTCTTGCGACACCAACAATACGACGCTCTCCAGCGCACTGCACCAGCTTGCGTCGCGCTATTCGGGCAAAGAGCGATTAGGAAGTGCGCATGATCGTGCTGCAGACGTGCTCGGCTTTGTTCATTAGCGGTCATTAGTCTGTAGGAAGCGTTGCATCCCTCGTACCAGTGTGTTTCCTCGTACGCTGACAATAGTTGTTTGACTGTTGTCACACAGCGTTGTGCATGTTGATCACTTATTCACACATTGAAAGAACAATCCCTTGTAAAGCCAATAGTTAGTCGTCTAAACAATGATTCTCTCAAATAACTATTAAAAATAACTTTTTGCACTAAAATTCTTGTTTAACGGAATAGATTTCGAATATAACCGTTGCACGACACTAACATTATTACAATTGACGCGTCTACTGCTCTACTTTTCTGGCTTTATCTTACGTGTGTTATAATATTACCGTAAAATATCCTAATTCGGGTTGTTAGTAGGAGAGCAAGCAAGCAAAGCCGGAAATCACAACACAAAAAGAACGAACGAAACAGAAAATAAATATTTTATGAAGGTCAATAACTTGTTTTCTTGTTTTAGAACATGTCAAAAAGAAATACATCCAATTTTTCCATTTCCTGGTCGTTGTATTTATTATTTTTAGCTGTGTTCCGAACGCGTTTGCTTTAAAGATAAATGCATTTTGTTTCATTCTCTTTGTGGTACATTCATTTTACGAATCGTATCTAGTCACATACTTTACAAATCTTTTAATTTGCACGTTTTCGAGGAGGAACACTGAAGGATTTTAAAATATTTGCCTGCAGGTGAAAAAATCGAGTTCCCCATTTATTTTCACCACTACTTCCTTCAAGCATAAAAAGCATTTCTTCTACTCCTACGTAGTTGTCTTTTGCTTGCATTAGCCACTGAACAAGCAGTGCATGTGGTGTAACCTCTGATTATTGCCTCGTCATCGAAAATTAGATTATTTATGTGATGCTGAAAAAGATGTATTTTTTTTAAAATAAAATAAGTATAATAATTTGTGTTATATCGTTAATCTGTGTACTGTGATACTGTTTCTGAATGCACATAGGGGTGTACATTACCAACTGATAAATAAAAAAATCAAATCAGCTAGCCTTACCTTTGTCAGTTTGGTATGATCACAATTCACAGGGCGTAAGCTAGTAATAACACGGTATCAAACAAAGATTTCAATTGCCTTACACAATATTATTTTTGTGAAATATGTTGTAAATTTTTATTAAAGACAAGAGTCAAAAATTTGAAATCCTATTGTTGAAGTATGATTGTGACAATTCATTGGCTATCTGCAACTTTTAATGTACGTGATTCAGTAAAACACCCTCTGACGGACTCATCGTTTATCCGTTATTTCCTAAAAACAGCTGGAAGTGCCAAAAATTAATATTTGTTGTTGCTCATTTTCACCAAGTACCTTTTTTTATTCACAAGTTTATTGAAATATTCAATAGAGTGCTTGGTCCAGACGATAGTGGAACTATGTCGACATCTGTCGGCCCACAAGAAATTGAGGCTTGTTTGTCGTCTGCTGCCACAAACGGAATTTGTTTGCTTTCGAGGACGGATAAGTAGTCAGATATATTTCTTCTTCGACCAAACTCTCGTTCGTAACATGAATTTAAAAGAGTATTGCTCTCTTGTCTTTCAAGAAATAATTATTGAGCAAAAGTTGGTAACATTTGTGAACCTTGTTCATGGAAGGCTGATTGCAACAGATCTCGTAGGTTAAATCATTTAAGATATGTTCAGCGAAGTCCAATCTTCTTGTATGTTGAGAATAATTCTAAAAGAAATGACCCTCTTCTCCATCCATCCTTGTCGTGCTCCCCGGTGGTATTCTCGCATAGCCGTCAGAAATGTTTGGAGGCACATTCATCTTCAACTAAATTAAAAATATTTTCGTCCACTTTACACGCCACATTTTTAGCCAGCAAACAGCATTAACTTTCTATAAATCTACGAAATATATGTCAGCAAGAACATCGATTCCATACGAAACAATAAAGTGCCAACAGTGTTCAAAAAATACCTTGCTACGAACTTTTGCATTAATCGGATATATTCGAGAAGCTGTAGAAATATCTTCTGCACTCCTTGAGATAGGTAACAGTAACTTCTGGTATCAAATTTTATCTTCTTGCTCGTCCCACCTTTATTCTGCATTTTGTTTTCCCTCAGTCCCGTTCTAGTACAAAAACATTGTCGTGCAACATTGTCCTTTCCTAAAAATGTTTTGCTCATAGAGTAATAATAACTCCGTGTGGTCGAAATGACCTGGTGACAGGGTTTCGATTCGCTGCGCATTCCGCGCCTGTCTTAGTCACTTTAACCTAATCCGGTAGAGCTACCGGGTACAGTTTAACGTGGAATCCGAACCACGGAAGCGTTCTGGCGTACTTCACGTTCCACAGCAGGCTGTGCCGGAGGTGAAGGGCCTCCCGTCGATACAGGGATTCGTCCCGGGGACCTTTCGATCCCCAGTCAAACACCTTAACCACTGAGTCACCAGACTGCTCTAGTTCATGGGATAAAGCAGTACCGGCCGTTACCTTCAGTCAATTTTTTTTTTTTGGATTTGTAAGTTGTATAAACTGTTTTACACCTTCCGTGATTAGCGGCAATCACTTCTAGACGACTGCAATATTGACCTCGCGCTCAATTCTTTAAGCAGCAAAACAATTAATGCAGCTGTGGAGTAGGAAGCATTACTGATCTAATCCGGCTGCAGCAACGTAGGCCTATGGATGTCTTCGATGAATAAGGCTGTGTTTTCAGAAAACCAAGACAAACTGTTCTCTGTAGACCTGAAACCAATTTGTTCTTGATAAGAGTTTTATTTTCAAACCTGGTTTCAGCTAGAAATAAAAATCTTCTGCCCAACAATTGGAAATTCCTCATCAAATGCTTCTCAATAACTGTTATAATGCAATGTTTACTGCTCTCCGGAAACTGGTAATTGAAGCGGCACTGCAGTAAATTAATGAGTAGTCAAATTTACTTAAGTGGTTCGTGATACTTGAAATAAGCTCTACTGCTTTACGCTTTAAAGTGATATTTAAGACTAGTACTCGAAAACTGGTCCTAGTACGTGGACGTAAGGCTTTGCTTCTGTCGTTCGGTTGGACACACCTTCGATCTATTGTCCGGCAAACCAAATTTAGGTGTCTTTGGTTTCTAGAAATCACTGCAGGCCAATGCTGGGATGTTTTCTTCAAACGACCATGGCTATTCCTTCCCATTTCTTTCTCCAGTCCTTTCCCGCCTGTAATAGCCACGACTACGACGAGGCATAAACCCATAATCAAAAAAAGATAGCAGATTTTTTTTTGTGGTTCTTGCACGGGGTTGTTTCCTGTCTCAAATGTCCTCATCTTCGACTAGCTGTAACGCCTTAACAGTAATAAAAACAAAATTGACCCCCAAACAATTGTTTGCTTCACATTCTTTCATTAACCGACACCAGCGGTAGGCTGATTTTATTTCCTTAAACTTTTTACTCGTAACATATAATATACAACACACCTACGCATAGATAAACATTTCTTTTTAAGGAAGAAGAGATTTCATTTAGTAAAGAAGATAAGTTTAATGAATATGTTGTAATTTTAAGGCTCCAATTAACCTACTTGCGTTTAGCGTTTGCAATTCACTTAGACTAGGTTGTGATTTTAAAACTCCAATTCCAGTCAACGTTTGCAATTCGTTGAAAATTCTCTTCCGAAGAAAAATTTGTATTGCCTTTGACGTTGATCTCGCCTGCGAGAACAAACTTTTAACGAGATTTTGGTGGTTGATTAGAAAAACAAAGTTATGCTCAGACAGAGAGAATACGAGTAAATCTTCAGCCAGCAGTTGGAATCGGAAAATTCTGTATGGTATCGCTGAATGTTCTTGAAATATCCTTCGGATTTAGACGTCAGTGCTAAAATACTAAAATGACTCCATGAATGTATTAAATCCATATTACCTCAAACTTAATAGCAGATATCAAAACGTGCTTTAAGACGTAAAACAACCACGATTTTAACAAGGGCAGAAAAATAAAAATTATTCACTGTCATGTCCACAAATTATTGCATAGTTGTGTATGTTGTAATAAAGAATTAAGTGTTTTAGTTTGTAATCCTAATTTTATAACTCTTATTTTGTTCAGTTACTCTTAGTCTTTTGCAGTAATTTGACATACATGTTCAGTTGCGATAACATCTGTTTAATACACTTGGATAAGTCAAAATTACAGAACTGTTAGCAGAAAATGAAATGTGGTTTGCTAATTTCATGACCGCAAATTAATTGTAAAGCCTTGCGGAATAAGATGATTCTAAGTACAGCGATAAATGTCTCCTAATTTGCACGTTGGGTGCTTAGCACTCTCAGAAGTTTTAGTGATTTATTCCATAAAGCTGGTCAATTTAATGATATGAAAATATATTACAGAGAAGATTTCTGGCAAAGTGAATAAACTGTTGAGATTTGTAAACCTTCTTACCAAATAGTTTCCATTTACTCCTAACATTTTCCATAGAAAATTAGAGTAACATTAGACTCAAATTACATTCTTTCCTCTATGTAATCCGCAATTTCATTTAAGACTGCTAGCACAGTTGGTAGGTGTAGATAAAAGAAGTCACAGTGAGGTTGGACGAGAATTCCAGTTTTACCATGTTTAAAATAGCTTAAACTAGCTTTCATAAGGCACGTCAGGTCACTATGTATTGCATTCGTAACATTGTTATTAATTTCAACATAACCATTAATGATAATTAGCCATACATAACTATGAAACTAAGTAAATAAATGAAACTTCCGTTTTATCAAAACGAAGAAATAAATACTATATACTCGGGCTTGAATTAAAGCTGAGTCTATGGATTATTAAATGCGCTTGGAATAAGTAAGTCATATATAATCCAAGACGCGTATTCAGTTGACGCTGGCAGTTTAGCTAAGAGTTTACGGAACTGACAAATTAAGGTATTACAGTGAAAATATGCGATGGCAATGTCATACGTATGATCTCGATACGGCTACATAAACAGATGTTTTGCGTATTGCAATTTTTTTGTTTAATTGTATTAATCAGACGTTGGAATTGATTTCACAGTATAATGACGAGCACACGTGAGTTTGCAACTGTAACAGCATATTACTCACCAATTTTTAGATATCGATACCAAGATGTTGAGTCGTTCCTGCCATTTATTCCTGTTAACAGCTACAGGGCACCAACGCTAGTCTGCGATCAACTGGGCTCTCAGCAACGTAATTGTTACAGGAACTCGTTTCATAAAACATTAAATACTTCATTAAAATCTGACGTACGGTTCACATCACAGGTCGAATGTTCCATTCGCTAAAACTGATGAATAAAATGAGACTTCTATGTACGGATGTTGAAAACAATTTTTTATCGGTGCATTTGTCTAGGAATGTTAATGACAATTCAGATTAACCTATGCCAATCGCATTAGCAGGTGTAAACACGGCGAGGAATGTCAGTGTAGGGAAAACGTAAAATTACGATTCGCGCTTCCACAACCCCAATTTTTATCAGGTTTTTTGTTAAAGATACTTTTCCAAGAAATGTAAAAGCATTTTACATAATTTGCCCCACAGTAGTTGCGTTACTGACGTATTCACGAGAGCTTCTACTAGTTAATAACGTTCCTGTATTTGAATGTTCCTTCACAATACGCATTCTAGCTGTGCAACTGGTGTTTCCTATAAGAATATTGAAACCTTGAAATTAAAGATAATTTTACTGATGAGAAATAATAATAGCTGCCTCATTACATTTTTTACGAGATCTGAATGAATTACCCTCCGCAAGCAACGTACCTTCTTTTGCTGTGGAGTTTACACCTCATTTAGTCAGAGTGCTACAGCTGATTAAATTTTCAACTGTGTTGCAGTTTTCACTGGACAGAAGAGAGGAAGAGTTGCTTCTTTGTGGCCCACTCTTTGTTAAGTAATTGTGTTGATGCACCGTAACAGTGGTTCTTACGAGAAACATAAACGTCTTCGTGGTATGCTCTAGTAAAATGGTTTACTAATCATATTTCTTAGAACGTGTGTCTTCCACAGAAATGTTTAGAATTCTTATAGATGAAATGGCTGAAATAGACAAAAGAAAATACTCTCAAATTGTAAAGATCAACTGAAAACAATCAAGGTGGTAGTTATTAACAATGCGAATTTTAAGGCAATGTATACACACGTGAAGATTAAAGTCTGTAACTTTATTCCTGGTGCTTAATACTTCCAGCACTGTTTTTATACTTCTGGCAGTTACTAATTTTTGATATGGAGTTAAATTACACAGTATATCTAATTTTAACCTTTGCTTTATTCTTTCCGTAAACTGTGTTCTGAAACGTTGTTTGTATTTCCAGTAGTCGAGGCGTTAGTGAAACAGTTTGGAAGTGTTCTGTATTAAGCGGGCGGAAGGACTGCGCTGGCTTTCCGGTAGAGCTTATTTTTCTTTGAGGCTAAGGAGCAGTGATGACTGTATTTAAAACACAATGGAGTCTTTGAGAGAGTCCTGGCTACATGTTTGCTGTTCTTTCGGGCGCGGGATAACTTGATGCTTGTCGGGCCGTAAAAATAGTTCATCCACTGTAGACACTTTTTCCTCTGCTGCACAGCTCGGTCCTAAGTGGCTATCGCACAGTCAGTCGGCTCGAGGAATGCTCATCACCAAAATCAGAGCTACCGACTGAGGATTAGGAGAATGATCACGTAGGGAGCGATTTATAATCATGTCGGCATCACAATACTTGATGGAATTACTAGACCCTTAACTTAAAATCTTCAAGAATAAATACACGTTTATATGCTCAATGATTTTTTTTGTTTGAGCAATGCAGCGAGATTCATCTACAGACTAAAGCTTTGAATTCATACTTCTAAATTGTTAAACTTGGCTGGGACTTGTCTTATTACTGTAAAAGTCTTTGCAGTAAGACGTCAGGTTCATAATCTTTTAAGTTCTCTTTGGTTACGCCTGTTATTGTTGTTGTGCATCTACTGAACTAGCACAAACGTTACCAGTAACTCCAACTTTTGTGAGTTAAATATGTTATGGAGGTCAATCTAAGTTGTTACACCGAAGTGAGACCGCGTTTAACTACTACTGTTTTTGTATAGATGGTAGTTTTAAATTTCAATTCCTCCCCCCCCCCCACCCCACCCCAAAAAAAAAATAAAAAAATGCTGGACAGTTCCAAGCAATAAACTGTGAAGGTCGATACCATTAAAATGATAAATAATTTTTTCTTGAAATCAGCCAAGTTTAACTTTTATTCCATGTGTTTATTTATAAATTAGTTTCGTCCTTGTGATACATTTCTCTACATTTAAGATTTTTTTTTTTTAAATGTATCGTTCGTATTTTCAGTATTCAGTCTGTTGGAATTAGGGTTCGGATCTTTAGGACAAGTCATATTTTTTTCCTGGCTTCTTTTTGAGCTGAAATGTTGAATTAAACTCTGATTCAGTATTTCTGATTGTATCTAAATGTATTTTATATAGCATATAAATACATATTCAGACCATTTTTCTAGTTTTGGTCATATTTCGATAATATATATATGGTCATATTTTGAGGAAAAATCTGGTAGTTTTTTAATAGAACCGGAAATTCACTAGATTTAGATGAGAAGAAATTAAGATAATTATTCACAGACCTATACTTCTGCTATACAGGTGGGGGGAAAAAAACTAATTTCCACTGTGGTCAGAATTCACCAGTCAAGAGTTTAAGTTATATACATTGTTGTCACTCTCTGAACGTAATGTTCCGCGTCAATCAATATCGCAGTGAAATATCCTCGCTCATCGTTATATCTGTAGTGGATTAGTGCGTAGACCTACCACCAAGCCGAAAGTAAAATTTGTCTGAACGCGCGAAGTTACGTAAGGTAATTTAGAGATGAGTATTTTAGTACAGATGAAAGAGTTCTATTCTGTAAATTATCTATAGTTAAAAGTAACTTCAACAAAACGATTTAAAATTTAATTTCCCAATGGTGTGGCGTGTGCACGGAAGTAAATTATGCTGTCTACATGAAAGCGACACTACTAGAGAAAATAAATGATGTATAGTTGAGCATGTTTTGATCTATAGTAAGTTTAAATGTTGGGTCATATTTGGTCATTTTTAGGTCATATTTACCCATTTTTAAGGTCATATTTTCCTGCATATTTCTGTTTCTTTGGTCATAAAGATCCGAACCCTATCGCAATCCACAAACAACATTTTCACTTACGTAATATTTCTGGGCGAACTGGGAAATGATGCGTATGCAAAGATGGTTGTTTATAGGTACATATTTACCGAGATATAAACTTGATGTTTCTGAAACTCGTTAGATATATTGAATACCGAAAACAAGTGAATCAACGGCTGAATTAGATTCATTTCCCCAAAAGGTACTGACGCTGTAACTGGAAGATTACTGGCCCAAAGATAGTCATAGAAGAAATACGAGGCAACAGCGTTCCCAGTGCCGTGCAGTTGTTGCCACATGGTTGGATGATTTCCAAGCGAAAGTTTTTCACGTGAATTGTGCAAAACTTTAATCGCTAATGTGCCGACGATCTTGTTCCTGTTCAGTTTTCAGTGGTTCTCGGACTTAACGTGGAGCTTGGTGAGTGTGCGGTAACTTCCAGGTTTGTCAAACCAGAGGACGCGGGTTTGATTGCTCGATCCAGCCATTCGTATTTCGGTTGTTCATGGTTTCCCGTAGTCTCTCCACGCGAATGTCGCAATGGTTACTTCTAGTGACGACCATCACTGGCTACCTTCCCGTTCATTGTTCTGAATCCTTTCCTGGTTCAAATCACCATGTCATCGGTAAGGAAATTAACAGAAAGAAGAAGAAAAAGTGTTGTTTGGGTATGATCGGAACATGAGAATATCCAAAATTTCTTGTCTGACCAATAATTTTCTTCTTTCAATGTGCCTTAACTCCTTTTTCCTCGACACTGTTCTTAACTTATTTTAAGTGTACATCCCTGTCTGTTCATGGACAGGGTTCGCTTCAAGGCCATATATAATCGTTTCTTTGGTATTCTTTCGTCTCCCATTGTTTTCACATGCCCAGATCCTCGTAATATTCTCTGATAGATTACTATTTTAAAACTTCTTTGCTGGAAACCAATTGTTAATTTGTAACTGATTTCCCCCGCAGTCTTGAACCTGTTGTGATATCGAAGAAATTTTATTCTGCAACATTTTCCATGAGGATAATAGCTATAATAGCTGACACAGAAACCAAGAAGTTGGTATATTTTTTATGTTTTCACTCCCTGATCACTTATAGCATTTTCTTCCCGCGAAACTCTTCGCAGGCACAGAAGCGTGCTCTAAGATGTTTTTTTGCTTATGGCTTTATGCCTCTTCGACGTCGAGGTAATTGGAGGCGGGAAAGGACCCGGTACAAGGAACAGGAAGGAATTCGGCAGTGGCCTTTTGAAGGAAGCATCCCGGCATTCGCCTGGAGTGATCTGGAGAAACCATGGAATACCAAAATCTGGATTCCACGAACCGGGTGGATTCGAGCCCGCGACCTCCCGAATGCGAGGCCACAGTATTACTGCTCACCCACCACACTCTAAGAGTTATTTGCGAAACAAGTTATTTGCGAAACAAGTCCACGGACACGTGCAGAAATCTGTTAGAAATCTAGGTATTCTTACAATACCAGCATAGTATACTTGTAGATACTTCCTACTATCTTTTGTAATAGAAAATTCGGAACACTTCAGACTTAATGCCGATACAGATAGATATAATAATAGGAATAAACGTAATATTCACATAGATTACAAGTGAATGTCAATTGTATAGAAAGGGATAATTTCCCCAGAGCTTCTTTATTCAAAGTCCTACCACAGAATATAAAATTTTATATCTACGAAAAACTAACAGGTTTAAATCCAGATTGAAAGAGTTTGTTCCTCAGAGCCCACCTACTCTGTGAAGGAATTTTCTAGTTGAAATTTGGTAACTGCGAAAATATTGTATGTTTGGTGAATGGGAGGGGAAGCTGACAAAGTTATTTACAATCACTTAAACGGTACTCTGTTTTATGCTGAAACAATTTACAAACGCAGCAATTACATTATATGGATATTACATTCATGTATGTAATGATATCTATTTGCAATTAAAAATGTAAACAGATTATGCTAAAGAGATTTTAAGTGACTAACCGGTTAGCAGTAGCTGGTAAGGTTAGTGGCATTCATATGATTCGTAGAAACTCGGCCAGTGGTCTCAGCATCGGCAGTCACGAGCAGTTCGCCTCTCGGCTTGCATTGAAATGTCCTGACAGCTGAATCACGGCGAGACAGGAATTCACCGCCTGCCTCCGACGACGAGGACTTGGTCTTACAGCCTTACGCTAACGGCACGATATACGACATTGTGTGCTTCCAGTATGATCTTTCTTTCGCAGTTCGGAAGATTTAGTTTCAAAATAGAATCGTCTTTGGGATTGTGCACAAACTACGTGGCTCGGTCCAGGGGGGGGGAGGGGTTGGCTGGAAGGCTACGCTGGGCTACGTGGGGGGAGGGAGGGGTTCCGAGCCAGGCCACGTAGCTTTCCTTTCATAACATTTTTCACAGTTAAAATGAGGAACATAACTCACAATAGCATGTGAATATTTATTTCCGTCATTGAACTATCTCAGTATGTAATTTACAATAGTCTGACAAGAGAAAACAGTACAAAATGTCTTCTGGAATCAAAAGGGAAAAAAGCTACGTGCTACGTGGGGGGGGGGGGGGGTACAGGCAAAAGCTACGTAGGGCTACGTGGGGGGGAGGGGTTCACAGGAGGCCAAAATGGAGCTACGTGGTTTGTGCACGCTCCCTTTCTTGAAAAATCAGCTGTATGCGGGAAATCATGCATAACAAGTACCTGAAAGTAAATTATCGCTGCTAAATTCTTCCTACTGCTGTTGGTTGTTAACTCCACGTAAAGAATCGCAATCACATTACTAAATGCTGGGTGTTTATCAGATTTTATTGGTGTGAAGGAACAATACGTGTAAGACTTGTAACGAACGCGTCTTGTGACCGCTAGTTACATTAATAAACTATATGTTTATTATTTAAAATGTGGAATATTTTAGTGGGCGTTTGGGCGCAGTGTACATTGTACAAGTGTGGAGCGGCAGATCTGAGGAATGCCAGCAGGCCGGTTCCTAGAATTAGCGAGGGGAGAATAGTGAGTGCCTAATGGAGGGGAGATTTGTGCTTGCCAGGTAGACAAACAGGGTGATCGGCGAGAGTTTTCTGTTTTGCATGTGGCACGACGAACGAGGGAAGAGAGATTCGATGCCGGCCGGCCAGCACGTTCGGACGATGTGGACTGTCTATTCGTGAGTGGGACTGTTGCTGCTGCCTGGATCCGGACACCCGCTATTTTGTTTGAGCAGATGAGCTCAGGTAAAGGACGACATCTGAGGAACTGTGCTACACTGGTCCATAGCAGAGAAGACCGTCATCCAATGTGTGGCGGCAGACATGTACATTCGGTAATTATACATCGCCAATGAAGGACACTGTGCTAGCTAGACTTTCAAGTTCATAGCATTGCCCAGCTACGACCCTGCAGATAAGAACTCTCATAGCCCGGAGCAAACATCTCTTTCAGAAGTGAAGTCAAAATGTTGGCTTCAATTACTGTTTAACTTTTGTGTATTTTATATAAAATACCCTGGCGCCCACAAAAGGACAACTGATTATTTTTAACTAATTTGTTATATATGTCACGTGATTAATTGAAATAAAACCATTTGTGATTTCTCGTATAAAGTATTCACGCAAGTTCTACCTTTCATGATAATAAAATAAAATAATAAAATAAATTATAATTTTAAATCAGGTAATGAGGTCAGAACGTTACAGACTTGATCATTGACAACTTCAGGACAAAAAGTTTGTTAAGAATTTTATGCTTTCTTACGCTGCAATTCTTTTCATGAGGTATCAGAAAGAAAATAACACTACCCTCATTATTTGGGCACCAATCATTATGGTGTATCAATGTCTTATAAATGATAACCAGGATACGTTATGTCATTTCCTTTGCAATTCTCTCTATGAGGGATTCGACTATTATTGTACTTGATAAAAGAATTTCACCTGTCCTTTTATGGTTTTTCAGGGGTAAACAAAAAGTCTGTTACGTTTCTCTGTTACGTGTATATTTCTATTCTAAATAAAAAACACACACTTCGTTCAACTTAACGAGGGAAAACTTAAAAGACAGTCTTTGGTGCAGCGCGCATCGTAATTAAAGCAAAAAGATTTATTTCTCCTTACTACCGAGCGTGGTGTGTGAGCCGTAACGCTGTGGCCTCGCATTCCGGAGGACGCGGGTTCGAATTCCCATGCAACCAGCCAGATTTGGGTTTTCCATGGTTTCCCCTAATCAATCCGGGATGGTTCCTTCAAAAGGCCATGCCGAGATCTATCCTGTTCCTAGTCTCCAACTTTCTACCACTTGTAACGACGTGAAAGTCAACGAGGTGAAAAGCGTTAGGTAAAAACAAATAAATTGATTGATAGATAGATAAAGAAATTTTTATGTATTATGGAAAGGGCCAAGCTGTCTTTCGATTTTGTAAGGTGAAGTCTCCAACCAAGGCGCAGTGGATTCCTGAATTTATTCTTAGCTCGAATAATCGTGTCTGAGGTCTGCTGATTAGATATTTTACTCTCCAGTCTGCATGATCATCTGGATGGACTATAGTTTCATGCTTCACCCCATAGAAAAAAATAACCGCCAAGACCTTTTTTTTTTAAAAAAATTAGAAGAAGTTATTTCAGAAACTGTCTAGTAAATGGTATAAATAAATTAAATACCAAAACAATCAGTTTTTAAAAAATTAGGTCTTGGAAAAATTATTAAATTTTTGAAAAGTACGACATACTTACTATCCGATTCATGAAATTGTTCATCGAAAGATATTTCCAACTTTGAATGAAATAATTTATCTGCAGAGATAAAGATTTGTTAAAGCTACTCATTTAGCTATATTTTGCGTAAACTTTAAAAGGCTAAACATCGCCGCAAATTTTGAAAGACTTTTCGGACCGTTAGTTTTTAAAACTTAGGAAGATTTAGATTTTTTGCGTTTTCTAGCCAAATCATTAACTAAAAATAAAAATCCAAACATTTTCTGTCGTTGGATTGTCAGCTTTCTTTGTAAACCCATGAAGAATTTCTAACGGAAACACTTTCTTCTGTTTCACATTAAACTAATTACTCTCACCGCTATGATTTTTTGACATGTTATGGCACAGTCGTAACTAGTGTGCAATCAAATAGCTCTAAGTTAAAGGATTCAGACCTTACACAGGTGTCACTGACGAACAAATGAGGGGATCCATAAGCATTTCGTTTTTCAATTAGAAGTTACAGAACCCTAAAAATAATTTAAAAAATACAAGTTTTTCAAACAAAACTCCTTATTGCATGTTTATAGCGTGACGTTTAAATACCAAATTTAAAACATAAAAGAGACATGAGTATTATTATAAATTAGTTGTCTTTAGCCTTGTATTAAGATACCTGCCTTGCAAACCCATTCCATAAACCGTTCTGATTTGACTTCTTAGAGGTACTTAACCTGACTGTTACTTCTGACAACGCTCGTATTAAGTATATGAAGCACACAATGAATTCCACGCTAAACTATAGAGATAGGTCCCGACAAGACACAGTTGAAATGCATGGTAATTTATACAATGAGAACTTACTATTTGAAATTTGTTATAAATTTACGGCGTCTTTCTGTGAGATATTTCAGCTAAGCCATCAAAACAGGCTTGGCTGTAAAGTTCCAGACAGGTATTTTGCTCCTCTTTCGATCTGTCTATTTCCTTCCCTTGACCGTCTTTGATATGTATGAATGCCGCAGACCATCACAATATTCTATAACAGGGGCATTCAGCTTCTATAGTTGTCTCGTCAGCGATTTAAAAAAAAAAAGATGTCAATTGCGGTTTTCCTGTTCCTAAGTTTGAATCATGATTTTTCATTTATTCTTAAAAGTAATGCCCAGATGCTATTTAAACGTATCAATGAGGTACAGTTACTTGACTTTGATGAGACACCTAATTTAATTTCAGGTATTAAATAGTTGCGATACTCCGTATTTGTAGGGTTCTGACTAAAAGACACTTAAGGACACTTATTTCTCTCTCTGAGTTACATTCACAACTGTTAACTCAGAAATGCTTTCATCGTTCATGGAGATTAAAAATCACACTGTGCATATGATAGCCGTGTATTGCAGCCTCAGTCGATGACATCATCGTTAACGATCGGTAAAGTAGAGAGAGTTTTTGAACGCTGCCCGGGCTGGAAACAACCTGCGTCAACACACACTCCTCACGTCTGCGGAGATATGTATCGCTGGCAGGAGATGCTGGCTGTCGACTTGCACTTTCTCCCGCGTCTTCCAGCAACACACGAGTGTCGCAGTTCCCTTCCTCCTTTGTAACTAAACACCAGAGCCGAACACCTTTCCATATGCTGCGTACTATTTTTCTCGTCATCTAATGCCCCGGCTACACGCTCCGTATTGCATGTGCAGGTAAACTACGCCGTGAAAAACTGTACAAAAAGACGGAACACGGAAGAGTGGCCACACGGTACAGGTAAGAGCTTGTGCAAACCTAGTGCGTTGACAGCTGTGAGTCTGTGACGATGTGGCCAACAGAAGAGGTTTTTTTAAATGGAATCATTATTTTATTGTTTGCTTATAAAGAAACAACATTCACATAAGTGAATATAGGCACTGAGTAAAATTATCCATGATTTTCAATTCAAACAAACCAAGAAAAATAAAGAATTATGAGGTCTGTGGCACTAGCATCTCCTATTAAAGCACTAAAACCCTGTTACAAACACAATAATTATTTACCTCGGATTCCAGGACTTGTTGAAAATTAGATATTGGGGTCCAAGCAGCTTCTTGGTCATCTAAAAATTCTAAGGATGGGTGGCAAATGTTGTCTGTACCTACTTCTGACTTGAGAGAGTTCTTAACTCTGATTATTTCTTTCCGACGACAATTTCTCAAGGAAATATTGCGTATGATAATGTAAATAATACATAACAATGTGAACATTGTTATAAATCTAAATTACATGTACTTACTCGTTCAAAAATGGTTTTATTTGAATTACAATGAAGGTACTTATGCATAATTAACTACACATAGTACATTGTTATAAATCTAAATTACATGTATTTACTCGTTCAAAAATAGTTTTATTTGAATTGCAATGAAGATACTTACGCATAATTATGTAACTACACTTAGTACATATACTTCTTTTAATTTTTTACTCATTAAATGATAAGCTTCGGGTTCTTTTTTTTTTTTTTTTTCTCCTGTCAGAATATTCCTCGACTTAATCTTCTACAATGCTGGCAACGATTTGTACAATTCTATAAACTGAATTACAAATTCTTTTAAATACTTTCGTACGTAACCCATTTCAGAGAAATTTGTTGAAAAAAAACTGTGCGAACCAAAAAACCGTGCAGTCAAATCTTTAGCAAGTAAACAATTGCACAAGCCGCTCTTTCGAGTTTGCACGCGCTACCGTACCGTGTTGCCGTCCACACGCTCCGTCTTGCATGCGCAAACTACTGTAGTTTGCGCATGCAAGACGGAGCGTGTAGCTGAAGTTATTGCTGGTTCTGCCAACTCAGAAATCTTCCTCATTATTTCACGAACAAACATAAAGCTAGACTTTCCATTGGTCAGGGATAAAGATATTATATTCTTGGCTTATGGGTCAGCGTATTAGGTGGCAGAAACGAATCTTCCATGGTGTCTGAAGAAATTAGTAATTATGTCTGAATAAATGCTTTCATTTCTGGCGCGATCTTCACAAGTTATAGCCATTGAAAAATTGATCAAATTCATAGTCAGATCATCAACCATCTCATCCTTAGCTGCATTGGCAGATTTTATAGCTTAACAGCAACGGTATCAGGCAACATTGGTCTCAGTAATACACTATCTGAGAAAAATAACAGAAATTCGTCTTTACTCATCGATGGCTAGGTAGCTCAGTATACGAATATCAGAAATTATTTGAAAATGGAGCGACTGTTCTGTGAATCAAATGTTAGGTGCCAGTCCAATGATTGAAGTAACTGATAGTGTGAATCTTTATTCCACTACTAATGTGAAGTACTCTTCTTGTCTTTCACTACTGCAATAACCGTCTGATGGCTCAGTGATTAAGGTGGCTGATCGCAAATCGATAGGTTCCCGGTTCGAATCGCGGTCAAAGCTGTGTATTGTCTAGTACGTCAGAACGCTTCCACGGTTCAGATTTTAACCGAGCGTGGTGGGTGAACGGTTAACGCTCTCGTCTCGCATTCTGGAGGACGAATCCCCGTCCGGGCATCCAGATTTGGGTTTTCCATGGTTTACCAAAATCACTCCAGGCGAATGCCGGGATGTTTAATTAAAAAAGGCCATGGCCGAATACCTTCCCATTCCTTGTCCCCAGTCCCATCCCACCTCTAATGACCTTAGCCGTCGACGAGGCGTAAAGCAGTATGGAAAAAAAAAGGTTGAGATTGCACGGTAAACTGTAGGTGTCCTTTACCCAGTAGAATGACTGGGTTAGTTTAAGGTAGTCATGACAGAGACACGCGCGTTACAAATGGAAATCCTGTCAAGGCGACAGAACACTTCGGTGATATCCTGGCCAATAAGGCCACACGCATTTTTATTACTAATGTAATTGTTTTTAATCGCAAACGTTTATCGATTTTTCAATAAACGTTAATTTAAAAAAGTAGCTAAGGAGGTTGTTTACATAATTCAAGGTTTCGATCTGGCGAGGAATGTTTAATGGCTATGCTGTCTTCGTCTGAGGCTCCGTGATTCGCTTTCCATGTTACACTATGGGTACAGCCACGACCGAGGCGGAGAATGTCACGTCACAACTTGAAACACTGTAAGGCAGCGTGAATTTGCTTACTGTAGTTAGAAAATTATACCATAGGTTAGGCGTTAAGTAACTGGAAAGTAGGGATACAAGTGTAATTGGGTTGGCCTCTCCCGCCGCGCAGTCCTCTCCAATCTGCTAGCCACGGCCTCTCGCAGCCCTAATTGAAAGCAAACACGCCACGTACTCGTGTCCTCAAGAGCACGCATCATCACACTCGCTGTTTGTGATCAAGGACAGCAAACAAAAATGATTCACTGCCACGAAAAATCTGTGGGGTATTGAGCGGAATTTGTGCTGCGCATCTGTTGAAACTGCAAACGTCAGCTTTGCCACTGTACACACCGCGTTAGCGGAAACAGTGTAACGTCTGTTCCACATTAGTTTGCTGCTTAGAATCTAGGTATATACAGGAATTTCAATTTGGGGACTTGGCGAGTAGGATAGCAAAAATTGTGTTTTAACACCATATAATTGCCGCATTACATTCCAGCTACTTTTTTTTTTTTTTTTTGATTTTTTTTTTAATATGGGTTTATTGAAACCTTAAACGGTACAAAATTTCTACATTTCAAGATTAAAGTTTCATAATACACTCTACGTTACAGAAACATCATATGAGTACTCTGGTCAAATGAATGGGCTGAATATATGCGTCATCAAGATTGGTCACAGAGAAGAAGTTCATCCAGATATGCTCCGAAGTGACGTTTGTACCTCGTTAAATTTTTTTAAATTCCAAAGTTTTATTTTAAGTGTGCATAAATAATCTTCTTGATCCTTAGGCATTTTTTATTAGAAGCTTTACAATGTGCTTATTCCGTTAAATACCTAGAGGGAATTTTAGGTCTTGTCTACGCGGTATGGTTACCGGGTTATTTTAGGTGGGTACAACAGAGGGGGACTGAGCAATGAGAACAAATTCTATCACTAGGTCTTTTAAAACACACGGAGTTATTGTCAGAAAAATGCGGCAGGTTCTTGTCATCCTCGTTCATGGTTCTATCCGGTCGTGTCCTTTCTTAATCTAACTGCTGTTCGGCATTTGTCTTAGTGTGTCGACCATCTGTTTCCACACTGATAATGGAACGGAAACATTTGACTAGCCTCTCCAGACGGAAAGCAAACAGCTGAACACTGATTACAGGCGACTCCGGTATTCAGGGCAGGCGCCACTGATTAAAGCGAAATGAGTTTCCTTCCAGCGTTCCCAGGTCCTGAAAGCGGAGAGCTATATTTAAATACCGAGCTGCCTCCACCCGCGCCTCCTTCAAATGGCGTGACGTTTCTGCTTACTTAGCTCCAAGTTTTTAATGTGCTCTGAACGATATTCCACAGACAACCACGGAATGTTTCGGTGATGCCCTACCAAGGAATATGGACAAGTACCTTCCATCAAATAGTTCTCAGCTTCTTATCGGCTCTTTTTTTATTGACCTTGAGAATATTCAGCCAGTTTATATCGTCTACTACGAATTCAGTTAAAGGATACTGTAAGGAGAAGCCACAAATTGAGAATACACAATTATTGTTTTATCCACGTTAGACAGTTAAGCCTACCACAAAATACGGGTTTTGATGCAGACGTTGAAATTAAGCACTACTCCACCTGTATTTCTGGAAAATTAAAATATTTGTCAAGAATTAATGGATGTGTAGTACAGTATTGGGAATCTGAAGCCTCATATCGATCTCTACTTCTAGGCTATAATGTACGGTAATTGTGATGATTATTCTCCATGAAGTGGGTATCGATGTGGGCGAACAGTATTATCTTTCCTTGCTTTCCTTCTACTTTTAGTTATTCTACCCAGAGTGCCGTTCTATTTTATTACCATTTAACCAATCACCAAAGAAGAACTATTGTTGTTCTGTGTTTAAAATCAAAAACCTTGAAATTTTTGCTGGAGGATGCGGCGATTTTTGTGGGATAATTGTTTAGCGTGTTTTTTGTGTTTTGTTTTGTTTAAAAAAATTTTTTTTTTTAAAGTGGCAAATGCAGGTATAACGTTAGATTTTGCTAAAGATATTTAACGGATATAAATTAAAGCCTCGTTTGAGTTTGCAACATTACTAAAATTTATGTCTTTTAATGGTAACAACCACATTCTATACCTAAACTTCAAAACTTAAGGTAGTCCCTTGATGAACGAATGATTAATACGGAGATTTTCACCGAAAATGCACAGTCCAGCACACATTACCCTCTGGTAGGAACAGATGTGTCAAACAGCCAGGTGTGGTGTAAAGTATGTTGTTAAAGCTTAAAGCTATGCCGGCAACATGGTCATTAATTACAAGCTATACGAATATTAACATTGGGAGATGAATGTCCTCGAGCTTCCTTTAATATTATGTCATTAATTACATGGTCATTAATTACAAGCTATACGAATATTAACATTGGGAGATGAATGTCTTCGAGCATCCTTTAATATTATAAACTCCAGGAAGATTTTGCTAATTTTGTGTCCTTGAAACGGTAACGATAACCAGCCTTTTAGTTATCTGCGTAATAATTTTATGAACCGTAACCGTGAATTCCTGTGCTTTTCATAGACCTAAATGTATATTATTCCTAAGCAATAAAACCTAAAGTAATCTATTTTCCCCTGGATCTCGAATAATCGCGTTTTGTGGCATTTACAGTCTCTCATTACCACAGTGTTATCCCTCATAGCAACTTCCAGCTAACGTCTGTTAATGCAGTGTTACTCACCCTTTTTGAACCCGAGAAGTAGTAAACTGTAAAAAAAAAAAAAAAAAAAAAAAAAAACTTCTACGGACCTCTAACTTATATGGCCCTTTCTATAG
This sequence comes from Vandiemenella viatica, assembly GCA_031002005.1. NCBI lineage: Eukaryota > Metazoa > Arthropoda > Insecta > Orthoptera > Morabidae > Vandiemenella > Vandiemenella viatica. The sequence continues at coordinate 241,504,007 of JARYHS010008074.1, read as the reverse complement.
GTGTACCTGCTCGTAAATTATTAACAAATCCTACCAATTGTTATCAGCACGTACTGTGGCTCCCTGAGACCAACTCCTTTAAGAGGCCTTCATAAACTGGTTATTAACTTAATCCTCAAAGGAACGCTGCTCGCTCTAATGTGGCTTGAAAAATTATTTAGTGAATAGACTATTATAGTAAGAATGCAGTCATATCGTGGAAGTACCAGATTTTTGTTGGTCATTGAAATATTAAATGCTTTTAGACGGCTTAGTTTATAGCTTATACTCTCTTATAGACTTAAACAGTATGAGTACACCATCCATTTTATATTTACTAATGTCATTTTTTAATGAGATCTTTAGTTCAGGTAGACTTAAACTTTTAATATTCTGCCTGCGGCCCACCTGTCCCACAGCTTGAAAAACACTGTGTTAGTGGAATGACTTCCGCAGTATGGCTAGTCCTTACAGTATGTGTTTTGTTGCAGACAACCCGTCGTACTTCTCACTGTGCCAGGCAGAGGCGGATACCCCGCTGCCCCCGGCCACCCCCACACCGCCCCCGCAGTCGTCCTCGGGGCGGGCCTTCTCGTTCCTGCAGCGCTACCGCCGAGGACACGTCGCCATGGGTGTGAGCGCGTCCACAGCTGCTGCCAGCAGACCCAAGGCGCTCGCCAGCTCGTCCACCTCCAGCAGCTGCGACCACGCCGCGCCCGAGTCCACCGCCGAGGACAAGACGAGCGCGCCGTCTTCCAAGGCGTCGACGCCGACTGCGGTGACGGTGCCCAGCATGCCCGCGCCGTCTCCCCCGCAGGGCTCTGCGCCCACCAGGCCGAGGGAGCTCAACCTGAGCCTGGCCGGCCGCCGCAGGGCCGCGGGGTCGTCGCTGCCCACGCCGCCCGTGTCTCCCATCTCGCCGGCCTCGCCGCCGCCCCCGCAGCTAGGCACCCCCACCAACTCCACCGGCCGCAGGAGCTTCCGCTCGCTGCTGCGCTCCAGATCCGCCACACAGGTCAGTACGAGACACACACTACTCAGCTCTCGGACCAAACACTAGTAGGAGGCGAAGAGACAGGCTCCAAGCTCTCGCAAATTTTGTGCACTGCACGAAACAAGCTCGAAATTCACTGCATAGCATTTCGAGTGTTTCGGACATTCAGTCTGGAGGAAAAGCCTCGGCTTCTTCTGGGTTTGAACCCCTGTCTTCAACTCCGTAACTGGTCGTGCTAACTGAGAAACGAAGCAAGCCACATCCGTCCAATTAGACTTTAATTATACCCAATAATTCCCACTTACGCTGTCTTCAATCAATCCACCTTTCCCCCGACATTTTGACCAAAGAGACGATCTTCCTCACGGGTGTAGCAGTTTGTTGAGCCTGTAGTGCGCGGCACGAACGATGGCGGGTCGCGCAGAGAGAGAGAGAAATAGGGTTGACATAGAATATCCGACGTTGCCGCGGTTAACTATTCGCAGTACAGATTTAAGGCTAGTATCACACTCTTTAGCAGTTTTCTCTTGAGCTTTGGCAACGTCGCAGATTGGCCCTCTAGCGTCTGCTTGTATACTTTAAAGTCTTGCTTTCTGCTTTGACTATACAGAACTTTACGCTTATGTTCTTCATCTTCCATTATTTAGAATAGAAATTATTACAATGCTCACTGATTCACAACTGTACAATTCGCAAACATATCGAATTCAACACGCGTGTTAACACGACAGGCTCTGGATTGTTACTGAATGTGATTGGCTACTGGCAGAGTGATGACGTACATGCGCATACCCTCGCTAAACTGGGCCGCTATCGTTCGTGACGCGCACTATAGTAGATATTTATAGTCCTTAAGTTGGATTCACGCCGCAACCTTTCCCTTTGTTGCGAGAATTTCACCATCAGCTCGATGTTTCTGAAATGTCTTTATATGATGCTGTCTCAGATATACTCCTTTTTGTTTTTTGAGTTGAAAGAACATCTGCAACGGCACTCTCCTGTAGCATTTTACGAATTAAGGACTGAATTTCAAACAAACGCAATCAATGTACAGCTGCTATTGATAACGTATTGAAACTCCTATAAATATATGGAACATCTGCTCAGCACCATACCGACTTATCTGATTCGACCGCGAAGCTGAAAATCAATAACGTCAGAAGACTTTTATCTTAGCAACTATGAAAATTCGGGTTCATATTTCGTCCATCGAGATATTTCGGTATATTCGATTACAGGCAGCCCACTAATCGGTTGTAACAAATCAATACACTTGTTGCACTAAAATTATAAATCGTATAATGCCACTTTGGAACTATATTCGCTCAAGTACACAGTTACTTGCATTGTATCGTATGTGACGCGGTGAAAGTGTTGCTTGCTCTACTCTGTTCGATTCTTGTTTTACGTTTGGCTACAACAACAGAAACGGTTTTCGCTGCCAATTGGAACGCCATCAACTGCTCTTGTGAGTTCCCAACAGATAATGCCGTATCATGTGTGTATCTTCTATCTACATCTATAAAACGAAAACCGGATATATTGGTCTTATAAAAACTCGGATAATACGGAGCAGATTTCGATTGGGTTTTCACCGTTTTAAAGCTTAGAATCTCAATTCAGTTGTTTGGCATGTCTTATGTTTCAACGTTAAATAACGCAGGAGCTTTAAATAAAATTCTGAACGTATGATGACAAATCCCAAAGATGGAAGGATTAGATGTTGCATACTCCGCACTAAACACACAACTATAATTTCTCTGACCATAGCCTTTAATGAAAGCAATAAGATTACAATAATAACTATTTTGCATACTAAACAAAACATGAAGTATTCTTTCCTTTAATTCGGGATATTCAAATTTAAACGCCACAGGTAGCCGTAACTTGAAGTATTCTTTACTTTAATTCAGGATATTCAATTTTTAAACGCCATTAATTGCCGTAGAAAAACAGAGATTTTCTTTAAGTACGATCTCTGGACAATGTATCTGGCCTTCTGCATTAGTCTTCTGTTTACGATAATATTATTCCGGATTCACTTTTGATATTTGTATAAAAGGCTGAATCTGCGGAGTTAAAGTATCTGACGTTTAGATAAAAAATTATATCCATTCACTTCGCAATTGAATCAAATGTGAGTTTCTAACATAATCTAGCTTTGTCAGTAATGTCGTAATGCAATTTCTTAACCAAATTAACGATGCTTTATTTACATGAATCTTTTCGGACGAATGAATATACAAATAAACTTCAACCCACCCATTTCTTGGTACGGGGCGGGTGAATCTAGGTTTGCTTCAATTCCAAAAAAAGTGGGCGCGAATTTTATGAAACTATGTACAAATGTTTCTCATTGCGGGAATAAAAATAGGGTACGGATAAATCTACGCCAACTATACCGGGCAACGCTAGTTACTTATATTTTTGTGTGAGCGTGGTGCACTGTGTTGGCAGGCGGTGATGCAGGGAGAGCCTCGGCCCTCCGACGTTCCTCCTGGAGGCGAGGCGGACCTGCTGGCTGGAGACATGGTGCACTGCCCAGTCCAGCTGGAGGACGGGGGCGCCCGCTACTACAACCTCACCGTGCCGCTGTCCGGCAGGCGGAGACATTCCATAGGAACCTTCCTTTCCAGGGACAGAGAAGCCAGAAACAGGGCACTCGCATTCCAGGTAAGCTAAAACACTTGGCGGGCATCAATACTGCAGTTTTGAACATTAAATTTGTTAATATAAGACTCTTCAATATTTTTCCCTCGTTGGTGAGGTATTCATCCGTTGCATTACGGTGATTTACACTGTCGAAATAATGCGAACTAGATAAAAGCTTGCCTCTCGAATTTTTCGCACCACAAAGCTGCACATTCTAAAAGCAATCGAAGGCGGATAATAAGCTGTTTCTGTTCGGTATACAAAATTATGTCAAATAAATACTGGTAGAAATAAAAGACTTGCCCAACATATTTTCGCAGGCTTGATAATTTAATAAAATTTAAATACTTCTCTTCCTTATCCTCTAATCTCCAATATAGACTATGGTGAAATTTCACAAAATTCATCACTTTCTACAAACATACCAGTTTCTTACTATAGTCTATAAAGTTATTTGTCAACAGAACTGTGGAAAGTGAGAAAGTTGTATAAACAAAGCGAAAAACTATCGGGACTGGCTTTGGTAAATGTAATGTTTACGACGTATAGTTATTGTAAGGAAAGAGAAAGTGCGGAAGATATAATGAATGGTGAGGTAAAGTATAGGTATGAAGGATCAGGAATGGAAAAATATGCGAGATGTTGCTTAGTGCAAGTACACAAAATGTACATGGAAGAAAAATGGATGACAGAATCCCAATGTTAGATGATGTGACTGATAAACTACACCTCTGTCTCGAGAGGAGGCTACTTTTGAAATCTTCAGTAATATTAAAAGCTCAGGAAATAAGAAGCTACGTAGTTTATTCTATAATGCGAGTAATATATGACATAGCAGTGTCCACATTAAAGTTCAACGGACATTCCATTAGCGTGACTCAATAAAATATTCTCCTGGTAACTTATCGAAGTTTATTGTTGGCTTTAAACAAAATTTTTACTACAATGGATCCTACTGCAAAATATTCAAAACCATAGTATCTGTACTTATTCCGATTCCGTGAAGTATTTGGGCGTGAGAGTACAAAGAAACATGAACACATTAATTCGGTCGTAGGTAGAGCTAAGTCTAGGCTGCGATTCTTAGGTCGAATCTTGAAAAATTATAATGCACAAACAAAGGAGGCAGCGTACAAAACTATAGTGCGTCCACGTTTGGACAACTTTTTTCTGTGGACCGATTTGACTAATTTTTTTTTTAATGTTCTTAAGATTCCGAATAAGGATTTTAGATAAAGAAAAATTGTAAAAGTTGCTCGAAAATTTGGGAAAACTGATTTTTTTTTAATTGGATTATTTTTTGGGACCCGTTTCGTAGGTTGCTGATTGGCAGTATAGAGAAAGTACAGAGAAGAGCTGCTCGATTTGTAACTGCTTGCCACAGTCCTTATGAAACGTAACAGAACTGATTCGTATATGGGCCTGGGATATCCTGGTAGAAAGACGACGTAGGTTTCGTTTGAACTTATTGGTAAACATGCGAACAGCCACTTTCATTTACGAGTTCGATGAAATGCTTCATCCACGAACCTATTTGGGCCGCAATCACAGGAGTGATAAGATTAGAGAAATAAGATGCTTGTATAAATTTTTTGTTCCCTCGAGCTATTCGGGATTGGAATGCACAGAGTAGAGATTAATTTTGGTGCAAACCTTCTTCTGCCACCCACAGTTTTGTGAGTTGCAGAGTATATGTGTAGATGTAGATATCAAGTAGGCCTACTACTTAAACTTCTTTATATCCTAAGCCTTAAACATTTTGACACTCACTCGCAAAATTGGAAAATTCTGGAAAAACTGAAAGTGCTTTTTTCTATAGAACGATTTTTTTAAACGATCATATTATTCCGAATAAGGTTTTTACAGAAAGAAAAATTGGAAAAGTTGCCCGGAAAATTCTGGAGAAACTTAATTTTTTCTAAGGACCAATTTCGTTATTTTTTTAAAAATGTTCTGAACGGTCCGAATAAAGCTTTTAGAGAAAGAAAAACTGGGAATGTTTCCCAGAAAATAATAAAATTCGGGAAAAGCTGAAAGTACTTTTTTTCTGTGGACCGATTTGGCTAATTTTTTAAATGTTCATAAGAGTCAAAATAAGGCTTTTAGAGAGAAAAAAATTGGAAAAGTTGCCCGAAATTTTGGAAAATTCGCGAAAACTGTAAGTGCCTTTCTTCTATTGGATTTTTCCACGAACTCAAGAGCATAATTCATAATTGAACGATGGATATGCGTAATTATTATTTTTTTGTTTCTTATTCTACCGGGGTGGAAATAACTCAATCAAATGATTCCTAAAAAAAAAAAAAAAAAAAACCTTGAAGATCTGGAGAAAAATCTTGAAAGACGCATTCCAGTCTAAATTAAAATAAAATTACCTATGTTTCTATTTTTGTGTTGTTTCGTTATTTTATCTATATTCCATTGCTTTAAGTTTATGACATGTGCTTGATGATATCGAACAAGATATTACCTCACTTATTCATGACAGCACCCAATTTTCCGATGCACGACACATTTAATCAAGAGTAGAAACGCGCATTGAGAGAAACAGTTCCACTGTTGAATCGGCAACAAACATATGCTCATGAAAGTTGTGAATGATGGAACGGGCGGGATTTTCTTATTGGACGCTTCCAGTGGAACTGAAAAGCAGCTCATTCAGCGTTGAATTTACCGTTGAATATGCAAATCAATGAAATCCGACATACAATCTTTCTAAAACTGTACAATGACCAACGTTTGGGATGAATATACCATGGTACATTAAAAGTTTTTGGAGGCATTAGATCGATTGGTGCAAGATATACGAAACAATCAAAACCGGTTTGGTAATGCCATGATTGACACGTAAATAAAACACCTTGAGATTCATTGGGATTTCAAATTTAATGGAAGCAAATAACTTATTCAGTTAACATGAAATTCTGACTTAATTTAATTGTATTCCAGGCATATCACACATTTCCAGCATTTTAGTGGTGTACTGCCGATAGAACTTATCTCTCATGTAAAATTTCCCATTGCCGTACTTCCGAATGTACGCCTCCTCAAACTAAACATCACAAATTCACATAACGATCACAGAAATTTTTTTATTGAAATTTGAACAGGACAACATCTGTCCGGTCAACTAGTGAGAACTAAAAAAAGCGTTTCTGTCGGTTTCGTTGAACGTGATTCTCGCAAAGACCACTGGTCGTAGTTGGATGAGGTTTTGTAGAATGTGAAGCCCACTATACCAAGAATAAAACTGATAATGTTTCGTTCTTGTGTACCGTCGTAAAGCTGAGAAATTAACCTATAAGTGTCCTGACATTAGTATCGGTATAAAGACAGGCTACTTATCGCAGTCTAAATGTTTATCAGGATATGCACCAAAGGCATCCTAATATTCAAAATTCAAAATGATATTCACCTCCCATACGTTCGGTATTTCGGAATGCACAAACTGTAGAGCCCCTTATGTGGTAAGATTATTCTGTTAGTTTAGATGATTATGATAGAGGATGATTGAACAGCCGATAAGAAAGTCTGCTACCATGTACCTAAAACAAAGGGAACCATCGTTGTTTAGTCACAGTTATACTAAAATCTAAACGCCCACGCCAGCGGAAGAGTATATAAAGGCTATTGTTAGAACAAGCGCCTCCTGCCTACAATTATATATAACTCTAGATTGTACTTTTTATTATTGTGATTGCACATTATCATCACCGACCTTTTAACTCGTTTCCAAGAATCATGACCCAACGGATTTCTCACTGCGTTTGCGACATTCTTCGACAGAATACCTGACGTAATCATATAATCCCTTTGTAAAAAAAAACCCAATTGAACAAAGGTACGGATAACAGCTAGTAGCCAATCTGTTTCAGTAAATATTTAAAAGACACCAAAAACATGTTTCAATTACATCGAGTGGAAAACAGATACTTGAGATTACACTTCAGCATCGTACGTGAAAGATTCTGAAAATGATGAAGCCTCACAATGAGTTTCATCAACACATTAGAATCACTGCAATGTATCAAGTCGGTTCAGTTTAGGAGTTTATTCTTGATTTATTCACTGGTACCACGTAGCATTAAAAGTTTGTGCTGTCCCAATTGGAATATTCAGAAATTTTTAGAGTGCTTTAATTTTTAACCATTGCATTCAGTAATTTTTAAAAAAATTTGTGTATAAACTTGTTGGAGCTCATGATGTGACACTTGTTACTGGTCTGTTAACTGAGTGGCCTTTGATGTTGGCTGTGCAGGCTGCGGCCAAACTGACGGCGGACGAAGTGCCCGGCAACTCGAGCAAACAGCAGCATCGCAGCACCTCCAGGGACCACTGCCGCTCCTCTCACTCCCGCAGGAGGTGCCCCAAGTGCGTCGCTGGTGAGTGCAAGTCACGTTACAGTTACAGACACGCGTTATACGAGGGTGTGCTCAACGTGGCAGTTTTTGAAAACTCATTCCCGGAAAGTAAACACCACACATTGGATGATATGCCAAACTGCTTTAGTTTTCTTGGGTTCCAACCGCTTCAGTTTTTAAAAGCACAGTGTTTGATCACCGTCTGATTACAGTGGTTACAATTACTATTGCTCCACAATTCTTTAAAAGTGGGTGGCGGAGGTTGCATTGCACCTGCACAACAAATTATTATTAATTGTACCCTTAGGTATTTAGCAGAATATACCACCCTAAAAAAAGTTTCGAATATTCAGAGCTAAATGGAATTACCTTTTTACTTGTGTGTATGAGTTTGGTCTTTTCCAGTGTTTAGCTGCAACTGTCTATCTTCGCACCACCCGAATATTTTCACATCAGCTTTTACAAGTAACAAAACGCAGTCGTCCTGGGTTTTTATTTCGCTATAAACAATAGCATCATCAGCAAATAGTCTTATTTTCCCCTCAGCTAGGGAGCGTCCATTAACCACGTAGCTCCATTTTGGCCTGCTGTGAACCCCCCCCCCCCCCGTATCCCCTCCCCGCGTAGCACATAGCTTTTCCCCCTACTGATTCTAGAAAACATTTTGTACATATTGTTTTCTCTTGTCAGAATACCGAATATTACATACAGAGATAATTAAATGACGTAAATAAATATTTATATGCTGTTGTGCGTTCTGTACTTCATTTTAACTGTGGCAAATAATGCGAATGAAAAGCTATGTGGCTTGGCTCTGAACTCTCCCCTCCCCTCCCAACGTAGCCCAGCGTAGCTTTCCATCCAACCTCTCCCCTACACCGAGCCACGAAGTTTATGGACGCTCCCTTGCATCGCACAAGTCATTGATGTATATGAGAAACAACAGGGGCCCCATCACACTCCCATGGGGAGCCGCAGACCTGACTTGGGTCAATAATAAACGATCACCGTCATGAACTACACACTGTTCTACACTTCAGGAAGTCCGCAACCGAGTTGTACTAATGTGTAATCACTTGTGCGACGGAAGCGGTATACGGGAAATTGGCCGAATTCCTTCCCGTTCCTTATCCACAGTCCCATCCCGCCTCTAATGACCTCGATGTCGATGAGACGTAAAGCCAAAAGTTAAAAAAAAGTCTACTGGAAAGTTTCCGCCAAATTCTAAACCTACCGCACAACTACGTTTGATTGCTTGAGCGACATGTAATATAATTGTTATTAGTGTCCCCTTTTTTTGTTGAACTTTCTATGCCTATTCCAGTCCTAGCCTGGAGTTGTTAAGGCAAGAAAATTCAATTAGTTGGAGGAGGATTTACGTAATCGACAACTGCCGACTGTTGATATTTCACTATTAGAGGGATATGTGCAGTTAATTCGAGCTATCCGAGCGCCTCTTTGTGTGCTAATACCACGGCTGCTGGCTGCAGGGCGGGCGGGTCTGTCCTTGTGTAGAAGCGAGCGCGTGCCGCAGCCAGATAAAGCCACAGCCGGCATTCAAAACAGCGCAGCGGCGACACACTCCACAAAAACTACTGCGCCGCCCGATAATTCGTTGGCCGAGAGTTTCAAACGTAGCAGATCGAGCTGGCAGTGCATAGCACATGGTCATTTTTATTATTAACTGTTGTATGTTGTCCGTGCTATAATGTACAATAATCACATAAATATTGAATATTCCCAGCTGAAATTATTGGAGGTGGCTGATTGGCTGGCAACAGCAGATACCATTTAAAATAAAATATAAAAAATTGAAACTGCACAAACCTGAGTCATTCATTCACAGCGAAATTCGAGGACTGATCATTGTGGGTAAGCACCAACGCTTTGGCATCGCATTCGGGAGGAAGCGGGTTCGATTCCTCGTCCGGTCATTCAGATTTATGTTTTCCATAGTCTCCCCAAATAACTTCAGACGAATGCCAGCATGGTTCCTTCAAAAAGGCTATTTCAAAATTCCCACCCGTTCCTTGACCCATTCCTTACCCACCAGAAGCAAATAATAAAAAGAAAAAAATTGAAGATCGTATCATAAGGGATTTGACTGACACTGATGCACCACATCTAAATGAAAAGTTGTGTGCTTTGTAACCTCTCATATCTACATACTTCCTCTAACGACTTTCCAGTGATTATATGCCGTCCACATAAAAGGATTCCATTTGTCAATGGCTTCAAAAAAATAGGTGATAGCAATATAGTGGCATCATCTAACTCGAAATGCATCGTGGCATTAAATACTCCATCTCAGTCATCGCGACAAGGTCTTGAAAGGGAATATGGGTCTTTCTCCACCACTGCCTAATTATAGTTTAAATACAGCGACAATATAATTGCCTTTTCTACTTGACTATCCCAAAGATAAACTTTTTTCGATGAAGCCATTGCATCTTTATCTTTAGAAAGCCGGATACTATTTCAATTATTTCCGGCAGAACTAGTAACTTTTATCAGCTTGACAATAACTCTACTAGCATTTTTATTTTTACCAGGTAATTGGCATGCTGCTGGTAACTGATTATATTTTAACTGATTAGAACGTTTCGTTCCAGAATTAAGAATGAAAGTTTTCCATGATATTTGGTCGTGAATCTAGCAGTAGAGATACGAATATGTTACTTAGGTTTCTATTTTTTCTTAATGAGTGGCTATAGAAGTTCATAAATTTGCCATAATACACGAAAAGAAAATGGTATTTATGAAAATGCGAACTTTTAGTGGACTAAATTTTTATAAGTTATTTCTCTATATTAAATCAGAATTCACTAATATTATTCTGTTTCACAATTAGTAAGTGAATTTAAAAAAATCTGTTTGTCTTAGTTTCAAAGCCAAGTTTTGCATAAAAAGTGATAGAAACATGTTCAGAATGTAACGAGTGCGGAAAGTAACGAATATTATTGTAGGATTTTTTTGCCGTAGTTACACAATGGAAATATGGTTTGTCACTTTAGTTCAACTGTTTCTTATAATTTTACAATCATACACGTTTCGCTTCTTTCTTCGAGGTTTCATCATTGGCAAATCTGTTTTGCGTTGCAGTTAACAGGCTTCGTAGCTGAATTTTTCTTCCAGTCTCAAAAAGACATAATCGATTAGTGTTTACATTTCGAACTACGAAAACATCAAAGCAGATGCGAAGGTAGTCTCAAAGGGGGAACGAAGATAATTCAAACAGAGCAAGCATCTGTCAGAAAAAGAAACTTTACGCCATAGAACCAGCCTTACAGTGTGATGTTCACAGTTGTTGACTGCCGTTATTCACTTATTCTGTTAGCGGAATATAATAAATTACGGGATTACCTCCTACACTGATACCGAGCTTGATCTGTGAGCCTTGCATTCGGGAAGATGCCGTTTCGAATCCCCGTCCGGATGTCCAGATTTGGGTTTTCCATCGTTCCCCCAAATCATTCCAGGCGAAAGCCCGGATGGTTCCTTCAAATGGCCATGGTCGAATTCTTTCTCGTACCTTGCCCACAGTCCTTTCCAGCCTCTAATGACCTCGACGTCGACGAGGCACAAGGCCAGAAGCAAAAAAAAAAAAAAATGTGGGAATTGCACCACTTTCGGAACCTGCCAGAAACTGGTACTAACCTGTTGAAATTTACATCAGCCGCTTCGTCAACATGTCCTCTTCACGTTCTGCGATCATACATTCCGGAAAAGTTGCCAGGAATTTAATTAAAAATGCTGAAATATGACATGACGAACAACCGTTACATGCCGCCAACGTTGGAAAAATGAGTGACAGTCTCTTAAAATGTTGATTTAATCCTTTGTTGTAATGGTTTCATCCCTTTTCAGCTTTACTCCTTTGTAAAAAGTCGCACAAAATTGACAAACACGCAATATTTATCCGAGTTGTAATACGGTGATGACCGCCATCTTACATAGCAACGAGCAACCAGAGATAATCAGTTTCTTCCATTGTAAACAAATACGCCTTTGTGTGTTGGATGCCGCATAGCCAAAATACGCCTTTGCGTGTTGGATGCCGCATAGCCAAAATTTCGTAATTTTTTATCACTTGGTCCAGGCCGTATTTCAACTTAACCACGATTTCTATGACAAAACTAAACTATTTAGGTTCAAATGATGCCTGTACCGATAATTTCTATGTTATTTTTCCAGTGCTGAAAGCATTTAGCAGTTGCTCAGCCTTTCATTTTTCGGCATTTTTAATTAAATTCCTGGCAACTTTTCCGGAATATATTATTGCAAAACGTGAAGAGGACATGTTGACGAATCGACTGATGTAAATTTCAACAGCTTAGTACCAGTTTCTGGCAGGTTCCGAAAGTGGTGCAGTTCCAAAAAAAGTCTTACACTAAAAATCCACGAATATTGACCCGTTGACGTATTTCGGCACTATCTTGTTTGTGATTTGTAAATTTTATATTTATTAAGATTGACGCAAGTTAAAAATTCAGGCGCTACGAATATGGAGCACGTTAACAATACAGATCCATAGCTTAGGATACGTTGAAGGAAGAGGTGAATCTCACAATTGCGTCGGTGTGCCCGGCAAGAGTAGGAGTTTATGAAGCGGCCTGTCGGGTTAGCTTCTCACGCAGCAAGGCGTCCGGAGTGCGTGAGAGTGGACGGCAGTGATTGACACAACCTGTCCAGACGAGACACAACAGCCACATCCTCATTGCCGCTAATAGCCACCTCCTTGTCCGCCAACCCCGGGACATCTCCTGGGAGCACGCCCTTCCACAGCGCTTCCCGTAACCGCCGCCACTTATCAACAGACACAGCGTTTCTCATCTCAAAAAAATCACTGCTGTCTTATATCTGTCGATTCTCTCCCGCAGTTCAATAGGTTCCCAGTGTAACTTCCTCAGTAATGCCAACGAGTTTTAATGGCTGAACCTTCAACTAAATGAAGGATCACACAGGAAGCTGGCTGCATTTAACATTAATTTGAATTAGTCTTACTAAGAAAATATCTTTATCGAATAACTCATTTATATTAAGGAAAACTGATCATATGTTTGAAGTCATATTTAATCACACGTTAACAGATTACTGATAAACCGGAACAACTTATCACCTGTTCTTGCATACCGACTACTACATAGATCATGATTCAGTATCCTGATGACGTCTTAGTTTTTATTTGCTTAAGTTGGTAAGTGTAGAAATTTTGGTTTCTTTCTGATTTTGAATATAACACAAATCCCATGTAACCAAGGGCAGTAATTCAGCGAAATTTCGTTTCCTAATAATTAATGGTATCTCTTCGCTAGGATACTAAGTAATGAATTATACAAGCGAATAAGTTAGCAGTTCTCTGTGAGCATTACTGGGTTTAGAACATCGTAATTTTGACAGTTTTCACAAAATCGCGTATAAGAATTTTAATGCTTAGACTGGTACTGTCAGAAGCTTCTGGTTAATACAAAACATCTATATTATAATTTCATAAGCCCACTTTCCTCGATAGCTACTGGCTAGAAAATGGTGACGTCACACATCGATCTTCCCTCACAAGTTAACAACAACCAGAGATCTATCTAGAAATTGGAGGTTAAGTGCTCAATTTAATAACTAATCAACTGCGTTGAAATGAAATGCCAGAATACATTCATTAAGATTGTTTTACGTAACATTTCATTCTTAAAATATATGGTAAGACTTTACGTCTGAAAAGAATTCCTTCTTGTGGTAGCCATTTTTCAGTCGCTACTGTCGCGCTGCTCGGCCATCTTTAGGAATGTACGTATTTACATCGGACATCAGATATGAGTTACATCCGCCCTGATGTTAAGGCTGTTAAAAGTAAAACCGTGAGTGATTTTTAATAGCGCTTTCTTTGTTTTTTAAAATTGGGTTCGTGTTCACTATTGCTGGGTCACTTACGTTATTTAGTCTGCCATCTTTATTATTTCTAAGTCCCTTCAAAACTGAAGAGATTTTGTTCAAATTTTTCAGAAGAAATCTTTAAGGACAGTTTCGTATTTTAGCCAGATGTGGTAAACCTTTGACCCTAAAAAACGGAAATATTCTAGACCCATGACCTTCCCAAAAATATGTCCACGGCCTTACACTAGTACTCAATGAAACTGAAGTCATCGAAAGAAGCATCGCTATTGTAACTGGATTTTGTCCGTTCCTTCCAAATAGCTTTTCAAATAATTGTCATAGATTTTTTTTCAGCTTTCGCTGATTATCGAGATATCGAACGTATTAAATGAACTACAGAATGCAGACTACCCGTGTGGAGTTTCTTATTTCACCGTTCCCTGTTATATATATATATATATATATATATATATAAATAGATGCAAAATTTTATTTTCTAAACGTCTTTGCAATGTTAATAACATGAAGAACCATTAAACAGCTGTAAACAAGTTTTATTCTGTTCGTCATAACGATAAGCGGAACAGGATTTAATGCACTTTGTTCGCCCAGTTAAGCCTCTAATAATGAAGTAATTTAGTTTAATGAGGTACGAAAGTTGGTCCACTTTCGATGTGCCACCGCTCGCTAACTTTGGAATCTCAAAGGAGCAGCTGTTCCGTTCCACCAACTACAAGCGGGTTGAACAACTTCGACGCAGACAGAAGGCACGGCGAGAGTTTCTGTCGCCTGGATGGCTGACCTTTTGATCGAGCGACTGCAAGTGTGGCGAAGGAAAACTTTACGAGAGCGCCCGAGCGTAATGAAGCCTCGAGCTGTCAAACACTCGTCATCGCACTTCCGATTGTGAACACTTCCACTAACGCTTTGTTTACGACTCAGAATGATACATGTTATGCTTCAGATCATATTTCTCCTGCTCATGAGCTGCATTATGTAACGCTACGAAATTCTAATAGAGCAATTAATTAGAAACATGAAATGGCAAGGGGATAAAGCAACGAAGGGCAATTATGTTTCAGTTGTATAGAAGTAAAATTTAGTTTTATTTGTTAAGATTTAGTAGACCGGCCTCGGTAGTGAAGCGGCTAGAGTGCTAGCTCCGCGTGCCGAAGGTCGCCGGTTCGAGTACGGCCGCAGGCATGGCTGTTTAAGTGTTGTGTCTGTGAATGTCGTGTGCGTCCTGTGGTGTGTCTAATTAACTGGAAAACAATTTATATTGGAGATGCTGAAAGCACGAGTGACATAATTACTATCGAGCTGGCTGTGTGGCCTAAGATGCCGAAAGCCATTGCGGAAAAGAAAGAAAGTTTTAGGGGAGATTCTACATATTATAAAGAAAGGATTAAATTTTGGTTTAAAACATTCATTTACCCAAGTTCCAAATATGTTGCTTTTCTGGATGTGATTTCAAGAGTTGCCTCCTTGGATATTGAAAGATCAGTTAGCTTTCATCTAACTATTCTGCGTCTGTCGCCTAATGTTACCACTTCATGTTACAGTTACCACTTTACTTTTTTTTGCGGTAGTTTTACAATGAGTGGCGTGAGGATGTCATGTCAATCGTGCCATTATTATTCAGTGTTAATGCTTGAGGGATGATAATGACGCCTGGAACGATAAACGCTTATACTCAAGTCAGAGAACAAAAAGCATTGGTGTGAAAATTAGAAACGTCGTTAATGTCTCAACACATTGTACAGACAAGCGCCCTCTTCCGTCGCTTGTCGTTCCTGGCACGTCGCGGTCTCTTCCGGCCAGTGGACATGTCTGCATGGTTGTCGCCCTGCTAGGCGCAGCGAGGCCGGAACAAGAAGACAAGTCACTGACTGACTGGTAGACACTGTTAACACGAGATGTCTTCGTTGTCACGTGATGTTGAAGGAGTTAGATTCTTCATTGCTACCGAAGGCTCAGAACATTAAAATTCAGTCAATGATACCATGTCATATTAATGAGGACGTTCCAATGTTCAAGTCCTTTCTGATACTACATTAAATTATTGCTACACAGTGAGCAGAATTCCAGTCTTACCACATGGAAGTTCCTCGCTGCTGGTCGCCTTACCAAAGTAGCATTAATCTCGATGAGGAGACAAAGTTTTCTGTTGACATCAAAGGATACAATTTTGGAAATTAATTTATTACCAGATTAGATACACCTTGTACTCAAATAATGACTAAACGTGTATGTGAAAATATAAGCGACGCCGTTTAGCTTGAAGTGAAATCAGGAACTCTGATGCCAGGAGCTTCACTTCATTAACAGTAGTTACCATACTGACAAGGAAGAACCTTGAGTTTGCATTGACTCATCTTAGGATTATAGATTTTCACTAGAATCTTTTCTTGCATATTTCAGTTGCAAAACTACTTGATCGTTTTCTTGAAACGTAATTATTTATTATTTTTTCTCCGTAGGACGCCAAGGCTATACTGCTATTAAAATAAACATAGAGTGGCGAATGAATGTCTGATAGCAGAACAAAGGCGTCCTTAGCTGGTTCAAGCAATAAAAGTGCTAACTCTCTGTGAAAAGTATTATGAAGTTAAATGATCCGAAACTTTCTTTTAAAAAAATATTTACTGGTAACAATTGGTGTCTTACAAAATAGTGCATCGTGATGACAGACTGAATGACCTTATGAAACACTGCAAAAGATGACCAACATTTTTAAGTTGACCTATAAATTACAGTCATACAACCACGCTAAAAAGAACTTTCATTCGGAGGTAAGCTTTACGGGTCCTCACATAGCTACTGTGATATTAAATCAAAGGTTGAGATAATCCTCTGCAGTTAAACATGCAGCATTAAGGTGACTGTTTGTCTAAGTTGTGCGTATTGTAACTTGATGCATTCAGTCACCGGAATCAATTTCCCACTAAACCTCATTCTGATTACTTTGATACTCATTGTCAATATTTTTCTAAAGCGTCGCGAGTAACGTTCATTCTGCGTGTGGTCTTGGTCATCTTCAAAAGCTCCGCATTCGTTAGGACGCAGATTCTCATGCCCATCCGGCTGTCCAGCTTTGGGTTTTCCATGGTTTCCCCAAATCACTATAGGCGAATGCCGAGATGATTTCTTCAAAAATCAATGGATGAATTCATCCCTGTTCTTTCGACTTTGTCCTTTGACGTCTCTAATGACCTCGACGTCGACGAGGCATGAAACCAGAAGCAAATAATAATAATAATCAGAAGCTTCATTTATAGATTATTGTATCAAAGAATGGTGTTATTATCGTTGGAATCAGAACCATCCCGCAATTTTGGTTTTACAATTCTTCATTCGCCCCTTACCCGCTTCCCGCCAATTCGGTTTCCTGGTGCGACCGGCATTGCGCGGTCCTGGCAGACCACACAGAAATAGCGTCCGGAGGAGCCGCTGCGACAGAAATAGCCGCCAGCCACCGCCTGCAGGCCAATTACCACCGCTAAATTGCGCTCCCAAATGACGTCTGTCGCTCAGGCCAGCGGTTCGATTCCAGAAGAGCAGGATTTATACCAAATCCGATCACTGGATGAGGTTTGGAGAGGTCCTACTAAACGTGAAAGGGGCGTCCAATAATTACGTAAGCTCAAAATAGGGAGGGGGTCCGGAAAAATCTCACCAAATATCTATTAATGGATTAGGGGTTGATTAAAATCTCAAGTCAACTTTTTATTTTCCCTTGAAAGAGCAGTAGAGCTGTATATATAAAAGATTTTCAAAATTACGAAGTCAATCTCACCAAGGTGGAAGGGGAGGTCCAAATTTAAGAAAAAACACCACACGTTATTAATAGACATCACCTAAGAGCACTAAAGATGAAGATGTAGGACAAAGGTTGGTAACCCTGTAGCATCTGTCACCCTCTTATCTTTCTTCGTTGGTGGTAAAATTTCGCGAACACCTAAAACAATAAGAAGTAACTGTAGATACTTTACTGGCTGTTAGCTATTACAATAATGTACAAACAGATTATTGCTCATCACCATGATATTTTCACACTTGTTATCTGACCGCACGGTTTATAATTAATTTTATCTTCTTTGTGTTTCGCAGAGCGATGACTCAGGGGTTAAGGCATCTAACTGAAGATCGAAAGATACACGGTTCGAATCCCTGTCTCGGCGGGAACTTTCATCTAACGTTAACCCGACTTTCACCTCTGGCACAGCTTCCAGTGTAATTTGAAGCTTCCGTGGTTCGGATTGTACATTAAACTTTAAGTCCCTTTAACCCGAAAGACTTACCGAGTTTCGTTAGGTTAAGAGGAAAGGAACTGGTCAACCTACGACGACGTATATCTCCTTCGATTATATTTCCGTAAAATCACATTTTGTTTAAAGTACCTGTTAATTTATGTACAATACTAAGCACGATTTCGTCACACCTCTTCGCTATCGTAGGGCTAAGTAATATTTTGGTACATTATCGTTGACACAAAGTCTTTGAGGTGGTGTATCATCAAAGTTGTTATGAATTTGTGTCTTCGACCACTGCCTGCAATAATTATATACCATAAACTGCACTCTAGTCATATTCGTTATTTACATGTTCCTTAAATAAACTAGTTTTTATTAGACGGTTTTGAAATCTCCTGTGTATTTCTCGAAATTATCCAGAGATATTTCTTTTATCTTTATAATCCTTATCACAAAATTTTATCGTAAAAGTTGACTTTATGCTTCATTGGATAATGACTTGCGCGATAGCTGCAGTGCTGGAAACTGATAATAGTTCGAAGACTAAGCTACTATGGTAAGCAGTCAACCGATTATTTCTTTCATGATACATCATTTGCTCGAATGAAGATCTTATTCCAAACTGTCGACACGTGAATATTTTCACATACAGAATCAATTTTTGCATACTCCTAAACCGAATACTTCGTAATTACCCCTAGATAATGTACACAAAAATCTTTCTTTTATCTGTAGGTATGCGGTTCGCTTTGTTCCCTCGTAGTCAAGTGTCATTCGGCAAATTACCGGTGAATTATTATTATATCCTAAGCCTGCGTAAGAAACGAAAAAAATCCAAACTTGTGACGTTTTTAGTAATGTACGTACTGTACATAGTAAGAACAGAATTTACAAGAACGAATGAACCATGAAAGGTTTAATCACCTACTAGGTGTTCTAGGGCTACTAGACTACAAACTTCAGAGAACTACATCAAAGGTACACATACTGAAGTAAACTGTTTATTTGTAACAATTGTAATACACTGAGTAGCGAAAGAAACTGGTATAGGCATGCGTATGCAACCACAGAGATATGAAATACTCAAGAGTACGGCGCTGCGGTCGGCAACGCCTATATAAGACAACAGGTGTCCGGTGCAGGCGTTAGATCGGTTACTGCTGCTACAATGGCAGGTTATCACGATTTAAGTGAGTTTGAACGCGGTGTAATATTCGGCGCACGAGAGATGGAACACAGCATCTCCGAGGAAGCGATGAGGTGGGGATTTTCCCGTTCGACCATTTCACGAGTGCAACGTGAATATCGTGAATCCGGCAAACATCAAATCTCCGACATCACTGCGGCCGTAAAAAGATCCTGCAAGAACGGGACCAACGACGACTGAAGAGAATCTTTCAACGTGACAGAAGTACAACCCTTCCTCAGATTTCTGCGGATTTTAGTGCTGGGACATCAACAAGTGTCAGCGTGCGAACCATTCAACGAAACATCATCGATATGGGCTTTCGGAGCCGAAGACCCACTCGTGCACCCTTGCTGAGTGCACAGCACAAAGCTTTACGCCTCGCCTGGACGCGTCAACACCGACAATGCACTGTTGATTGGAAACATGTTGGCTGGTCTGACAAATCTCGTTTACAATTCAATTGTACCAAGCGGATGAACGTGTACGGGTATGGAGACAACCTCATGAATTCACGGGCCCTGAATGTCAACAGGGGACTGTTCAAGCTGGTGGAGGCTCTGCAATGGTGAGGGGCGTGTGCAGTTGGATGGACATGGGAACCCTGACAACTGACACGTACCTACGCATCCTGGCTGATCACCTACATCCAGTCATGTCCATTGTGTATTCCGACGGACTTGGGCAATTCCAGCAGGACAATGTGACACTACACACGTCCAGAATTGCTACAGAGTAGCTCCAGGAACACTCTTCTGAGTTTAAACACCTCCGTTGGCCACCAAACTCCCCAGACATAAATATTATTGAGCATATCTGGGATGCCTTGCAATTTTCCGTTCAGAAGAGATCTCCACCCCCTCGTACTCTTACGGATTTATGGTCAGCACTGCAGGATGCATGGTGTAAATTCCCTCCAGCACTACTTCAGACATTAGTCGAGTCCATGCCACGTCGTGTTGTGGCACTCCTGCGTGCTCGCGGGGGGGCCTACACGACATTAGGCGGGTGTACCAGTTTCTTTGGCTCTTCAGTGTATTTGCAAACTTTGCTTTCACTTTTTGTGAGGTAGCCAGACTGTAAGTCTGCCACGTCATTAAATACATACTGTGCCTATGATCAGTACAAACACTTCAGCGTGGTCTGGCGATGCTTATTTTGCCATTCAATCTTATTTTCCTCGCAACTTAAGCCAGCAACCTGTAGTGTAAAAATTCTTATCGTTACGCTCTTTGTGACAACGCTCCTTGAAATGTGTTATCGCATTGCCAGTGTTTCTAATAAATGATAAGTCTATAGTAAAACATTTTGAATGAGATTTCTGTGCCGTCTAAAGAATCCATTTTACATTCAGCGCCGTCCTCTCGGCTTCGCCGTAATGCCCCCCTATTCAGGAAAGTTCTGTTCGTATTCCACGTGGACAGTGTTAGCTCGCGTACGCGTGTCTGGAGAAACAATGTAAGCCGCTGGCTTCTCGGCTCTCAAATGGCCAAGCTATGCATGATAGCAGCGTTCAGGTGTCTAAAATACTTAAATAAGTTTTCCGTTTGTCGTATTAGTCCATCTCACATTCTTGAATCTGATAAATGTATTTTCCTCTCCCAAGTAATGATATACTAAAACGTAACTGGAATAGTTCAGAACTGTCGCCTTGGAACACGGATGGCAATGCTATCTGTAAACTATGAACACTTAATTCAACGAAAATTTTACACTCTTAACTTTCGACAAAATTCTATCAACATAATTATTTATCATTTAAACATAGATTAATCGATAATTGAAGTCAAGTCTATCATAATACAGCTAATGTTAGAGCCAGCTTCTCACTTTGGCCACAATAAGTGGAGAAGCTTTTTAAATGTAATCGAAATGTCAACACGGTAAATTTATTTGAGTGGCAGCTCTATTAGTTCATCGATTTGTAAAACGAAGGGAGTTTGTTTCCGACAGAACGGGTAATTTCGTGTTGTTACAAAAAAGTTTTCGGTGATTGCTACCAAACAATAACGAGAAGTAATTACGTTTACGTTTGAATAAGTCCGCTACCTGCTGTTAGTATAAAATCCACATTTAATGAAACGTCGATTCGGAGAACAAAATCGAATGTGTCAAAAGATATTTTGTATTACCTTTTGTTATTGGCTCTTTCCGTAAATATCATAGAATGGGAATTAATTTTAAAACTCCACAAAACCCATTATTTCAGTGAATACAAGTTTGTTAAACAAATAACATGCTTGACACAATGATCTTCAATATTTGCTTGCCTGGTATTGAATCCGTAGGTTGACTGAACCCTCCCGAAGGAGGTGTACTTAGCCTGGTGTATAAGGTGGGGTGGCCAATTCCTTTCATCCTCACATAACTTAACCCGGTAATTCTGCCGGGTAAAGGGTATCTACAGTTTAACGTGGAATCCGAATCACGGAAGCGTTCTGGCGTACTTCACATTACAAAGCAAACAGTGTGAGAGATGAAGGGCGGGTTAAGAGCCTACGAAATCCCCGCCGACACAGAGTTTCGAACCGCGGAACTGTCGATCTTTATTCAGACGCTTTAACCACTGAGCCACCAGACCACCCAGTGATCTTCGGTCTTATCGTCTATGAATTACTGCTTACAAATAGACATAAGATCAATCTAGAGGAATATTTAAATCAGCAGTATAAAGACTGAGGTCTTTACGGGATTTGAAAACTTGAAAGTGACGCAGCTTCATATTCTACCATCTTCTTTCCAATAATCCTCATTACTATTTATGAAAAGCTTCGTTAATCTTCTAGACAAGTTTTGGGATATATCGCCATATATTTTAATTTCATATTTATTAAAGAAAACTTATAATCACGACTGAGAGGTAGTGATTTTCTTTCGTTTCTGGCTTGCAAAAATGTTTTTGAAGACAATTCTATAATTAATCAGAATTTCAAATAAAGCAGCTGCTAACAAATTGTTTTAGGAGCTGAAAGGCATTTTAAGCTAAGTTTAGACAGAAGAATGTGAATGATTTGAGTTTAGCATGTGTGGAACATTGCGTGCAGAGGGACTAACCAAGCAGTTTGACCGAATGTTTACAGTAGTGGAAGTATGGAAATCCCTCCGAGTAGAACAAAGTTTCGATGGCTTTAGAGCGCAGAGTGACTATACAGTATATTTAATGTCACACGTAGCCTTTTATCTGCGGTCGTCACTCGTATACTGAAGCAGGATATCCGAGACATTAAAGTTATGGCTACTTCCTCGGGTTCTTCCTTTGACAGTTAAGTGCAGCAGGTGGGAGTTTACGAGTCATTAACACACAGAAGTCAGACCCGATATTTTATTAGTATCGGAGATAACGCAGACCTGTAAACGGACGTTTCGCTGCTGGGTAAGTGAAATTCAGACGTAATGTCTAATGAGAAGATTATTTTCTGTATCAACTACTGTATACCGTGTACCCTGTTCACAATCAAGTTTTTTTTTAAGCGTTCATTTCGCTGTATGTATGACATGAAATTAAAGGCGATGTAATCTTATAACTTCGAAACTTTGTTTTTTCGTGTGCTAAAGATAAGGGCACGCGTGGTCTTAATGACCTGATGACAGGGTTTTAATTGGCTGCGCATTCCGACCTTATCGCAGCCGCCTTAACCTAACCCGGTAGTTCTGCTGGGCATAGGAGACCTACAGTTTAACGTGGAATCCGAACCGCGGAATTGTTCTTGCGTACTTCAAATTGCACATCAAGCTGTGCCACATGTGAAGGTCGGGTTGAGAGCCTTTGATAAATCTCCGCCATGAAAGGGATTCGAACCTGGGACTTTTCAGTCTCCAGTCAGACACCTTAACCACAGAGCCAGTAGACTGTTCCTCTCGTATGCTGAAGATGCCGATACCTACCGTGGTGGATGAGCGGTTAGCGATGGGGCCCAATTATCGAGAGATCATGGGTTACATTTTTATTTTTCAATATTTCCCGAAGTTATTCGAGGCAAATGCCAGGACGAATCCTTCAAAATCCTTCCCGTTCCTTGATCATATCCTCTCGCTCTAATGACTTCGACAACGACGATCCATAATGCTCCAAATAAAAAGAAGAATAGATACCATGATTAATGTATTAGTTAGGTTCGAAATGCTTAGGTGCGCCATAGTACCACTAATAATGGTTAAAATTACGAATTCAATAGTCATTTAGTATGTGACAATAGTACCAGTACAGCGTTGCCATTTCAATCTGCTATCCCAAAACTATGCAAGTTTTGAGCATCGCTTTTAGATTTTTCGTTTTTATCGTTTTCGCTTAGCAATAAACAGTTCAGTTGATTCTCAGTCTCCTTAATCTCTGGAGTGACTTGCGGAAATGTTTTTAATAGATGCAAGAAGCAGAGTTCGATGAAGTAAGAACAGTCTATAGCCGTTCACGTACTTTTCTGACAAGATGAACGTCAAAACGTAGCTGCAGTCTTCCAAGTTACTAATCTACTCTGCTTTGTTGACGTCATAATTTATAATTACAGCATTTAGTTCCGCATAACGAATTATACGACACTTGTTTCTGAAGCAAAATGAAAAACTGTATGGGATGGGGATTTGATTTCCAGGTCCTAGCGCCTCCTTTCACCCACCATAAATTACGTGAGGTGTTTTTCCGGATTTCCGAACCCCCCCCCCCTCTGGTGAGATCTGGCCGGACCCCCCACCCCCTCTGGTGAGATCTGGTCAGTGAGAACCCCCCCTACAAATTGCCTTCGCAAACTTTTGGAGACTGTTTTTTTTTTTAGGTCTCACCCTTCAAAATCCGGTCCCACCCCCACTTTTCGACGAAATAACCCCCTGAAATAGACCTTTTTTTATCTCTACAGTCCAACAAATTTTTCACAAAACCTCACGTGATATTTCCTTTCCGTAGATACCACCCCGCCATTGGTGAGATTTCGCCGGACCCCCCCCCCTATTTCACCTCACGTAATTTATGGATGCCCCCTTATCACCCGGGCTCGAGAGCCAAACACCACTACAATGTCTCAGCTTCCTCAACCATATGGTGGACTTGATGGAAATCATCATACGGGATCTGAAACAGGAAGTATTGAGCGAAGGAGACGTTTCAAGAAAGAGAAAATGGAAAAGATAAATATGTAACTGATAGGTGATAAGAGGAAGGAGCGTGTGGAGAGACGTCATCCAAGTAGTAACCCCTGCCTTTCGACGCGGTCAGATCTGGTGCGTTGTTGACAAGTGTTGGGCTACTTGTGATTCCGCGGCGCCCGCGCGAGCAATAAGCAGTAAGAGCGGTGGCGAGCGGGAGCTGTGGACAGGCAGAACACGCGCCGGAAGACTCGCAGGGCCTTCTACGGCTCTGAGAGGAGACGTCCCGTCGCTTCCGCAGGAAGGACGAGGTGCTTGACACCGAGAGCGGTTATCTACCCCGGTTATATCGGGAGCTGCCGCTGTGCACGCCCTCGGCCAGCTGCAACACCAGCGTTTCACAGTGCGACATGCGGAATACTTTGGAAGACTATGTGGTAGGGCTACCAAACTGGAACCTTTGTTTATTTAATTGATCACATAAAAGGTGTTTTTTTTGTTTGTTTGTGGAAAGCCATCTTTCTCCCTTCCTACTTAACCGAAATCGGTAAATTAGGTATCATTTTGAAGTTTTCCGCTTCGGTAATATCTTTAATTAAGAATTTTTAGAAATTCAAGCTGTAAATGGCAAAATTATGAACAATCAAGGTCACGGGTACGCGATAGTTGACAGCCAAGCTGCTAGGCTTCGTTGGCGTAAATAAGCAGTGATCCCATAGGCGCTAGATAGCAGTATCACATATCGAAATTTTAGCACGGGCCATAACGCATTACTACTAGGCATTTCAGTTGCCAGATAAACAAATGTTGCTACAAAATGAGATAATTCAGAGACAAACTGCTAGGCTTCGATAAGGAGTGATCACATACTGCTATATAGCAGCACAACATATCTCTCAGATATTGATAAGCTGTGTGTGTTTTCTCTTGTAAGGAGTTTTAGGATATTTTTGTTTCAATTAGGGAAACATTTATTCATTTCTGTTTCGTAAGCCGTTGTAATTGTTTTATTACGTACCTATTTCGGTTGACTTATAACTAATTACTACAAATGAAATGGTTCATTTTTCATCCTACTACAAACTACTAACATCGCTATTCATCATATCTCATGTGCGAAATTTTCACACGGGTCACGTAATATTCTTATAAATCAAGTGACCTGGGAACCAGGCATCGTGTCCGTTTCTGCGATATTCGTTTTGAATTTTAGAAAGAGCGGTCTGGTGGCTCAGTGGTTAAGGCGTCTGACAGGAGAGCGAAAGGTCCCCGGTTCGAATCTCTGTCACGGCGGGGGGATTTTCATAGGCCCTTAACCCGACCTTCACCTCTGGCACAGCTTGCTGCGTAATGTGAAGTACACTAGAATGCTTCCGTTTTTCGGATTCCACGTTAAACTGTAGGTCCCCTAAGATTGCTGGGTTAGGTTAAGGTGGCAACGGCAGGGGTGGAATGCACAGCCAATAGAAACCCTGACAACAGGTCATTACGGCCACACGGAATTATTATTATTATTAATTTGAGAGAAACGCACTTCAGAGTAGATTCTGAAGAAATTGTTCGTTAGCTTTAGTAAAATGAGAATAATTTGACTATAACAGAAACACGGTTTGTCAGACCAAAGGTGACGCAGCTTTTCTAATGCTCTGTCTGTTTTGATATTTTCTTCCGCGGGATAACTGCCTCTACCTGATCTGATAGTGTAAAACATGTTCTATCAAGTTGTAATTTCCATTTCTAAAAAAGCACTGTTTTCAATATTTCTCGAATCTTAGACATGTCTTGTTGGTTTACCTCCATCTTTAAAAAGGTGAAGGGCTGTCGAGTGACTCTTCACTCAGTCGGTTTCCACCAGTTCTGACCTTCTTCTTCCAGGCGTAGTTGAGCTATTGTTCGATTTTGTCCTCAACCTAGTCTAGCCGTTATATTGGACATTTTCCATTAAATCGGTGGCCTTAATTTTTCAACCTGACGATTTCATCCTGATTATTTTGCTGTCGCCGAACAACATTCTCAAAGAACTGCAGGATTAACTGGGAACATATGGAGAGCAGCCTCTTTTCACATTTAGTTCTTACAGAATGGAAGTGTTAGTTGTTTTTTATCCTTCTACATGCCTACGAGTGTTCTGGTAGCTCAGTGATTAAATCTCTAACTTTCAAAAGTTCAAGGTGTGGTCACGGGTTCTAGTCCCTTGGGGCAAGGGGTTTTTAAGAGGTGTGTTTGATCATGGTCGTTCCGTAGTTCGGATTCCACGTTAAACTGTAGATCTCAAAGGAAAGTAATTGGCCGTCCTACCTCTAAAATAAAGGTTTAGTATTCCCTCATCGGGAGTATGCAACTAACCGTTGGGTTGTGGACTAAGTTAGTTCTTTTATATCTTTAAAGCATCTATTCTTTCACAATCTTCTGACTTGAAGATCTAGGTTTCAATGCCAAAAACAATACCGGAAACACTAAAGCCTTCGGGAATCAAAGATTGGCATGTCTGTTTACGGCACAATTCTTATGGATAACATTTAGCTTTGATGCGGCATCTTTTATTCTTCGTTGTATGGCCTCTGCGCTGCCTCCAACTTTACGTACCATTGAGCTTGGATAAAACATAGCGGTTCATATTTTTTACAATCTACCACTAAACCTGACCGCGGTAAAGACTCAGCCTGATCTATTACCATAATTTTGGTCTTATCTTTGTTCATAACAAGCCCGAAAATTCATTAATTTACTATTCGAACCAGTAACAAGCGTCGTATCGTCAACAAAGCTAAAATTTACCATAATTTTGGTCTTATCTTTGTTCATAACAAGCCCGGAAATTAATTAATTTTCTATTCGAACCAGTAACAAGCGTGGTATCGTCAATAAAGCTAAAATTGTTTTTTAGTTCGCCATCCCACTTCGGTTACACCGTTCCAACCATCTATAGGCTTGGTCTAATGGCACACTCCCGTAGATTCTCAACAAATAATAAACGATGAAAACTAATTTATCTTGGGTTCGTTGGTAACATGTCCAGAAGTGACTGAACAAATTTCACATGTGTTTGGAGGCCGATTTACAAGAGCAGCTGATCCGCAATGAGTCATAACAGATTTCGAGAAAGCAAAACCATATTTCGATTTTTGTAAGTTGACGTTACCTCGACTACGGTAATAATACATCGTTATGCAGGCAGTTTCCACTCTAAAGTTTGCTATATTTTGTCTCAGAAATGATTCACTTCTCCTTCCTTCAATTTGTTTAATTCTACAATGTTGTCAACAATGTATCCAATGACTATACTGCTGGAAAGATCCTGTGTTTGTCCAGATGACGCGAGTGGAGTTACAATGAGAGGAGGGCTCGGTGGGACAGTGCAGGTGAACAAACAAGTCCAGCTCTCTGGACGTGTCCCCGCAGGGCGAGCCCGGATGAGCCCAGCAGCAGGTGGTAAACGGGCACCGCGAAACAGGACCCGGGGCAGCTGGCGTCCTGCGGGAGAGCCAGGGTGGCTCCTGGAATCAACAGCTCTCCGGCGACGCCTGCCTGACTGATGTTCATGCACGGATTTGCTAACTTACGTTTACTAGGCAACTGATAGATGCTGCATTGAGTCAGAATCTGTGGTTAATTTAAATCAATAAACCACTGTATATTCCCAGAAAACTGAAGGACTACCGGGTAGTGGTGTTTCTTTCTTATAATCGTCATACTCTGCCGACATGAATAGTACAATTCACTCTAAAAAAAACCATGGCTTCTTTTCCACATTGAAGAAAAAACACCAAAGAATTCCGCTAAAAAAGCTGGGAAGATGCTATACGAGGTGAGAGCAAGTATGATTCATATGA
Organism: Vandiemenella viatica; assembly: GCA_031002005.1. Classification (NCBI taxonomy): domain Eukaryota; kingdom Metazoa; phylum Arthropoda; class Insecta; order Orthoptera; family Morabidae; genus Vandiemenella; species Vandiemenella viatica. The sequence continues at coordinate 241,475,802 of JARYHS010008074.1, read as the reverse complement.
AAAAAAAACAACAAATATCATTGGTGGTAAATATGTAAAACTTTAGACTGTACGGAAAAGAGGGAAAACATACACAGACATTTAAATACTTGGGAAAAAATATTAGAAAAGGTATGATAGGCGAGGATGGATTAAGACACGAAAGAAGAGACAGAACCAAAAATAAAAATTTTTAACACGTGCGGTATTAGTAATTTATTAGTGGGAAAGAGCTGAAGATAAAGACAGCTCTGGGCCGCCTAAAGCAGATAACTCAGTGCGTAGATTATAATGGATATACTGAAATGAAGAGATTAGCTCAGAATAGGAAGATACGAAGGACTGCATCAAACGACTCAAGAAACAGATGACAATTATGAAAATGGCATAAAATATGAATTGTACATCAGAAAGAAAACTTTCTATACCTATTCCCAGAGAGTACAACATCCCTAAAACGCTTCAAACAGTTGGCCCTCTTCTGTTTCGAGCGTATGAGCAGGTTGTTGCCTCCACTCTTCTCTTTAACAAAAGAACCTTAATTATATATTTTCTCGATTCAGTTCTTTCTCTTAAATATTTCAATGAGAGGTATTATTATTGTACGAATAATAAAACGGTGTACACTTAACTTCATTTATTATAGAACTCGTCGCAAAGCAAATTATGATTACAAAGTCTTTTGACATTTTTTCAACTCATCTACACATCTTTCATTCAACTCAAACATTCAATTGCAGGCCTCTGCCTCAGCACTCTATGCCCTTACGCCATGTGTTTCCTGATCAACAACCTCATGGGACTGCACTGAATGTATTATAGCTACGTATTGTTCTGCGCGGCAGATAGCTAGCTGGCGAGCCTTTCTTTAACTCCAGAACAAGGCTTCATTGTTATTTGAATCATTAATACTAGAAAACCAAAATTTATTTACTTTTAAAACAATATATAAGTAATTTGAAATATTGGGAATCAGGGTGGGCTGGTTGGTAGCATATATGTCATCGGAGACATTCAGTTCGAAGATTGTAAGGGGAGCGCTCAATGCAAGAAACAGTGTTCGAAATTTTCATGTGAAGTTGTAATCTGAATGGAGTTGAAACATGGACTTAATGAAAAGAAAGCTAAATAAAGGAAAATACTAGCTAAATTAAAAAAAAAAGATGAACTGCACGTGTCACAGTGTAAAAGAATGTTTGCTAAAAGTAATGATAGAAGGGATGTGAGGGGTACTGAACTTTTTTTTTTATCGTAGTTACCGATATTTATTTTAATGTATTTATTTTTTATTTCTTATTTCGAGGAACCTTCTTTCCTGTTTCCCCGTTAATTTTTCTCGTTTATCTTTTACCCCCTTTCATATTTACCATGTACTGCATTAGCTCTTTCTTTTAAATTATTTCTTCTTTTTTATCGTGTATCACTTGAAATCCTCAGTTGCTGTATCTCAACAAAAACGCATTGATACTATTGTCTGTTCCAGCTGAAGGAAATACTCTTATTAAATGTGTTTTTAATACGAATTTAACCCCTTTTTATCCTGTTGCCTCACAACAGGAAGACGAAGATTGGATAATGCAAATGTTGAACGAAAATAATGTACATGAGACAGAAACAAATGGAGAAACTTGGTGTTAGGTCGATCATACAAGACACAACAACTAAATAAATCATGATTCCAAAAGCCGCTGGTAGCGTCGGAAACTGAAACACAATCTGCATCTGCATCTGCCGTTCCAATTTCTTAGCATGTGAGAAACGCCAGAGAAAACCATATCTAGGAAGTTTGATTGAATTCTGCTACCGTTACCTCCTCAACCAGCAAAGATGGTGAGTCATCGTTCGTCTCGTCTGAATAAATATCCTGTAAATAAAAAAAAATAAAAAAATAAAAAATCCCCCATTTATTTAATGCATTATGACAGATTTCTCACATTTCCCTCAACTCAAGTCATCTCCCACTTCACACAACAGTTCACGAAAAAATAATTTGTAGATTTTTTTTGCCATTTCTCACTAGCTTGCATCACATGATAGCCTGAACTGCGAGTTACACCTTGGGCAGCACGGCACAAGGGGACAGCCGTCCTGCGACCGCCTTAATTAAGGAGCAATTAGAATGCCGCTGTTTGCTGTCCTCTCTTAATGGTCCGCCCACCAGTTGAGTTCGCAGTAAGAATGAATGTTGGAATGCAACACTCGCTCGTGGGTGACGCCATCAAGTAGGCGATATGTTGCTGAAAGCGGACTCACGTGTTCGGTTAGAACAAGATTAATAGATTGGACTAATTTCGACATGAAAAGGCTAATGGGAAGATAATCGCATTCTCCCAAACTGACGAAATATTTATGACAGACAAGTTTTTGTTTGCGTCTGTTTTGTTGCAGTGCTTCATAACGTAGGCAGTGACTTTGTTTCTTTGTGAGTTACTTTCAAGCGACGATCGAGTTAACTGCCCAACGCGTGATGTTTGCGGTAAACTGACGTCGTATAGCGTTCAAGAGATAATATTCACTCAGATGTAGTTCTGACCATCACCCAAACGATTTTCCAAATTCTAAATAAAATTTTCATACTGTGTTTGTAGTTTAGAAACAAAATTCAATCAAGCTGCTTAACTGTGCTTCTTGTTGTGTTCTTCAATGCGGTATATAATCACCATCCACCTCATCAATCTGAAAACAGTTCTTGAATTTTCAAATACGAAAATCTGCTTGAAGCACCTTACATACACTTTTGAGAATGTCTTAGAATATAACAAATTATGCTGTCTCTTCAATACCATCAAGGCGGGCTGCTTCTGTCTGACCGTTGTCTAGGCATCACGTAAAAATAAGGAACTAATTTACGTGGTTTTCACAGTTTGAAAAGATTATGGTATAGCTTAAAAACTTCGGTATATCTTATGTCCCTACTTGACCGGAAAAACGGCCCAAGAAATTATAATTCGTTCAAACCGGGAGTATATAAATGCCATAGATCACACTGCATATCAGATGAACCCCACGAGATACCAACAAAACATCACGCTACAGCAAAAATAAACATCCTACATTTTGTATTCTGTTAATATTGTTTTTGACTACGTAATTTGCTTATTTATTTCTTCAATAATGTGAAACATAATACGTTAGAATACACGGCAAGCGTTAATAAAACTACTTCATCAAAAATAAACACATCAGTAAGCGTAACGAAAGGTTACAAAGATATTACATTTAAAACAAAAGGCCAAACGCATTACTATGCACACTAAAGATCGCGAAGGGGGAGCAACGGACAAATGCTATTCTTATATTAATATTCTTCCACAGAGTCCTTCCTACACCTGTCATTTTAAAAAGGTGATCATACCGTACTTCACTAGCTCACTCTATTTCCAACCTTCTTCTATATCACTATGTTTGAATTGCTTCAATTTTAATTGTCTCTGGTTTTTGCGAAGCTTGAATTTTAATGTTATAAAGCGGCTTTCTCCACACACCTTTCTAGTGAGCTCCTACTCCAGTGTTTGATATCGAAACGTTTTTCGGTCTCTGAAGTTCGTTTTCTTACGATATCAGAAGTGAAGTATGCAGATGTAAGACCTTGAACTTGCTTTATTTATTTGTGGACCACGCAGCAGGTGGCCGCGTTGTGTGTTGTGTAGCTGCAGTTGGGATGTGGTCCTGGGGCCACGCAGACGCTAATGTTTGGCGGCAGGTCCGACGTCATCGGTGACGTCGATCGATAATGGAAGCAGCGTGTGGCGAGCTGTTGTCACACACTCCAACAAATGGGGGCGGGGCAATGCCAATCAAATGTCTCACTGGCGAAATTCCTATTATGACGACTGCGATTCACAACTCGTGACGTCATCATGTTAGAAAATGCTCTGGACAAGAATAAGTCCCAATAGTGATACAAGAAGACCAATCACTGCCTTGTTTGCCATTTTGTCAATGATCTTGCTCCAGATTCGCATTTGACCGTGACCATATTTTGTCGTCACTTACCGGTGATGTAAAGCTGAACACACAACACATCTATAGGCGATAGTTCCGTTGATCTGCAACGCCTGCAAAAAGGATACCTACCTGGTGGTACGGTAAATCTGCTACAGTATACAATGACTATATATTATAAAATAATTCTTGGTCCGCTCTTTTCGGTCAGTTAAACATATTCGCTTTCTTTTTTTTTTTTTTGCTTATGGTTTTTACATCTTGTCGACGTCGAGGTCAATGGAGGCAGGAAAGGACAGGGCTCAAGGAACGGGAAGGAATTCGTCCTTGGCCTTTTGAGGTAAGCATCCCGGCATTCGCCTGGAGTGATTTGGGGAAACCGTGAAAAACCCAAGTTGGATGACCGGACGGGTATTCGAACTGGCGTCCTCCCAAACGCGAGGCCAGATCGTTAACCGCTCACCCACCACGCTCGGTAAACCTATTCGCCTAGATGAATTTTGAGATGCTCAAATGTAACTCAAAACATTCCGTGAAGCACCGAAATCTACTACAAATTTAGATGTCAACAGTTGTCTACTATGGGGCAATAGCCCATTTAATCACACTGCCATAGGCAAAGATAAAGAATGCCAAGGACGATTTTATTCCCGTTGTTTAACAATACTATTTGGCTTTTTACGGACCCCTCCATCGATGCTCCATATGGACCTGAGCAAAACAAAAAATTTCTTATGTGCTCGTCTACATCGGTACTATTGTGTTTACAATATTATCTCTGGTTACAGTGTGGCAGAATATAGTACACCACAGATCAGTGTCTGGCGTCGCAGGGCCAGTCGGTAGCAAAGTCGAACTTTCACTAAAGATACTCCTTATTTTTTTTATTATATTTTCCTTCTGTGACTATGATCTGTCCCTCCATATTCTTATTTAACAGAAAAAATGAACTGACATGCGTAAGATAGACCAGGTTTGGAAAAAAACCATAGATATGGCATGAGATATCATTCTGGCCGTTTGTTTGTCAAACTTTGCTCTTAGCAAAATGCATTACAAGAGGTGTTCTGCAAGCTGAATCACATGTTTCCATATAAAGATGTTTCCCATGTAACATTAACAAGCATCTTTTAAATGTTTTCTACATTAGCTTTTTTTTTTCGAAAACTAAGAAGAAAAAAAAAAAAAAACTGCAAAAGAAAGATAAGAACCATTACCATTATACACGTAAAGTCTCATCAGTGGATGGCCTGCCTTATTTCGTCATTGTTTGAATATCGAAGAGATTAGATGAAAATTTGCGTTATCGTACGCTATTACGATGAAAGTTACCGCTTTAGTAGTGATGTCTGGCAAGCTGTTATTTGGTAGATAATTTTTAACTGTCAGCGGTATCTGAAAATTATTGTTATAATGTTTGGATCTTCAATCATATGAACAATAAATCCTCTGTAAATGTAAATATCTAATAAATTGACCTTTAAGAAACTATGAGTTTAAACAGCCCTACTAAAACCACAACTACAATTAGGTAATAAACAATGAATATTATGATCCCTCATGTTAGAAAATAACGTGTAGCGAGTGTTAGACCGAATTTGAATCATAATCTAATTCTACGCCTTTGAAAATGAATGTTACCAGAAGGCTTCTAAAAAAAGTTAATCTCTTTATAGTAATTTTGAAAACTTGCAAAATAGATTAAACTCTCCTTGCTAACATGTTTTCTGACTCTCAAACTACTGGAAAATGTTTCTAAAATGGTTTTCTGTTGGTTTTAAGTGTTTTTAAGGACCCTTTAAACTGCTTTTGAAGGTATAGTGACAAAAGTAAGGTTATGCGACACTCGGCTATCGTATTAGTTTAGTAATATACCCGTTGAATGGCAAGTGACCAAATTAAGATGAATCCAAGGATTTTTTCTAGAAATTTAATGTCAGAAACGCCATTCCGCTATATCACATAATCATTCAAGTTCAGATTATTGCCGACAGGATATTCGATCCCTGGGGTTAATGCAACCACAATAATTTTATCCTGGAAGAGGTACCGAAAGAGAATATACAGCTCACCCTCCGATAATGTCATATAATGATCCTTATGGCCTGTACGAAGTCGACCTTTACCATTTTCAAAATAGTATACCATTATTGTCAGTAAGCGCACTAGCGAGACATAATTTCTAAACCGAGATTGGTGGTGTAACGGTTAGCGTTCTGGCCTCGCATTCGGAAGGACGGCGGTTCCAATCCTCGTCCAGGCATCCAGATTTGGGTTTTCCATGGGTTTCCCAAATCACTCCAGGCAAATGCCGGGATACTTCCTTCAAAAGGCCATGGCCGAATTCCTTGCCGTTCATTGCCACCCATCCATTCCCGTCTCTAAAGACCTCGCTGTTAAGAGATGTTAAGCAGTTAAAAAAAAATATTTCTAATTTATCCAATCGTTATCAACTTAAGATTGATGTGAAAATGTAACTGCAATTTTTGTTTTTTAGAATTATCAATTAAGTGATACATAACAATATGTTATGAGACAGACTTTTAGACCACTTTCGTTCAAAATATGCTGTTACAGCAGCAATCAAAATACGTCACATGTGACTGCAGATATTTACAACGACTCCAATAGATTTCAAAAACTAAATACAGGTCTATGACTTCATATTTAAACTGTTCATGAATGCAGTACAGCTTCTATAGTATCTTACATCTTCAATCAACATTTGATAAATAAATATTGGGGCATTGATGCTTGATTTATTTAATTAGACTCTACTTGGCCTGATTCGTGTTTTCTGATGTGAGTGTTGTGGGTACTTAAGTAGAATACACTTGACCAGGAATTTACGAGTTAAAGAAAGTACTTAATGGCTGCACCGAGCCTGCCGATGTTAAGAGACTGGCATTCGGCAGAACGTGGGATCCAGATGTCGATTTTCTGTGGTTTCCGCAATCGCTCTCGGCGAATGTCGGTTTGGTTCCTTCAAGTAATTGCCGAATTCCTTACCGTTCCTTGTCCTTAATCCCTTACCGCATTTAATAACATCGACGATGCGTAAAGCTCTAAGAAAAAATTCAATTTGACGCAGTAGGACCTGCCATTTTGAAATCCTCTTCTATTCAACCACACAGAGTTTGAATTCCACAGTTCATAGCCCTAACAGCACTGCTCGGCCACAGAATCTTAACCTCTGCATCTTATCTCTGTCTCTGGTTTTTATTTTTTACATATAAAAAAAGACATTTTCTGGCCTAATTCCAGTTTTACATTAATTTTTGGCTCATGATATGAATTTTTTATTTCATCATAAATATTTAACTAAAATTCATATACTATCAGAATGTCTATAGTCTGAGAATCGCCACTAGTTGGCCACGGGGCAACCATAAACATATCGCACGCTTGTCATAAAGAAGGAAAATGAATTTCCCAGAAATTTCCTACAGCTTTACCTTCCTAATTTCGTCCTGTATATTAGAAAATCCATTTTTTTTTTTTTCGCCATAGGAGACCAGATCGCCGTACTGTGGCGTTATTTAAGGACTGTGTCTCCAAACTGCTAGATAAAATGCTGAAATGTGATCTAGTTATATTTTAGAATATTCTGTGTGTTTCTCCGTGTGGAAAAACAAGCAGCGATTTCAACTGCATTTAGAAGTTAATCATATCGTTGTTTGCATTCCGATTAATTGCAAACTGTGCGGGGTTACGAACAGCTTTACCGTTGATTGGTGGAAAATTTCATTACAGCGACATATGTTTGTATCATCAGTCAATTTCGCTGTCCATATATTTACAATATGTTCTGCATATCACAGGTGGGGTTATTTTGGTCGTTTCGCTCCATTCCCTTCCACTGAATATTACTAGAGGTTGAGTATTTCCCACGTCCTACTTCTTCTCTCATTTCGTTTACTCCACGCTCCCCTCCAAAATATCTATTAAATACTATTTTTAATGAACGTAAACAAAATTTATTTTATTAAAGCTTCAAACTTTCCAATCCCATGGTGTTCAATAAACACTTAACGTTAAAATTTTGGAAGGAGTACCATCTGATGAAGAATAAGCCCATTGTTATTATACATTATGATGAACTTGCACTCAATGTCAATTTTCCAAAACAACCAGCTACGTTTTATGCTAATTTATTTTTTAAAATTTTAGACTCTTCGAAGTATAAAGATTAACTCATTTCTTGGTGAAGTATTTCAGTTCCTGCCCCTCTCCCCCCCCCCCCCACCCCCTACCATCTCCATTGTCGTCCGTTGGCCTTTACTTGAGTTTTAATAAGTTTAGCATTGAGAACGTATGTTTGTTGTCTATAGCATGTTTATGTATTTGATGATTGGTATGTTTTGTAATCGTAATAATTGCTTGCGTGACCTCAATATAGCCATATTAAGACGTTTCATTCAAGTTCACTCCTGCATCTTTATACAAAATCAACGTCTTCATTCAATAGAGAAAACCAGCACATTAGCTTTCACGTTACCTGCGGAGTTTAGAGACCATAAACATTTTTATTCTGTCGTAAACGTGTTCGTTCGTCTCATAAAACCAGACAGTGTAAACTATCCCAGTAGAAGTTAGATGATCTCTGATAATGTAATTATAATATTTAGTGTTGAAGAGGGACTAATGCTTACATACATATTTCGAATTGAAGGCAACTATTAATGTAGTGTCACTGAAGAAAAAGAGTAAAAATACTTGCAGTAGAACACCCGTCGCTCAGTCGTAGTCGTGGATGTGTAACGGTCGTAGGTTTCGGCTGTCCTGATTATTATTTTAGGCGGTTCTCAGTAATTAGCTAGGCGAATACTTTACACTTGCGAAGAAATGAACATTTATCATACAGCATGCAGCTTACACTACTCTTGCATACATGGTGACACATACGCTCTTCATTATTTAACAGGTAACCAGAGAAGGCAAAGAGAAAACAATTTTTCTTCCCCAGCATAACTCTATGGCTTTCCAAGTCACTTCCAACGTCAGATGACTCTGATGCGGAAGTGAAAAAAAAAGCTGATAGTAAAATTCTGTGTATTGAATTTGTATAGTATAATGACTCATTCGTTAGTCATACATTTATTTAATATTTCCGCGGACAATTAATCATCAATCTGTGCGGTGCTGGACTTTTAAATATTTCTGACGCTCTAAGAAAATATTTACGCGTGCGAGAGGGGACATATAAGAAGAGAAGAAGAACAGGGAGTGGCCTACGGCACCCTGTTGCCATTCTGGTTTAAACGGCCCCTACAGGTGAATGAATAAAAAACGATCAACGTCATGGAAAGACAGGGGATGCAGAATTCAACTGGAAGCCACAGCATTAAAGACCAAAAGGGTACTCGAAGGCCTTGTACTCCTCTTAAATTACATGGAAGAAATGGGGGATTGCATCAAACCAGTCGACAGACTAATGGCAGCAAAATAAAGGGTGCAATAAAAATGGAAATCTGCACGACTGGAGTCGTCTGCTTATACAGTAAGGAACGACTTCGGCTATTATTGGATCAGCACGCGAGTTGCAGCTGTGCAGGTAGCGAGGCGCTTGTGAATGAAGCGCGGTCCCATTGAAGTCTGGGATGACGCCGCTGGCGCCGGCTCTGTGTCTGTCGCGTCCCGGACAAAAATAACGGCCCTGCCTGCCGCAACCACAAACCTGTCTCAAAATATAAGAAGAGCTGCACCAACCTGCCGCCAGTGACGCAACGCCTACCTCATTCAGTTCCTCCCATACGGACTCACGAGAAACTTTCTTCGAAACAGTCCGTATTCAATCAAGTTTGCGGATGTGGCAATCATTATTAGAGCCATTGTTACTTTGCTCACAGATGAGAAGTTACGTTCCTGCTCATTTTACTCTTTTTAACTCATGTTAGTAGTGTTCGTTCCTCGTGGCAGAAGTCGAAAGCGCAGTAGGCCTACTGTCTCCCGGGCCTGCCATCGGATTAGCCAGTTCATTCACCGGTGGTGGTATAAATTTTCATCGTGGCGTACTGCGGGAACAGGATAGCAGAGGCGGTGGTGCACCATTCCAAATAAAATCCTGGGTTAAATATCAGATATCTTTGAGATACGTATGGTGTAAGTGAATACGACACTGTTGAAGGTGATTCGTCTGATGATGATGATATGAAACTTTGTAGCCCCTTTTGGTGTCCTTCGAAATAGTAGGTAGGTGAGCACAGGCTTTCACCCTTTCCATCTTTAATCTCTCAGTCACAACACAAACAACACAATAAAATTAACATACACACACCTGTTACAGCATCTACGCACGGTAACACAAGGCAAACTACCTACCCCCTGTTAAAAACCTCCCCGTAAAGTTATTGCGGGGCTACTTCGAGCAAGGCAAGCACTTTGAACTCTGGACACAACAATGCGCCTGCATTTTTAAAAATAGCGGTTTAAAGAATTTGTCGTATGAGACACGTTTTCCAATGAGGATTTGTGTTGCGCACAGATTCTGCATTCCGTCATGCACAGTGCCTTGCGGGACATACATGGAGGAAGTTTACCTGCCACAGTGACCCACGAGTCCGTTAGGGGGATTCTGTCCTCCAAACCATCTTGCGAGAAGAATTCGCTATTACAATTTCTTGTTAAAATTGACACAGAGGCTACTTTCTGTTGCGGATTAATTATATAATACTGCAATTTTATCCAACAACTAACGCGTGTTCATGATCTGCTTGGTAGCTGGTAACATCAGTGTTGTCTACTAACATTAGCCTTGACGCTCTGGCCTCGCATTCGGGAGGACGTGGATTCGAATCCCCATCCCCCCATCCATATCTCGGTTTCCCGAAATTACTCAGACGAATGTCGGGTTATTTTCTTAAAAGGCCTTGGTTGTATTCCTTGCCGTTCCTTGCTCCCAGTCCCTTCCCACCACTAATGACCTCGAACTCGACGAAGCGTAAAGCCTTAAACACCTTGTTTTGATATCATTTCTAATTCTATTAATTGTGAAGCTATGACAGGCCTACTAGCAAGCTGGTAGTGGATAGAGCCTGCTTGCAAAACAAAAACAAGCCTCGGAAAAGGACGGAGCAATGGACAGAAGACATGACTATGGAAACGGTTTAAGATTTGGATTCTTGAATATACGGACATTGATTGGGAATGTGGAGGAAATTGTAGACATGATGGAGAGAAGGAAGTTGGATATTTTGCGGTTGGGTGATACATAGTGGAAAGGAAAGGGTAGGAGGGAACTGGAAATGGTTTGCAACTGTATTGGAATGGAAATGAGGACGGGAGAAATGCAGTAGAGATAGTTGTGGGAGAGGGGCTGAAGGAGGAAGTGGAACAGAATGATGAAGATTAAGATAGCGGTCAAAGGAAGAAGCCTGGATGTACTTCAAGTATACGCCCCACAAGTATGCTGTCCAATCCAAGAGAAGGAGGAGTTTTAACAGGCGTTGCAGAGACAGTTAAATAGACAAAATACAGTATTATATTTTTGGGAGACCTGAATGCTCATGTACGCACAGAAAGACAGGGGTATGAGAAAGTAATAGGGAAAGTAGGATGGGGTGGCAGAAATGAAGAAGGGGAAAGACTTCTGGATTTCTGGAAAAGAAATGGATTGAAAATAGGTTAGTTATGGGCTACTTTATATTTAATGGTGAATTGAAGAAGAGTGTGGCAGATGTGAAGGTAATACCATCACAGGCATTAGATAGTGATCACCGGCTATTGGTTAAAGAGCTATGGATTGCGGCAGAGAGGAGAAAATCAGGAAGACAGGATAGGAGATTAAGGGTATAGAAATTGAAAGAGAAGAGTAATGAAAAGGAATACCAGAGAATAGTAAGGATTAAGATACGCACAGTGGAAGAGGAGTGGGAATATTTTAAAACGGCGTTAGTTCAAGCAGCAGAAACAGTGTGTGGAAGGACAGGTATCACCAAAAGGTGGAAAGGAATAGCATGGTGGAATATAGAGTAAAACAAGCAGTCGTACTCAAGAACAGGGCCTTTAGGAAATGGTTCAAGCAGAGGACATAGGAGACAAGGGATGACTATGTGAAGAAAATGAAGGAGGCCAAAAAAAAAAAAATAGTAACGGAGGAAAGGAGGAAGTGGCTGGAGAAATGGACTAACATGATGGAAGAAGATATCAAAGGAAATAGGAAGGTACTATATGGAATGGTAAAAAGGAAGAGGAAGGAGCGGATAGAATATGTCAATATGCTGGATAAAGATGGAAAGGAAACAAACAGCTCAGAAAGAGTTAAGAGGATGTGGAAGGAGTATTTTGAAGCCTTACTGAACCCAAATTGTTCATAGGATGATACAGCTGTTCAGGAGAAACAAGAAAATAACAGCCATGTAGGAGATAAAGAGAATGATTTAACTTGGGAAGAAGTGGAAACAGCTCTGGGTAAGATGAAGGGTGGAAAGGCACCAGGCATCGATGAAGTGAGCGTGGAAATGATAAAGGCAACAGGATTAGTAAATAGGAAAGCAGTGGCTATACGGTGTGATGAGGAAGGTATGTAATCAGGGCGCAAATCCTGAAGACTGGAAAAAAGGAATAATTATACCTACAGGTATATACAAAAAAGGGAGCAGGAAGGAGTTTAAAAACTATAGAGAGATTACACTGATGTGCCATTGTGCCAAAGTGTATGAAAAGATCATTGAAAAAAGGATACGTGACAGGGTGGAAAAAGGGCTAAGGGGAGAGCAGTATGGCTTCAGATCAGGGAGATTGACAGTAGACCTGTTATTTGTTATGAGACAGCTGTAGGAAAAACATTATGAGTTTGGAAAGGATCTACTGTTGGTATTTCTCGATATTGATAAAGCACAGGAGTAAGGTATGGAAGGCCTTAGAGAACAGAGGAGTTCAGAAAAAAAACCATCAGGAGAGTGACAGAACTGTATCAAGGAAGTGTGAGCTATGTGAAAATAGAGGAAGGAAGATCAGATTGGCTGAAACAAAGGAATGGACTAAAACAAGGAAGTGCCCTCTCACCACTACTCTTTATTGTAATCATGGATGATACAATGCTGAAGGTGGCAGTGAGGATGGGAGAGGAAAACATGAAGGTGATGGATTTTGCGAACAATCTGATGATCTGGGGAGGTGATGAAGAGGAAGTGCAGCGGCAGTTGGCTGTATGGACAGACAGTGTGGAGGAATATGGCCTGAAATTTAATATAAAGAAATGTGAGTACATGGTAACAACCAGAAAGAAGATTAGGATAATCCAGGGAACTGTGATGGCAGGTGAACAACTAAAGAAGGTAAGCAGGTTCAAGCATTTGGGGAGTGTATTAGAGGAATGTGGAGGAAATGATGGCGAGATAAGTGAAAGAGGAAGACAAGCAGAGGCGTTACTAAGGAGCATTAGAAGCCTGGTATGGAATTAAGATATGCCACAGAGAAGCAAGAGAATAATTTATCACACATACTATGTACCAAACTTGATATATATGCTGCTGAAACATGGACAATGAAGAAGCGGGACATCAGCAGAGTACAAGCAAGAGAAATTAAGTTTTTAAGAGGTAGAATGGAAGTTACTAAAATAGACAGAATAAGGAATGAAGTGATTAGATGCACCATAAAAGAGGAACCCCTACAGGAAAGGGTAGAGAGGACCAGACTGAGATGGTATGAACATGTAAAGAGAATGGAGGTTCAGGGAATCCCAAGAAAAATCCGCGAAAAAAGTGCATTTCTAAACGACCCAGAGGAAGACCAAGAGATGGATGGCTGGAAGGAGTGGAGGAGTGTGTACGGAAGAGAGGAGAGGACTGGAACAAGGTGGTGACAGAGAGGTGGTGGGAAGAAAGAAGGAAGTGGAGAGGCTTGTGCACGAAGCAGACGCGGCCAGTGGCTGGAAACTGTTGAGGATGATGATGTTATGGACATTTCGAGTTGCGTAGATTCTCCATACTTTTTGTACGGCAGTTCATTTAGTACATAGTATTTACGAGATGGATAGCAGTGACCAACCGTAATTGTACATATGGATTCATTGCAGTTTATGAACGACCAAACCTTTGACGATAACTGAAAATAAAGAGTGGTCGTCTTGATAATATCATCATGCGTTCACCCAATGATTCAAAAACAAAGACTTGAACGCATTTCCTGTAACAGCCATTTTGATAGTTTCTCGGTAAACATTGGGGCGTGATAAGCGACTGCAAGTTGTCATTACCTATTCATTGCAAGCTAATCATCATTCTTGTGTTTTACAGTAGTTATTTCATTTCATAAATGAAATGTGGTGTGCATGGATGAAGTTTGTTTAATGGTAGAAATATATAAGTAATCCACACATTCGTTGTTTGTTTCATAACCGCTTAGTCAAAGAGTTGTTGCAGATTGGCAGGAACTCCGTTATATTTGGATCAATGCCGGTGATGGATGAATCTGAGTTAGTTTCCGACTACAGACGGCAGCCGATCAAAGAGGACTTGTTGTCAATATGCCTTACTAAGAAAATCAAAACTGTTACAAATCGATCAGAACCTACACTCAGTTTAATTGTTATTTGTTTTTATTTGTTTGTATTTACTATAACGATAACTATATTAATACTTACTGTAATGATACATTGAACGGCTCGGTATAGTTATTTAATAATGTAATATGTTGAAGCAGCAATTATTAGATTAAGAATGCGACAGTTAGCAAACCTGTGTTTTGTTTTGTATCGCTCAGAGACTACCGTAGTAGCAAGGAAGAAAGACTATATTAGATTTGGAAATATAATTTGATGATTACATGTGGATTTTGAATTATACCATTTAAAGTTAAATAAATTGTTGTTTCTGAAACAGCTTTCCGTATTTTAAGGCAATAATTAAATACAATCTACATTGAGTGTGGTTTTCAGCTCTGCAGTGAACAGATTATTTTCAGATTTTGACGAGAAAAATACAAAAATTATCTTATTCTATATTTCGACTTTTAGGACTACCAGAACGTAGTATAATGTGCACATTTAATCCACCAAGGATTACTTTGGGCTGTACATATTTACAGTATACCAAATATAACACCTATCCATTGAATGTCACATAACCGTTATTTTATTTGTCGTATAATCTTTACTGTTATCAATCTTGTCTTTTCTATTTTCAATAGGTTCAGGCTTTATTGCCGTCCTTTTGTTTATCTTCTCAAGGAACTACATTTGAGAGACCAGTATTTGAAAATATCAAGTTCTTTTTCAGCGATGACCAATACCTGTAGCAGCAACTCATATACTCGATCTATTGTGTATTGTTGTATACAAAGTTACTTTTAAAAAATCCCAAACTGTCATTGAAAGTATGTTTATTTTCATTATTCATTAAGCTATCTAAATTTGTGCTAAAAAAAGAGTTGTTTACAATGTTTGTTGTAGTCCTGTAATTTTATTTGATTTATTTTACTGACCACAACTGATAAAGATGTTTAGATAGTTATTAAGGCCCAACTCAATTTAACATTGACTTAATGAGATGTGGCAGACGAGTGACGGCACCAGACTTGCTACAATATCTTCTCGGGTGTCCAGCCGGATGGTGGTGTAAAAACACTACGTTTCGACAGCTGACTCTGCTGTCTTCATCAGGTATCTTGTATGAACGAAGACTTTCCCGGCGTGTCGATGCAATGAACTCTTCACAGGTTTGCTGCCGGATAGCGTTTGTAAACGACGAGCTTTCGGCGACCAACTCCGTCGCCATCTTCGGGTCTGATGTTAGCGCTGCGGCGACCAGAGCTGCAGCTCTGGTCGCCGCAGCGCTAACATCAGACCCGAAGATGGCGACGGAGTTGGTCGCCGAAAGCTCGTCGTTTACAAACGCTATCCGGCAGCAAACCTGTGAAGAGTTCATTGCAGGTATCTTGTAGTTGTTCTCAGATACCTGATGAAGACAGCAGAGTCAGCTGTCGAAACGTCGTGTTTTTACACCACCATCCGGCTGGACACCCGAGAAGATTTTGTTGCATCCACAGGCACCAGACTTTTCTCTTTGGTTTTGCTATAAATAAACTTTGAGACCACAATTAATGCCAGCTGCTGTGCTGACTCGCGGGACCTTCAGTAAAATATAAACTACTATTAGTTGGCACATTGATATAATGATCTCCTTCAGCAGAGATAAATAATTTTTTCCACACTCAAAGAGTATGCTGAGTAATTCTCGACAACAGATGCCGACGTTGATACGTGTTTCGTTGTTTTCTCCATAGTTCCCTTTTTTCGGTTGATCACGGCGTTCTACTTCGAATAATGTTGATTTATCTGAGTAAATCACATATTTGATGATGGCATTACCCAAAAACAAGCTGTAACACCTTTATATAATTTCGTGGGAACAAATTTGATATTTCTACACTCGTCTGGCTTCTTCAAGAATTTAGATTCGATATCATTTCCGCCCACGTCTTTGCTGCTTGCTGGGCAGTGACACGAGGTTCCTGACTCACAAGGGCTTCCCTGTTGCAGTCTCAGAACCTCCTATCTCCGTTTACCGACTGAGACTTATGAAACGATTGCAGCGATAACTTTTATATTAAAGGGAAGCCTAATCTTACGATTATAAATAGTTTAGTAACAACATTTGACTTCTAGAGGAATAGCCAACGAGATGCGTGCAGTTCTCTACGGAAAATCACTCTGTCATAGGAATGTAACAGTGATTTTGTTTGTGTTGATGGAGGCAAACGATTATGACAGACGGGTTGGTATCATCTTATCTTTCGATGATGGCTGTAGAATGATGAAGAATGTGAAAAAAATATTATAAAACGTATGATACATTCTAAAGAGGCCATGGATGGACTTTTCAACGAAGCGCTTAACACTCGATACTGGAATTCTGGAAGAAGTGGGATCGATTTCCGGTTCGATAATCCACATTCAAGTTTTATTTTTTTTATTTATTTATGGCTTTACACCTCGTCGACGGCTAAGTTCATTAGATTCGGGATGGGAATAGGGACTAGGAATGGGAAGGAAATAGACCATGGCCTTTTTGAAGGAAGCATCCCGGCATTCGCCTGGAGTGATTTGTGGAAACCATGGAAAACCCAAATCTGGATGACCGGACGGGGATTCGAACACGCGTCCACCCGAATGCGAGGCCAGAACGTTAACCACTCACCCACCACGCTCGGTCCCAGTTTTCGATGGGTTTTCGATATAATTACAGGTGAATGGCAGGATAGTCTCTTCGAAAGACCAAGGCCGAATTCCTTCTCGTTCCTTGACCGCAGTCATCTCCCCGCTTCAATGACTTCAACGTTAACGAATTGTAAATACCGAACAAAAAAAATTTTCAATCTCATAGTCGATGTATACTGCTAAACAGACGTATTAAATTATTGCAGCGGTATCTTGTAAATAAACGGGAAGACTAATCCTATGTTTACAAATAGTATAGTAACAACATTTAGCGAAATAGCCAATTTAAACACAATTCAAGAAATATTAAAATGATTTAGATTTTTCAAGGGAAAAGAAAAATCATTGGTGTATCTTGGTCCTTCGAAGATTACAGTAAACGGTTTTCTCCCCATAAATAAGCAACATGGTGCGAGGTTGTCGCCTCGACTGACTGCCGAGTACCACAAGAAGGGGAGACTGGTTCCGTAACACGATCTCGTCTATTACATATTCCCTGATGGGGAGGCTCGACAAATTGGAAGTTGTTGGCTGCGAGGACACATTTGTAGCTTCCGGCGGCGCGATGTCTTTTTAGGCTTCGTGTTGTGGCTGGGCCGGTCTGTTCGGTGCCGGAAGAGGGGCGAACGACGTGCTACCTGCCTTGACAGACATTCCGTGACAGGAGTACCACTGGAAGGAAAGAAAGGAACTGAACAGGGGAGAACGAGTCCTGCTTCACGTATTACTTTTAAGTAAAAATACAACATCACATATATCTACTAACTAGCTTGCAGCTAAACCCGCAACTTACAAGACCACACCATAAACAAGTTTTACTCGTGTAATGGCTCATAAAATTTAAGCAAAATTCATAATGTGTTCAGTTTTTTATTTTTATTTTAGATGTGGATGAATCTTATACGGTTAATCCATTCCTGTTTCTCGAGATAGGATTAAAGACTAGAAGAAAGGTAGACAATCGTCCAAAGCCTTGCAAAGCAATCATTTTGCCATACTTCTGTACTCATGAAGCCATGGAAAAAAAGAAATCAAGGATGGCCGTACCAGGGATAGAACATCCGTCCAGCGGAATTCTATGCTTGGACGTTACCGTACTCGCACCTTGTTCGGTACACGTTTTATTTAATTTATTTATCGACGGATTGAACGCAGAGTTCTGACGATTAATTTATTCGCATTTACTATACAGTGGCATATAATAAAGCGGAAAAATCTATAGCGAATATAACTACCTTGTAAGCCCGTAAAAAATAACGATTTAACGCAGTTTTCTTGCGGTTTATTTCCTAGCAGTAGTTTAACTAAATACAATTGTTATTAAATTACGCTAATAACCTTAGAAGTGATGTGGTACATATTTCTGAATTTACTGTAAAAGTTATATCTCTTTGCAGAGAGTATAAGAAAACATCTACTTCAACTGAATATAAATAAACAAAAACCAACTCTTAATTAATATGTTAATTTAAGCGCAATATATCCTTTTTCAGTGTTGGCAATTCATTTCCTCGTGGTTGCTTAACTATATACACTTGTTATTAAATAATGCTTATAATCTCGATTTTGCAGTAACATCTCTGGCCGGTAACGAAGGCCGTGCGCGTTATGGTCGCGATGACACAGTGATCAAAGCAGCCATATATAAAGGGTGTTTCAAAAATGATTGGTATATTTGAAAAAATCAATAAAAACTAAACGGGCAGCGATAGAAATACTCAGTTTGTTGCAATATGCTTGGGACAGCAGTAAATTTTCAGGCAGACAAACTTTCGAAATTAGTTACAATTTTCAAAAGTGTGGAAAAATCTAAAGTACGATATTTTACACATATCCACCATTTTTTCACAGCAAACTTGCAATCTGTGAACAGCACAAGCTTACAGCAGAAAGACGACTTACAGAATGGCGAACTCACAGACTGCGTTTACTTCCATATCTTTCAAATCGCCTGCAGCGCCATCTGTTGTTGAAAATTGTAACTAATTTCGAAAGTTTGTCTGCTTGAAAATTTTACTGTTGTTCCAAGCATATTGCAACAAACGGTGTATTTCTATCGCTGCCCCTTTAGTTTTTATTGATTTTTCAAATATACCGGTCATTTTTAAACACCTGGTAGATTATGAGCTTTGGCGGCGTGTCTGAGCCTCGCATTATAATTTACTGTACCTACTCAAAAAGTAATACTGAACAAATGATTAATATACTGTACTATGAAGTTATCAACATAGTGTTCTTCATTTTAAATGTTTTCTTGCCATGTTTTCAGTAACGTTTGCAGTCTTTCAATAAACTAGCTTACATTAGCTGACATCCGGCGTAGGTTTAATGTGCTACTCCGTCCGCAAGGTCTAGGTCTTTTGCTGGAGTAACGAAACTAATTACAAATAAAATATTTTTTCTTTTTCTAGCGATATATTTATATTTTTAGGCTTATTCAAATGTGAAGTATGTAGATTAGAATTTTGTAGTTGTCGGAAAACTGAGTTTCAACAAAGCTGTATGATGATGCAGTATTACCATCTATGTAAGAAATTATTTCACCACGTCTACTTTTAACCATTTCTGTCAGATAACAATGCATGCCAACTCCTTAACAACTGAAATGGGTTAGTACTTAATCTCTCGCATCAATCAGTGCTACGAAGTTTGTGTTTCGAGTTTGATTCATGTTTTTAGTTTGAACGTTTCTCGTATGTAATATTGCAGAGATACTATTTCCGGAAGCTTATCTCCAAAACAGATATCGCCGAAGCTCTGCTATATCCCGTTTCTGACTCTCTGAAAGAAAGCTGTAGCCACCTCCCAATGACACCTGAGAGTCCTCGTAGCTGTCTGAAACAGTGGCGTAGCTATCATAGTGCTAGACGGTACCGTGCACCAGGGCCCCCATGCTCAGGGGGCCCCCAAGTTCAGCTCCGTGGGTGGGGGGCAAACTCAGCTCAGGAGGCCCAAGCTCACCTAAGGGGGCCCGCAAAGCCCAGGGAGACGCTGCCAGCAAACCTCACAAGACTTAGTAGAGCTAAAAAAAAAAAAAAGTCGCCCATCTGATCTGAGAGCCCAAAATATTTTCTTGCCCCGGGTCACCTGTTAACCACTGGTCTGGAACTGTACCTATAGCCAAATAGTAGTTAGTTTGCAGCGTGGCCTTCATTGACAGTACGTGTACTTACTTGGTACGCGCTTCAGTTGAGGAACGTAGGTCAGTGTGTACTAGGGGTGCCTAATTGACTTCACAGTCTGAATGGAGTGAGACGATGCGCCAAAGAAAACTCTGGCTGGCTCTGTAAATAGTGACGCGGGCTGGCGCGCCGCCACCGTCGGTTTTGTTGTAGAAAAGGCGCTCCTAATGGCTGTGGCTTTGTGCCGCCGATTGAATGAGACCCGCGGAACGGGCCCGTTGTGTTCTGCTATTCAGCGATAAGTGTCGCCTCGGCTTTGATCAACGGTCGCCATTCACGAGGCTTAACCGCTGGCTATTTTCTGTGCATTCACTACTTGGAATCAACGCTCTAATAGAAAAACATGCGCCCGCTCTTGCACTATCACGTTATTGCAGAAGAGGTACATACATGTGCAGCTATTCTTTACTGCAGAGTTATCTATGCACCGCAGTCGGTTCTTTACAGCAAACTAGGTGGAAGCCCGTGACCGTTTTGTAGTTATGATCATGGATGTAGAATAGTTTCCATTTTTAAAGTCAATGGTCCTAATAAGTTGTCTGATCTGACAACATGCATTCTTAAATTTTCACAATACATGCAGTGGAATAAAGAAATTAGCTACTTTTTTACTAATGCCGGTTACATAATGGACGGTTTCAGCCGCGGCGGAAAATTTACCGTCGCCGTCGTTTTAGTAGTGGCGCGAGGGATCAAATGGGAGCTTACACACTGGACGGTACGGAAAACCCGCGGCAGCGCTGCCGTCGACTGCAGCCGCACGCTGCCACTACATTCGACGTTTAAGTTTAACCGCCGCAGTCCAGACAGTGGCCCATGTGACACACTCGGCGGATTTTTAACCGCTTGAGCGTTTCCACCCTGTGTAAAGTTAACATTTTTTTAAATTTAAAAATCATAATATGAGTTAAGTGGCGATAGATAATGATCTTCTCATTTCGTTAGTAGAAGCGAGACCAGTTTTAAGAGATAAACATTCTTTTAAAGATCGGGATGCTACCAGGAACGCTTGGAAGAAGTGTGCCTTGAAATTAGGAATGATTTTGAAGAAATTGAAAATGAGGAAAAATTCCTTTGGATAGTAAACGTTTGATCACGCATTTCCATAATTTTTTACAGCTTCAACTAGAACTTGTAAAATGTTGAATCACATTTTATAGAAAGATTTTGATGTTTAATAATGTAAACTGCGTCCTTATATCTTAGACATTTGAGGAACACTTTCGACATTAGACAACATTTGACCGAAATTCTGTCGCTTTTTTTAACACAGCAGTGACGAATACAGTGAGACAAGCTGTTCAGTATATTCGGCATCATCTTTGCCATTTACTTTCGATTTTTATTTATAAAGTAATAGTTACTAAAACACTCTAACCACAAAAGTTTAATTAGTCGATTGTGCTTGTAAGTATAAAAGCAATATAGAGTAAACTCAACAATGATGAGTTGATTACACAGTGAAGTATATGTATTAGTTACAAATAAATGTAAGTCTTAGCCATTATATGGCACAGTGTATTTTTCAAACTTTTCTTGAACACCTATTCGTATTCACCTCATGGAGTTTTCACCCTAATTAATATAAAATAAATATAGTGGACTGGAATTATATAAAATTAAATGTTTATTTATAGTAGCCCCATGAGAAAACTGCTTACTTCATGGTGATTGCGAGTATTTCCACACGTTAAATACAATTCATCAAGTGGGTATTTCTCCTTTGAATGCCGTACTTTATTTTCGCATGCAACAGTCGAAATAAAATCCTAAAACAATTGAAAAACTTGTCGTCGTTCCTCAAATTTGCTGTTGTCCTTTGGTTTTTTATTTTCCTATTCCTATGTTGACGGAACCGTCAAAATAATTTTAAAACCTAACTACGAAGAAATAAAGACTAAATTAACTTCTAATTTCACAAAATGAGACTTAAGTCATCAAAAGCAAGGTACTTACGCTCGACCACGTCATCTTTTGCCAGCTCTTCATAGCAGCGAGAGTTTTACCGCTGAATGTGTAAACACCTCAAATTCTGTAGGCGGCGACGGTTAAGTTTCCGCTGCGGTAAAAACCGCCCAGTGTGTAACCGGCTTTAACCTCAAGTCTGCTATCCAGTATAAAAACCTAAATCTCTAAATATGGCCAGTTCGCATGACAGTAATAATTGATAAATGGCAACAATGCGGACTTCATTGAATCGTAAAGAACAATTTTATTGCATGTTTTTCCAGTCGTAAAGTTTTACTGTATGTTGTTAACTAAATGGGTTTATTTAAGTTAAAATGAAAGGTTATTCTGGCACTTCATTTCCCCGTAGTTTCAATTTTGTTGTAACATTTGTCCGCTGTTAGTCCGCCCACGAAGGTCGGGCGCGTGCAACAGCGTTCAGTGACGTCAACGTATGCAGTAATATGAATTTAGAAAAGGATCAAAAGTCTTGATTCCTTGTCGATATCTGGCTGATTTACAAACTTGACCTGTATTTAACCCACACGATTCACTCTCCAAAATTTGAAGACTTTCTGTTTAATTTGAAGGGATGGTTCGTAAATTCAGACACCGGCCTCACTATATAACAGATACATTCGCAGTCTTTTTTAGTAAATTCTGCCAAGGCCTATGAAGTAACCATCCCAGCAGTCAGCTGGATTGATTTTTGGAAACCATGTAAAACCCGGAAATCTGGTTGGTGGGACGGGGAATCGAACCCGCATCCTGCTTAATGCAAGACCAAACCGTTATCTCCCTCCCAGCACGCTCGAAAGATTTCCTATGATTTCCCGAAAGCACTCCAGGTAGATGTCGCAATAATTCCCTCAAAACGCCATGGCCAGATTCTTTTCCTTCCTCGATCCAATTTCTCTCGGGTATTTAGTGATCAAACATCGCCTAGTTGTAACTCCTGAACGGAGGCTAGATGCACGTCTGCACCGAGCGTGGTAAGTGAGCGGTAACGCTCTGGCCTCGCTGGAGGAAGGGGGTTCGATTCCCCGTCCGGGAATCCAGATTTGGGTTTCTCATGGTTTCCTCAAATCATTGCTGGCGAATGCCAGTTTTTATCTTTCAAAAGGCCATCGCCGAATTCTTTCCGAGTACCCAGTCCTTTCCCGCCTCTAACGACGACACTGTCGTCGAGGCGTAAAGCCAAAAGGATAAAAAAGATCTGTCTATGGAAATTAGCGTTACTAAAGAATCTGAATAGGGAGACATGTATCATAGATTTGGACTTAAAAACTAAACGGGTTAAGAGAAGGACATGGTTGAAACGAAATAAAAGCAGTACAAGGAAGAATGATTGAACTGTAATAGAGCAGAAGATGAAACATTTTTTGAGAAGACGTGACTGGTACTGGAAAGTGTCCAAGGTAATTATAATGAACACAAAAAGGTTGTTGGAAACTCTAGTGCTTTATGGAAGTTTGGTACCAGCCATTATTTTAATACAGCCAATTAGTCCATCTGGCTTTCACTGAAGGCGGAGTTTGTAGAATACTCACTGCTCCTAAATAATTAACTCATCCGATTTGGGTTTAGACATTCGGTAGGTGACATGGGTGATGTGTAATGCGTGTGGACCACGTGCAGCCCCGCCGGATACGGAAGAACTAGCTGAGCATGTGCCACGCAGAGCACGTGCCCACCACATCCGGCCACATGCGCTGCTCCCGAAAACAAATTACGGCGCTCCTGCGCGGTTATTCCAGGCTCCCTGCTGCACCTCCTACACAAACGGCGTGTCGGTAATGTGTGCTTGTTATTGTAAAAGTCTTTAAACTCTGGCTGGGGCACGAAAAACATTCTTTAATCGCACCGGAAGTTGATGAGGACAAACAGTTTCTAACGCGCCTTTTTAGGCAACGTACGAAAACAGAAATGATACGATAACACGATTGCAGACTGCCGAGATATAGATCAAATCAAGTGGGGAAAAAATTAAGTCTTCCACGAGAATATACACGCTACTGTCAGTCGAATATACGAGGCATGTTTTTTAAGTAAGTACCGTTTTGAAAATAAAAAAAGACGTGCAAATATGAATCAATAATTTTATTTTTACATGTAATCCTGTACCTTACTCTACTTTTCTACATCATTCCCTTCAATATTGAGGCACTTGTCATAACGTAGTACCAGTTTTTGAAAACCCTCCTCATAGAAGTCTTCCGCCTGACTTGTTAACCACTGCATCACAACTGTTTTGACTTCGTTATCGTCTTCAAGACGCTGACCGCCCACGTGTTTCTTCAAGTGCAGGAACAGATGGTAGTCACTGGGCGCCAGATCAGGGCTGTAAGGAGGATGATCTAGAGTTTCCATCGAAAAGATGTGATGAGATCTTTGGTCTGATTTGCCACATGTGGACGGGCATTGTCATGCAACAAAACGATGCCCTTGCTCAAATTGCCACGTATGTTGTTCTGGATTGAACGGCGCAGATTGTTCAATGTCTCACAATAAGCTGCTGCATTGATTGTCTCATTACGAGGCAGAAATTCCACAAGCAATACTCCTTTTCTTTCACAAAAAAGTGCACATGATTTTCCGGGCAGAAATCGTTTGCTTTAACTTCACTTTTTTGGGTGAATCTGAATGCCACCATTCCATGGACTGTTGATTGGATTCAGGTGTGACGTAGGCCACCCATGTCTCATCGCCCGTAACAATTTGGCTTAAGAAATCATCACCATCGTTGTGGTACCGCTCAAGGAAAGTCAATGCACTGCCTAAACGTTTGGTTTTGTGCACATCCGTTAACATTTTCGGTACCCAACGTGAGCTCAATTTTCGGTAATTCAAGTGCTCGGTCCCAATGCCATACAAAGCACTACGAGAAACATTAGGAAAGTCATCACACAAGGAGGAAATCGTAAATCGTCTGTATTCTCTCACCTTATTGTCCACTTTCTGCACCAAACTTTCATTAACGACCGAAGGACGCCTACTCCGTTGTTCATCATGCACATTTGTGCGGCCATCTTTAAATACTCTCACCCACTTCCTCACCATTCCATCACTCCTAATGTTTTGTCCGTAAACTGCACAGCTCTCACGATGAATATCGATCGGTTTTAGGCCTTTAGCACAAAGAAATCTTAAAACAGCCCTACTTCAGAGTCGGCGGTACTCACGACTATCGGAGGAATCTTAAACATTCAGTGACCAACGTAAACAAGGAAGAATTAGACTGTAATGGCGTCAGTGCGTAGGCAAGAGATGCAGGTACCCAGTGCGCATGCGCAGAACGCCGACCGTAGCGCTGCAGTCACGGTGTGACAAAACGATACTTACTTAAAAAATACGCCTCGTATATCATTTGTGATAGCTGATTAAGTGCATATGCGTGTTGGTAATGTGGTGAGTTACTCGTCGCTATATTAAGGTCATCAGAGGCCGAAAGATCCTGGGTGAGGGGGGGGGGGGGGGGGAGGAGGCAAGGAACTAGAAGGAATTTAGCCACGACCCTTTGAAAAAATCATGAAGTTATTTGGGGAAACCACGGAAGTATCAAGTCTGAATGGCCGGAGAGGGATGGGAACCCGTGTCCGCCCGTATGGGTGGCCTGAGCGTATTGCTAACCCGCCACGCTTGGTCATATCTAAAGTGCCACCGATGTGAAGTTAAAGCTGTTTGCATTTTACGCGTAAGACTATGTTTCCCGATTACATTCTTTCGGCACTAAATAAAACAAAAAATTCTGGCTCCGCATGTACGATGATTTCAAAGTGATGTTTTAGACTTTGATTGTCAAATAACAGCGCTAATTTGTTACAATCTTGCTGTTAACATACAAGGAAGTGACAAAAGTTATGAGCTACCTCCTAACATCGTGTGGGATCCAGTTTCGTTCGGCGAAGTTGGGCAGCCCGAAGTGGCATTGACTCAACAAGTCGTCAGAAATCCTTTGAAGAGATATTTTCCTTTACAGCCGTCCATAATTTCGGAAGTGTTGCCGATGCAGGACGTAATTCACAAACTTCTATTGGATATATGTCTGGCGATCTAGGCGGCTAAATCATTCGCTGGAATTGTCCAGTATGATCCTCAACCCAATCATGAACGATTTTGGCCCGGAAGCATGGCGCATTGCCGTCCTGGAAAAGTCCATCGTTGTTTGGGAAAATAAAGAATACAGACGGTTGCAAATGGTCTCCACTTCCAGTCGGTTCGGCGCGTCCCTGTCCATGTCATGTAAACACAGCCAATAACAGGATGGAGCCAGCCACCACTAGCTTGCACAGTGCCTTTCTGCCAATCTGGGCCTATGGCCCGTGAGGTCTGGCTACACTCGAGCCCTACCAACATTTCTTCCCGATGGGAATCAAGACATTTGATTTCGCAACCTGTTTCCAGTTATCTAGGTTCCAGCCGATAAGTTCACGGATCCAAGAGAGGCGATACAGTCGATGGTGTTAAGTTAGCACAGGCATTCGCGTCGGATTTCTGCTGCCATATCGAATCAACGCCAAACTTCGATACACTGTCCGCAAAGACATGTCAGTTGTACGTCCCATATTGACTGTTTCCGTTCTTGACGCAGTGTTGCGTCTGTCAACACTGACACCCGACGCAGATGTCGCTGGTCCCGGTCATTAAGTAGATGTGCTCGACCACTGCCTTATACAGGGCGGAAGGTAAAGCCGAATATTGCATATTCACGGCGCACTAATGATACCGTGAATTCACTAATAATTTCAAAAATGTAATGCACCATGCGTCTAAACGACAACTATTATTTCCAATTCAAGGTCTATTAATTCATGTTGCGTCAGAAAATCTTTTACCATGACTCACGAGAGTACATATGAAAGTAACGACACTGCATGGAACATGTATACTTTTTTTTTTTTTTTTCGTGGTTCTACTGCCAACAGATTATTCTTATCTTCCAATTCCATGACTTTTGGTACTTCAGCGTTGGGTACCTTTAACCCCGAGTATGATGATGTTCTTGCACCTTTCGTATCTCCTTTCTTCCTCTTGTATTGCATTAATGGGTTTGTCATATCCTGTTTTAGTTGCTATAGTTTATGGCTGTAAATCATCTTGTAGTGTGACTTAGTACAAGTTGTTTTCTAGGTGGACCCAGTTGAGGTATGAGAGAGTTGTAAGAACGGAGACTTTTCCGGAATATGATTGCAACGAAAACTTTACCGATCGTGAGCAGTAGCTAGTTGTGGATACTTTAAATTAACTAAGTACTGATTCTGAATCGTCAGCCTCGGCTTCAGTGTTACTGATTTATTCGGCAAATTATCAGGTTCAAACTATTAATTAATGTCTGGGGCAGCCGGATAATTATTATGCAACTATGTTAAACTTTTGTTAAGTACCATAGGTACCAATGATGTTGTCAATGGTTTTACGAAATGCTGAAGCCCTATTGACTGTGGTAGTCGGTCTCCTTTGTGAACAACTAGCGTGCATTGCCAGGTATGCTCAGTTTTTCTGGCTACGCGATGGAGATTAACAAGTTTACAGTCTTCAGAGACATTTGTTTCACTAAATATACCACTGGCTAAATCTTTTGTAACCAATGCTCGTGGTTGCTGTTAACGGCAACGAGTTCAGTAAATGAACACGTAATCGTCAAGTTTGATTTATGAAATGGAACTCTTTGTTTCATTTTTTTTTTAACTGCTTAACGTCTCCTATAACAACTAGGTCTTTAGAGACGGGAAAGGATGGGGGACGAGGAATGGGAAGGAATTCGGCCATGGCCTTTTTGAAGGAAGCATCCCGGCATTCACCTGGAGTGATTTGGGGAAACCATGGAAAACCCAAATCTGGATGCTCGAACGGGGATTCGAACCGCCGTCCTCCCGAATGCGAGGCCAGAACGCTAGTCGTTACACCACCACGCTCGGTCTTTGTTATGCACACGATTAAGTAACTTTTATTGTACATTTGCTGCTCTTCCGATGAATGTTTGTATAGCATTTTTACGGGGGAAGTGAAGTGCATGTTACTGCCATCTGAAATATTCACTCTTTTTCCTGAAACTCTGCATGTATCAGAAAGACGTATTTAGCAGCTCGTCTTAGAGTCTTCGCATTCTAACACTCTGCTGATGTTAAATATTTATATGATTTTCTATAGTGAATACTGTTAGGACTATGCTGGAATATATGAAAGATTATCTTACGCACTATTTCAAAGTTGTTTAATCAGGCACAAATGGATTAGCTCGCAGCCATTTATACTGTATCTATGGTTAAACACACATTTTTAATTTGGAGTTTCAATG
The DNA here is from genome assembly GCA_031002005.1 of Vandiemenella viatica. Lineage (NCBI taxonomy): Eukaryota > Metazoa > Arthropoda > Insecta > Orthoptera > Morabidae > Vandiemenella > Vandiemenella viatica. The sequence goes on along the minus strand of JARYHS010008074.1, from coordinate 241,447,289 downwards.
TCATTTAGCTGTGTAAAATAAAACGCGACGTGAGGTGTAGATTGTAGTTTTGCTTGAACAGGAACATTCGCTGTCAGGAAACACTCCTGCAGGTAAGCTTGATGGCACTGATTCCATTTCTTTGGACATCAGCGCTTTATGTATTATCGTTTGTTCCCTGTAACACTCAATAAAATATATGACTGAGAATCAAAATTTATTTACATTTGGACTTGAAATAAATTTTGCTGCGTTGCCTATTACGATTCCTATTTCAATCTACACGCAAATAAAGGTTATATTCATAAGATGGAAGTTTCTCTCGGGGTTGAGAATTTATAAGATGCTCTAGGAAAAAAAAAAAAGAAAGTGGTGCATTCGTTGCTCTCAGGGGTAACCAAAGGATTTTCGATAAGGGAATAAGAAAGAATTGCTAGCATATGAATTAAGTCAACTGAAAACCAGGACACTGACGACAAGTGTCGTATTTGTCTTTTCTTGAAGTTGGTTGAATTAAATTCAGTAGTCATAATGCGGATTCTTATTAAGTCACCCTCATAATGAATAATGGTACATATTTTTGAAACCACATTCTACTACAAAGGGTCTACATTTTGTGTAATGTAATATAAATCTTTAGGCACAGTATTAATTGAAGGCCTGACGGCGTTGTGTTCGGAAAGGACTACCCTGTTCCTCCCAGTTGCCCGGATGGGATCATCGTGTTTGTTGACTTTCGCTCCCTGCTCGCTCTATGAAATCCTCCGCTTCCGAACAGCCCATAAATTCTCGCCAGCGGGGAACGCTCTACGAGTTGAGGAAGTCTGCGATTAATTTTAGACCGACGTGCTTCTTTTTTTCCGAATAACGACTGTGTCTGCTACTGTAATGCTCTGTGTCTAGAATATACTGTTACTCGCGTCACATTTCTGCGTCTTTGGAAAGTCAGTTAATTGCCTCAGTTACCATTCGCGCTGTATATGAGACGCTATTGTACGTGCACTCAAGTTCATATCGAGTTCGGGAATAACTTTCAAGGAATCACGCTTTGTGGACTCCTGACATGGCAGAGAGTTGAAACAATTATCTTTGTTACATAGTAAACACTACCCTTTTTCTTAAAGTAAAAATAACTTTCCTTTAAGATTATAATAAACTAGACATTTTTTCGAAGTATTTCATCATTTTCAATTTCACCTCTTTTCATTTTTCAGTGAACTTGTAGTCTCCTTTTGTAACTATCCACTTACTTGTTCGCCTCAAAAACACTTTCACGATATCAAGTGCTGTTTTTTGTGAAGTGCTGGTTCGGTTGAAGTAAGAAGACACTTTTCCCGCGGGAAAAATAAGATTGTAAAACACTTGCACTGCTAAATAATAACTTTTTTATGTGTATAAGGTTGCCATAACACTTTTCGTCTCATGCTCCTTACTCAGCTTCTGGAACACTATCTTTTACGTGCCAAATTTACTCTTCGAGATAAAAATTTGTTTCCTGCTCAGCTAACTTCACCCACGTCCTGAGGATAAAATTAAAGACAGATCACCTGATAAAGATCCCTGAATCCTGCCTCCAAAGCGTAGATACTCTGTTAGTACATAATACGTAGAACAATTCGTGGCATACAAAAATGAAAAGGACATTTTCAGATAGCCAACATTTCCTTGCAATGCTCCCGTGTTAACAGAAAGGCAGCACATACAAAAGCTTCTTGCTCGTGTTTGTTATAAAACAAAAGCTTTTGCGGAGTGAGCTGATTTAAAAATTGAGCGCACAATTCACTCACTCTGCAGAGGTTCGTAGAGTACCGGTTACGTTCACCCTCCTTAGCTTAATTTTTTATCATACAGTTATTACATTGTGTAATTTACTATTAAAATAACATAATTATTTAATTAATTTATGAAGGGAGAGAGCGTGATTTTCTTTGTATAATTACAACACCGCTGCATCTATAAATACATTTACATTAATCTCAAATTTATTCACAGAAAAACTTCAGCAAATTTTAATCAACATGAATACAAATAAATTCATATTAATACATTTCATTCAGTTTATGGGGTTCTTAAATATCGATACACTCGAATAATGTTCTTCAGGACAAAGTTTACATCAGTTGGCTATTATTCGGAAACATTATTATTCGGGTATGTACTGGGCTTTAAAGTTACAGTTTGTGGTGATCAGTTCACTCGTATTAGCGTATTATTACCGTACCGTAGCGGAGAATAGATGCCTGAAGATCGGACTCGGTGGCGAGCTAACGGCCTATGCGTTTGAAGGACGTAGTTGATCGTATACTCCAGGGGTGGCCAACCTGTGGCTCGCGAGCCGCATGCGGCTCTTTGAAGGATTATTTGTGGCTCTCGATAAATGTACTTGAAATATTTTATATCGTCTCTTGATTTTTTTCTAAATCCATTTGAAATTAACACAATTCAAAGTGAGTTTTCAATTTCCAATATAATTATGACCCAAAAAGCATCTGGAGAGTTAGAATTAATAGAGACGCAAGAAGATCAAGCTCTTCAATTAAAATATAAGTCGACGCCGATCATTGAATTTTGGAAATTTTTACCAGAATCGAAGTATCCTGAATTAAAAAAGGCTGCTTGTCGAATTATTTCAATATTCGGAACAACGTACTTATGTGAATCGTTTTATTCCACTTTAAAATTCGTGACATCCAAACACCGATCAGTATTAACTAACCAGCATCTCAAAGAATTACTGAGAAGTGCTGTCACCAATTATTCACCAAATTTTAAAGAATTATCAAGAGAAGTAAAATAAATGTTTAATTTTTAATATTTAAATCCAATACACATATTTTGTACTTTTATTCATATGTTATCAATCAACATAATTTTTGTAAAAAAAAAATTAATGTCTTTTTTGCAAACCTTTTAAATATGTATTTAATTGCGGCTCGCGAAATATTTCAAATTTTGAAAAATGGCTCTGACTATCAAGGAGCTTGGCCACCCCTGGTATACTCTATGACCAGCATGTAATCGAATACACAACGATCTACTCATGGACCAGACCGAGTATTGCCAGAGTCTGCATCCCCATAACTGATCCATACAATAGCAACGAAAAAAAAATGTCTTCACACAGTGCCGGCCGACTTTTGTCCTCACCGATACACATGCAATCAAACTTAAACACACGTATTAACCCCCCATGCCTTGTTGAGCAACCTCTGGTTCACCGGCTGTCCCATACACATGACGTGGTCGCTCCTAGTATCTGAATACATCTCTATGTGTAAAAGGGAAGCTTTATTAAAATTCTTCCCTTCACTCAAGGCTGCATTCGGCAGGACCCTTGGTGCGCAAAGGTCTATTGTTATACTGTCAGGTTGCCAAATACACCTGTGACATCCCCAGCGCAGACTGAATTTCTTTAGCGTACTGAAGGTGGCTGCCCACGACCACGCCGAGCCAGCTCACACCAACGGGCCGTGGCAATAGAGCCGTCCGTAACGGCCCGTGCTGGCCTGTCGTGGCGTGTCGGTAACTTCAAAGGCGTGCGTAGTGGCGCGTGGTTGCCATCTGACCAGAGCAGCAGAGTTTCCTGCTGTACAGTACTTCGTGCCGACGATTGTGTCAACTCATTTTATATCCGACCACATACTTGTTTGTCGACTTGAGCATAATGAAGTGATTTGCGAGCTTTTAAGTGCATATGAATACAAACCAGCTTTTTGGAACACCAATAACGCAGAGCATAAAAATAGAAATGATGTGCTCGATGTTTGAAGTAGAATTATAAGTAATTTAAAGGATGTCAACATCCCGATTATGAATTAAAGAAAAAACGGACAACTTAGTGTCAATACATAAGACTTTGTGTAGTCAAATTAAAGACTCTATGAAGACAGGCAGTGGTGCAGGCGTTATTTATAAGAGTGACTGGCCGTTTCATAACATAGCTGAATCGACACTAGGCAATGTATCACACGAACCGTACGTCGGCTGCCAGAGATAGCGCGGGCAAAAAATCAGGGACCGTCAGAAGCGACCTTAACACGGAAGTTATCGGCGTTTTAGCGATACGTTACAGGTTAAGATGGCTTCCCATGGCCCGTGATTTTACCGGCCGCGTCGGGCCAGCACTCAACAACGGGCCGTGGGAAGAGAGCCATCGGTAGCGGCCTGTGCTGGCGGGAATGGCGCGTTGGTAACATTGAAGGCCCGGGTAGTGGTGCGCTGTTGCCATCTGTTTACAGCAGAGGTGCGCACCCCTCCTCTCTTGCTGTACAGTCCTCTGTGCCAGCGAACGTGTCTTTTTCTCTTTGTTCAGTAAACAGTACGCACTGAATAATACAGAAGCTGCTGCGGAAACAGCAGCGCTTTTTTCCTCACGTGGCACGTGAAACGACCCTAGGCAAAGTGGTGGCAAGGTAGCAAGGGTTCGGCTGTGGCGCGAGCTGATCCGTACAGTTCAGCTGATCTACTATTACTATTAATCCGCGATTCACTAAAAGTGTGTGGCAAAGGGTGCATTGCACCTATCCGAAAGGGTAATAGTTTGGAAGGGATATACGGGATACGGCAGAAGGAGCCCATGGGCTATTGTGAGGAACCATCCTACCATTCACGTGGAGTGATCTGGGAAAACCATGGAAAACCCAGATCATGGTTTTAAGTTTACTCTCCCGGTAAATCCTTTCTATTCCATTCCATAATCGCTCGTGGAAAAAATGAATACAGAAAAGAATCGGTTTTGGCCCTGATTTCTCTTATCTGATTTTCACGGTAATTCCGAGATACGAATGTTGCTGGTAGCAATATTTGTTTGCTGTCATTCTGAAATATGTCAGTCGTCAATTTTTCAGTTAGGGGGCATCCACAAATTACGTGAGGTGTTTTTCCGGATTTCTGGACCCCCCCCCCCTCCCCCCTGGTGAGATTTCGTGAGATCTGGCCACCCCCCCTCCCCCCTGGTGAGATTTCGTGAGATCTGGCCGGAACCCCCCCCCCCTCTAGAAATCGCCCTCGAAACTCTTGTAGACTTTTTTTTTTTTTTTTTAGGTCACACCCTAACTTTTTTGACGAAATACCCTCCTAAAATCGACTTTGGCGGCAAATTGTAGACCTTTTTTTGGCTCTACTGTCCCCAAATTTATTGCAAAATCTCACGTGAGATTTCCGTAGACCCCCCCCCTCCCCCCTGGTGAGATCTGGTGAGATTTCGCCGGACCCCCCCCCCTATTTCACCTCACGTAATTTATGGATGCCCCCTTAGCCTCCGTCGAGAGCAACACCTTCGGTGTTCCAGGTCTTCCCAACCCAACTCCTTCAACAACGCACTTACGCTTTCCCTCCAACTATAGGCTATATACCTGTCACGAATCGGTCGGCTCTTCTTTGGACCTTCTCTAATGCCTCCATTAACCCCTTTTGATGAGGACCCCACACAGAGCAACAATATTCTAAGTGAGGACGCACTAGTGACCTATACGCAATCGATTTAACTTCCGGAGTGCATTGTTTTAAATTACGACCTAGAAATCAGAGCATACGATTTGTTTTCTGGCGCAGCCTACAAAATCACGTGACGTGGGAAGCCAACTAGTTGTTTTGGGAATCTGCAGAAGATTGATCTCTATCTTCATCATCAATTGAGAGAAACCATGAGATAACTTCAACTTGATTTCTGCTTTGAGAATTAAATGAAACTAAATATTATCAAGAACTTTTTCAGTTATTTAATCTACTGTGATACCTCAGGAGTAATAGTCTCTGAAGGTAATTCATCAGAAAAAAATATTTGCGTACCTATTAGCTTATCGTATGCCCATGACTTCGTCTGCGTGGACCAGAAAAGTATAAGTTCGTTTATCCATTGTGTTGTAAATTATCATCATTAATTAATCATCTGGTACACTCTAAGTTACGTAACAATTTACATGATGTTAAATTTTCTCTGATAATCGACAAATTTGTCATCAATCGAACTTTAGAGACAGAATGCCTGATACTTACAAAAATAACCGATAGATGGTTTTAGGATCACATCACATTTCTTTGTTACTGTTTGTATCAGATACAAATTTATTGCTGCGTCCCCAAATAACTTAAAGTGATGATATATCAAACATTTTAGGCCAGAACATAAGTTTCAAGCTGGGAAAACTTTATCAACATGTGTTCAGTAGGTTTTAATTAATGCCCTAGAATATAGGAGAGACAATTTAATGTTCAGACTAAATTTTGAAATTTTGATTTCCTGCTCCGATTTTAGCTGTCTTAGTGTGATTATATATGTCAATTATTAAAAGTAAAAAACCCTTTGGTTTCAAGCTGTGAAACTTAATAAAAATCTGATCGGTAATTTTGTCCGCATTGCCGGAACAAGCGGACATACCTGAGTTACAATTTATAATAGTATAGATGTTGTAATGTCATAAAAGGAACAATCATTAATTAAATATAAATTCACTAGCAGCGTACTCAGCATTACCCGGCGTGATCAGGATTGATCTACTCGTACACTGTTTTTATATTTCCGATTTGAATCATGTTTACCAAATTTCTTTAATTTGGCACCAGTCATTTCCTGAAGTAAACTAAACATTGATGAAACCTAACAACCCCTAGAACGGGGTGAATTAGATGCTGTGATACATAATGCCAGTTTACATTTTGGTCCAGGCTGCATTTCAACCTAATCATAGCATCTATTAAAGTTGCTCCTCGATAATCAACACATATACCACCCGTGCATTAATACATACCACATAAATAAATCTGTATCTGGAATATATCTGTTTGGTCTGACATCACGCAAAAAATAACACGTTTTAATGGGTCGTGGGGTCCGGGTTAAAATCTGACGTACATGTACGTATTAGGTCACATTTATTTTATGAATATTCCAGCATATCTAAATTCATCTGTATTGATTTTGACGGGATTTAAATCTGTGGGTTTTTAAAAAGAACACTGGAAACTAAAAGAGAGGGAGGTAAATGTATAAGACGGCTGAGCTTTTATAAACCAATTGTAGACAGCATTCTTCTGTCTGATTTAAAGTATACATTTGCAATGTTCCATCGATATCGGATAAAAAAAAGTGGGTGTATGTATAAAGAATATTGGACAAAATTAAGGGGGAGTTGATTAAGAGAGTAGTTTTGTTTTTGTAAAACTAATGTGGACAGTATTTTTATCTTTGGTTTAAAATTTATGTGTGCAAAGTTCCTTCAAATTCGGTTAGGAACTGTAGCTTTGTATAAAGAATAGGGAAAAAAATTAGGGGGCGCAAAGGAGGGTTCCGTTTCTGTAAACCAAATGTAGACAGTATTTTTCTGTTTGTTTTAAAGTACACTTGTGTAACCTTCCTTCAGAATCGGATAGAAACTGTAGTTTTATATGAAGAACATTGACAGTAATTAAGGGGGTGAAAAGAGGGAGAGAGATTTGGCTTTTTGTAAAACTAACGAAGACTGTATTTTTTCTTTGTTTTAAAGTATATGGGTGCAAAAATCTAACGAAGTTGGATTAAAAAACTGTGGTGTGTTTAAAAATTAAAGGGGACTAGGGAGTGGCTTATGATTTTTTTTATTATTATTATTATTTTTGTGAGAAACCTTCTCTATGATAAAATACATTAATGTGCCTAGTTTCATGTTGATCGGTCAAATGGTGTCGACTGTAACTTTGTGTAAAGAGCAATGACAAAAATTAAGGGGTGGAAACGGGGAGAGGGGTTGGAGTTTTGCAAACTAAATGTTGAAAACATTTTTGTTTTAAATTTTACGTGAGCTCAGTTCCTACGAAATCGAAAAAAAAATGGTTTCTATGAAAATTATATGGCGAGGGGGTGGTTTATGGATATTCTTATTTCTAAACCTTCTCCGTGAAAAAATACATAAATGTTCCAACTTTCACGGTGATTGGTTAAACGGTGTCGACTGTAGTTCTGAATAAAGAACACTAATAAAAATTGAGGGTGTGGAAAGTGGGAGAAGGGTTGGGTGTTTGAAAACCAAATGTTGACATTAGTTTTCTCTTTATTTTAAAGTATGTGTGTGCAATGTTATATCGAAATAGGATAAAAACTGTGGGTGTGTATAAAAATTAAGGATTGTAAAGCGGAAGAGGGGTGGATAAATGTATGTGCCATCTTGCATGATGATCGCTCAAACGATGTCAACGTATCGGATATATATACAATCATCCATTTGTATTCATGATTAGTGTTAGGCAAAAGAAATACAAAATGAAGGTGTTCATTTACGTATTTTACATTAATGGTATTTGCCAATACCAATCTTTATTACTATTAATATAGCAGTTTGCGTAAATTGCAGCTAGAAAGTATAACCGCAATGAGATTTAATCTCAGTTCGTTACTGGGTGTCTGGTTTGTGTAACATATATGGTCATTTCAATAAACATTGTCTGTTACCATATTTGCGTGATGACCGTTGGACTACGGATGGTCACTTTGCTGCGCGATACTGGTCGCACTGGGACGCATATGTGGCTACGTCACGGAGTTGCTTGGAGAGACGTACTGCTACTTGGACCAGATGAGCTGCTGCATCTGCGGAGTCTCGTCAGGGGGCGTCCATAAATTACGTGAGATGAAATGAGGGGGGGGGGAGGGTCCGGCGAAATCTCATCAAATCTTACCAAGGAGGAGAGGGGGAGGGGTCGACGGAAATCTCGCGTGAGGTTTTTGAAATTTTTTTTGGATTGTAGATCTCATCAGGCCAGATCTCACGAAGTCTCACCAGAGAGGGGGGGAGGGGGGCCGGAAATCCGAAAAAACACCTCACGTAATTTATGGATGCCCCCTCACGGAATATAGGAAGGGGTCAGAAAAGAGAACTGGATAAGAACGTCTGCAGTATAAAACCTTGCCTTTATGCGTATTGGTTGTCTTCAATGCCCTCCTATAAAAATTACTGGCCCCCTACATAGCAGCAGATATCAGTTTTAATTCGTCTATTTGTATTCCATTCAAATTCAATCTTGAGCACACCTACTGCTCTAAGTTCTTGCAGCAGTTATTTTAGAAAAATGAATTAGCTCCCACGTAATAATTTGGGGCAAACTGACGACGAGTACCGGGAAATACAATTAGCAGGGGTTCGAACGCTTCCCCCCCCTCCCCCAACCCAGATAATAACTCCAGCACTAGAAAAATTACTAAACCACGGCCTTAAGTGTTCAATGAAATGACATAAATTGTTTCATTGCAAATTACACTACAGATTTACACCGTGACCAATTGTAATGTCAGCATCGTCGAAAAAATCTTACAATATCTAAAATATACATTTTACTTGTCTTCTTTATTCTATGTGGTTGCAAAGGCTTTGTTTTCACACATCTTCAAAGACGATATATCATTCAAATCAATTAAACAAGAAAGGAAACAATCGCATGAAGGGGCTGGCCACAGAAGTCTGCGTAAATGTAGCAATACAAACAGTGCTCTGCTAGATCCAAAGATCCATCTACTAGATGCACCGTATGAAACAGAATAATAATACGTTAGCTAAACTGCTATAAACTGAATAATCATTACGGGGAAGAAGTAATGAATTTAGAGTTCTGAGCTGAGTCTAATAGTACAGCCTCCCAGCTACACAAATTCTAAGGTAGCATTTCTTTAAGGTTTTACGCCTATCGACGTCGAGGTTATTACAGAGGCGAAAGCACTGGGTACAAGGAACGGGAAGGAATTCGGCAATGGCCTTTTAAAGGAACCATTCCGGCATTCACCTGGAGTGATTTCAGTAAACCATAGAAAAACCATAAATGTGGATGGCCGGACGGGAATTCGAACCCATGTCCTTATTGCGAAGTCAGTTCGTTATCAATCTTCGGTGCTAAGGTTGCTCATTGGCCGGAAATGCTGCACCCTGAAGAGCTTGGATAAGGTAATTTGTCACCTCAGCATTCGCTAAGTCTATACGGAAATGTTTGCAGTCATGAAGGTCTACAAGTTGCGAGCTAGTGGGGACCACTGTGTAGTCAGCCCGCAAACCTGCCACGAATTAATATTGACGCTCGTGTCATGACTATATTTAGCAACCGAATTGCTGCAACGAGGGTTACCGGAGGGGGGTGGCAGGACAACGTTTGTGCTCTGACACTCCTGATGATACCGACGATCATGGTTCCCATAGAATACAACCCCAAAAATTTTCTCTCCTCCTTTCTCGTGTCGAACATAACTAAAGCATCTAAGAGGTAAAAAAAAAAAAAAAAAAAAAAAAAAAAAAAAAAAAACTGGTTTTTACCTTCAGGGTCTAGCACCAATATCATTAAGTAGTATGTACATGTAAGGGAAGGGAGGACCATTTTGTGAAACAGCACCGCAGGTGATTAAGAAGATTTGTGTTGATGGTTAGAGTAAATTGATACCTGCTTATAGCAGAGTGGTTGGTACAACTAGATTTTAATTCACATGATATAGACTCGTGTCCGTGTATGGTCGCGATTCTATAATAGTTACAGTCACGAAATTCGTATTATACAAATTGCTATTAAATACCACTATTCTCAAGGTCGATTTAAATAAAAAAAAATCTCTAAAAAGCTCAGAAGTGTCCAAAAATGAGTGTTTACGGATAAAAAAAAATAGTTTTGAAGGCCACAGATATTGACTACATGACCTGATCATGGTGAAGCTGTATTTTACCCTGAATGTTCGCTCTGCAAAATTCGGTTATATTGCATATTTCACGATGTTCTTAATGTATTCCTTTTTTTATTATTAAACATCTACTACATGTGAGAGCCCATTCATCTTTGTTCACTTTTACATAATGACAGAAGTCATTACTAAGGTGTCAAACGTATTACCAATCGTTTCAAAAAGAAAAGCATTTATTCCAGATGACTGTGTATTGCGTCCACAGCGGTATTTTTTGGTTTCTTAGGTTCTGGAACACTGAGGGACGCAACCCCGCAGCATGTGCACATTGTTAAAGCGTTCCCGCTGCGACTCTTAATTGTGGCCTCGCAGCGCCCCAAACAGTCTCGGTTGCTTGGATAACAGGTTTGATCACGGGAGACAAGCGTGTCGTGGTGGAACAAGCCTCCCTTTGAAATAGTACTGTGTGAACACGAAGTGAAACACTCATGCGACGAAAATGTCGGCTGTATCATTGTGTCAGTGTGTTCGCGTACATCTGGCGGTCACTACCCCCGCGTAAATACAAGTCTGTTGACCTCGAAACATCAGTAAGCGTACTAACCATTTAATCTTGTCTCTTCCTCAGTTCATTGGTGTACTGCAGGCATTTATTGTATTATCGACCTCTCCACAATTCCACTTTTGCTATCCTGAACTGATCTCTTCATCTCAGCATTCCCATTTCAGCTTATGTCTTCGCTTACTTACTTCATGTATACTAATATTTATCTAATGTCTCCTCCCTAAGCAGCCTTCACATGGATTTACCCAGCAAGAAGCCATCATTAATTCCGTAAATTGGAGGAATACATGCACTCGAGATAACCTATTGGGTCTTTAATGACTTCTGCAAGCACAAGGCGCATCATTTCTTATTGTTATATCAAGTTAATGTGGAGTCAAACTTTCGATATTGGTGCTATTGAAATTTTGAAAACAAGCCACAAACGCCATGTCTATAAATTTCTGAAAAAAAACACATATTTTATAATAAAAAAAAACCCACAGATGCAGAAAGCAGCTATTAGTTTCATTGACCATTTCAAATAAAAGGACAAGATGGAGGCAAAAGAACGTAAGTCATATTTCAAGAAATGCCATATTCAGGTTTTACTTAAAGAACTGCTTCAAGAAACACTCTGAACTGTCTGCTTTGGTATCTATGAAAGATTATGATAGAAGTACACAACTGAGGGATCATAAAATTTGTAACAGCGTTGCATATAAACTCCCGCAATCTCAAGCTAATCTCCATAAAATTAATTCATGATCAACACCATACAAATTTCCTCACTCGCGTTTATTAGGCTTGTTGCGTTTCTTAAAAGTAAATCAATTTTTTATTTATGTTGTATCATAGTGTGATTAAGGATGGAATGCCTGTGATCCTTGCTATTCTTTCTTTATACTTGTATTTTCCCATAACATTATCGACGTGTAATGAACTATTATATTATGATCGTTTAAACATGACTATAAATAAACTAGTTAGAACATATTATTTGGTATTAAATGTTACCGATGAACAGATTTCTTTGTCCAGCACTATCACTTCAGTGATCTGAAGCGTTCTTTGCAGTGCTTTGCAGATCCACCCTATAGATCTTGGCCGTTGACAAGCGGTCAGAAAGAAAAAGAAAAAAATATCTGTGCTCTGATGCCTGTTAGGTTGGTCAGACTGAATCGTTTCCGTGATGTTAACAACTTTAATAACAATATTTAATTAAATTGCTATGGAGCGCACGCTCCGGTGGCAATTTCCCTACACACCCAACTTCCACCTTTCCTGCACCCACCTACATTTGCCATCTATAAATATAAACTTTAAATTCTTTCTACTTTTTTAAAAAAAATTATTCATCATTTCTCTTGGTAACTTATTCCAATGCCTGACAACCTTTCCTAAAAAAGAGAATCTTCCTACACCCTTGTGCCTGAAATCGAGTGCCAGTTTGTGGTCACGGTCATCTTTTCCCTTCCTTGCATTACTTTTAATTCTTACACCAATATCCTTCCAAGCTTCATTACCAATACACGCCTTGTCCACTCCCGTAACTCTCTTCACCCTCCGCCTGTCTTGCAATGAGCCCATTCTAGCTCTTTTATCATGTCTGTTACTGATTGCATTCTGCAATAATTTCCAGAAACAAATCTAGCAGCCCTTTTTTTGCACACTCTTCAAACACTCAAAATGTGGGTCCTATACTACACTACCATATTCAAGCAATGGTCTGACCAAAGTTTTGTAACCCAGTTCCTTTACTTCTCTTTTACATTCCCTTATCACTCTCTCCAACAAGTGCAGAAGATTGAAACCTTCTCCTACTACCTGTCCAATGTGTGCTGCCCAGTTAAGCTTGTTATCAAATATAATGCCAAGATATTTACATTTCAAATATTCAACAATCAATTCTTTCCCCACCTTATAATCATAATCAACCTATAGTTTTTTATTTGTGCATCTAAGAAGCTGACTCTTCCTTGCATTTATCTTCATCCCATGTTTACCAACCCAACTAGATATCCTGTCCGGATCACCCTGCAGCTGTTTACAGTACTCTACTGTTTTTTATTTTAGCCCCGCTAACAGGACACACATCCAAACAAACATAAAGCAATTTTGCTGGCGGTATTTTATTTATTAGATCACTGTATTTTATTAATACATCACGTAAATTGATATAACAGTGACTAAACAACTGCAACCAAAAATGAACATAAGTTTCCTAAGCTTACTTGTTGGTCTAGTTTTTCTAATCTAATCTACAAATTTGTAAATATGTACAATTTTAAATAGATAAACTAATAACCGAAATGACCAATTAGACAACGTATCAGCATTTCATGTGAAGTAACTCGCTCGTTCCTCGTAATAGGCACTTACACAAACTTAACGCGACAGCTTATGAGGGCTGAAAATATTTGCCTCCTGTGAGGTTTGAACTCACGACCCCTGGTTTACGAGACCAGTGCTCTGCCACTGAGCTAAAGAGGCGTGTTGTCATCATGCGCTTTTTGTAAAGTAGATAACAGCAACCGAGAAGCATGTAATGCACTACGATCGAGGATTGTTCTTATTGTGATGAATCATCAGGTGGTTGTTCCATTTTCACATAGTTGTCCTAGAATCAACATAGATTGTACGAACAATTCTGTGTAAAGGCTTTCTAACTGTACACTGTATAGCTGTTTTAAATCCTTGTTTTATTACACAGTGAACCTATAATAAAGTGTTAAGAGTTTGTTTCTCTGTGTATGAGAGAACTGCTCTTCTTCCTTCAGCAGCATGTCTGTCTACATTACGTCATCTCTTCAGTGTATAGAAGATTCATTCACTCTTCAAGCAAAGGTTTCAAAGCCCGGAAGTTTAACCAGCCAAACAGTTTACAAACAGTTAACTTTATTTTTTAAATATTCGCCCGCATAAAAATTTTACGGAAAGAACACTTAATTCGTTTACAAAATTAAACAGGTCGTTTTATAATGTATACTTTTCGATTAGGTATTTCACTCCAAGTCTTAGATAAGTAAACGCTTACTATTTTTTCGCCTTCACAGCAAGATTGAACTGACCGGAACTGTCATTGATGTATCAACAACATCCGTGGACTAATTTTAAGATATTCTTTAAAAGTTTATTTTTCAGCAGTAGACGAATCTCGCGAAATCAGTACTATCAAAGTTCATCTAATTTATGAGCTAAAGTAAAGAATTACTCCCTGAAACCAAAGCCGGAAAAAAAGAAGGAGATTGGGGGACAAGCAGAAACAGTAGAAAATTAAACCACACGCAATGTACATCATCAGAAACAATTTATTGCGAAAGATTGATTAGATTTCTTTGATTCACATAGTACTGAAAAAGCAAATTGAGATCAGCGTTTTCATCAACAGAAAAGAGAGAGATATCATTATTTAAAAGTGCTTTTACTACCTTCGGCCCGACTTATAAAGAGGAGAAGAATTGTTCGACAGATAAAGTACGAAATTATTGGTGAGAAAAGAAGTTTGTGGAAGATGCTTACAGAAAGAAGAGACCGGATGGTAGGTCATATTTTTTGACATGTAAGATTGGTTAATTTGTTAGTGGAAGGAACAGATGAAGGTAAGAACTGTAGAAAAAGACAGAGATTAGAATATATGAAAAAGATAATTAAGGACGTCGGGTGTAAGGGGTATGCTGAGATGAAGAGGTTAGCACAGGATAGGAAGGAATGGAGGACTGCATAAAACCAGTCGAAAGACTGATCACTGTAAAAATAAAAAAAGTTCTTTATCAGTGAGTTTCCTTCTTCCCTCACTATTTACTGTTTCTTAACATACTGATGCTGGTGAGTTACACTTAAATCAGTATTTAACAATAACTGGAGTCTTATTGCTTCTGAAAAAACTCACAAGAAAACATTTTACATAGACACATGCTCACTTTGCTCTATAATTGTAGCCGATTGATGTTTCTGTCTGAAATCTTGTAAAATTAAAATTGATGTTTGTCCTACAGGCTGAGTAAAAAGTTTAAAATTGTTCTGAAAGATGGAAAATCAGACATTCTTAGCATTCTGCGTACTAGCCTTTAGTAACTGAAGTAATCATATGGAAACTGGATAACTGAACATTTTATCATCTCAAAAATGTTTCTGGCAATAAAGTTGTAGATCTTCAACACAGTTTTGACATTAAGGATAAATATTCCATTCACCTACACCTTTTATTGTTATACTAGCAGTTACCCGCGACTTCGTCCGCGTTGAAGTGTGTTGTAATATAAGATTTTCTTGAGAGCTCTGGTTGCTCAGTGGCAGGACGTACAACTGGAGATGGAAAAGTCCCCAGCTTGAATCCCAGTCTCGGCGAGGATTTTCATAGGTTCTTAGCTCGACCTTCACCTCTGGCATAAGTTGTTGTGTGATACGAAGTACGCCAGAATACTCACGTGGTTCTGATTCCACATTGAACTGCGGGTCCTCTATGCCCGGAAGGATTACTGGGTTAGTTAAGAGCTACGAAAGGGCTTGATTGCGCAGACGCCTTGTCACCAGGTCAATACGACCATACAATTTATTTTACAGCTATTTTTATTAGTAATAGTAGTATTAAATATTGAAATAAAAAAACAAAAATTTATTTATGTTCCACAACAATTTCATCGAACTTTTAAAACAATAAAAATATTCTGTATGTTAAGAGTATTTTCAGTTTAATACATCGGTATATACAATATTGTATGACTTGTTATTTTCTGAAAAAAAACGTAAATTTTTTGCACTCGATTGCCGCGAGCAGGCAACATATAATTGATCATGGGAAAAGCAGGGATTATCCAAATGGGTTCCCAGAACTTTTAACGTTTGACCCTGCGATTTATTCATTGTCATTGAAAGTACAATTTTTAATGGGAACTGTAATCTTTTAAATTGAAAGCGAAAATTACTGGTAATAATTGGGATACGCGGAATTAATACGGCTTCCCCTTTAGATGCATCGGTAAGAATTGTCGTCTTCGCAATGTTTCTTCTTAGTTCTGTGATGTGTAATGTGGTGCCATTGCACAATCTGGGGGGAAGGGGGGGGTCGAAATTACGCATCAGGAGAACTGGAGCGCCAACCTTAAGCTCGAGTTTGTGAGACGACACCCCAGATAACTCGAAGGAGTTTAAAATCTCGACGGGGTAGGTAACACCATCGTCAGTTGACATGACTGTATAGATGGAAGATTATGTTGTCACTTCTCCGGCTATTTCCTCTAATATTTTTTTTATTTATTTTAACAACAGTCATTTTTCGGGGCAAGTATTGTCCTCTCACATAACCAGTTTTCGTTTTTGGTATTTAGTTGTATGCTCGGGAAAACATTAGTAACTCATAATGTTTCACTTCTCATTCTGGCCCATGCTGCATTTCAACCAAGTCACAAACTCGGCTCATATTTACACTAGAAAATCAAAGCTTCTATCAGCCTCTCATTAATACATTCACTATAGGACCTATTGCATCTTAGTGACGTTATGAATGGCGAAATAAACTTGACTTATTATTTCAGATCGCGATACTATATGAACCCGAATATGAATACATCTGAACCTACATTCAGTTGCATGAACTAAGTCGTCATGTAACAATTATTGAAGTAACGTAATTAAAAAAAATATCCTAAATTCTTGTAACTTACGGTGTACAGCGTAAAGTCCATAATTTTCTACAACTCTAAGACAATTTTTGTTAATATTGCTGGTCAAGCTTACATCGCGTTAAAGTGACTGTTACTGCTCTTGATTTAGTAAGGCGTATAATGAAATAAATTGTGATAGTAATTTATGCTACACTAATTAGGAATCTTGATATAGAAAATTCTGTTACTACTCGAAATGTAGTTTCAATGCATTTAATGTGTTGAGGTGTGTTCGTATCGCTTGATTTTGTAGCGGAAATATTAGCAGAGATAGTGGTTTGGATGAAATGCTGCCTGGACCAGAATATTTTTGTTGCAGAGTAAGGCAGAAGGAATTTAGTTATTATTAGTAATAAATAAACAGCTTTCATAAGCTCCGTGTAAATGAGGTGTATTGTGTTGTAAACGACTTTCAATGTTGCTTCATGAAACAATAAGTTTCTACATTAGGCCATTAAATCATTCGTTTTAAGAGAAGGATTCAATAGATATTTGCAGAAAATTGAATAGTAAGTAAGAACCACTGTTTCGTGAATTATTTGTAAGAAAATTTTGAACAAAAAATAAAATACGGTTAGTTAAGTTTTACTTTTTGGCAAAAAATAATTTATAATATTACAGAGACTGTACAGTAACAAAAAAGAAGACACACAGGAAATAAATTGAACCGAGATAGAATGGAATCCGTTACATTTTTATAAATACATTTCCGGCACGGCAATTTTGCACTCTTAGTGAACCGACTTTCATGCTGGTATATTTGAGATGTCATACTATTTTATGTACCCAACTGAAGACATCTCTTTGCAATCTTACCAACAGTACCTACCTTTTTTTTAAATTTAAGGTAGGCAAAAATCTGGCATTACCAGGACGAGGATAGCACAGCATTGCTCCTATAATAGTCTATTCATTGGCAGTTGTCATAAAAAAGAGCGCCACTCATTAAACGATTAAAATAATGGCCGTTTCATGAGTGTCTTGTAGGTGTACGGGACCACGCTTTGTGGTAGGATTGGTACATAAAAGTTGTAAGGTCTAGTGTCTTTTATTTTGTGCATATAATTCGGTGTAGTAACCAGCCTACACTAACATGTTATTCATTAGCCGGTGCCCAAGACTTCGTTCGTGTTTGTTAATAATATTGAAGGTTTTTATGTTTTTGGTCGAAATCTTAAATAGTTCCAAAATAAAAAGAGGCCTATGTTACTCCCTACCAGATCAGCAACCCGCTAGTGAAAGTCCCGTAAAATCGGTTCACTCACTAAATATATTGCATATAAATTATTTATATTTGTTAATATCTAAAAACTATGTCGTTTTCTAGAATATTGCCGTAGATTCTAGAAGATTTCAAACATTTTTAGAAAACTTTGGTCAAAATATGAAAATGCCCTAGATCGACCACATCATCACAATATCTCCCCCCCCCCTCCCCCATAAAAATATGAAACCACCATAGTGCACGATGGGAAATTCGAGATTACTACAATAAAGAATCACCAGTAGTCTGTGATGGGTAATTGTGGCTTCATAGTGAAATATAAGGACACAAACGTCTATTAGGTCAACCACTTTCTAACACCATAACTCTCACATCCCCAGAACTACCGACATGCAGTCACCATGGGCACAGGGATACGATGGAAGTTTCGAGACTACTATCATACATAAACACCAGAGTTCTGCGCTGTGTAGTTCTGGCTGCAAAGTGAAATATACGGATACACACGAATATATATATATATATATATATATATATATATTGAATTCGTACGGAAATATAGCTATGAAATGTGGAAGTGAACCATCAAAACCACATTTCATAGCTATATTTCCGTACGAATTCAAAACATGCTTTTAGATTCATTAATGGTGCAGTAAAATATGTTCCAGATGTTAATAATGCACACACAGGTAAAAAAATTAGGACCATATAAGTTAGTGGTCGACAGCATTATTTTTAACAATTTAATCGACGAGGCGTAAAGCATTTTTTTTTTAAAAAAAATAATAATTTACCGGCTCTCGGGTCGAAAAAGGTTGAAGAATGCTGATGTAGACCATATGGCGCGAACAATCTTTTATGTTCCTCTAAATCTGTGATCTATAATTCATTCAAGAGTTTCCTGCGGCACCGACCTGTAATTATCTAACGTTCAAAACATCATAATTTTAAAACTTAAATTTGTTGACAGATGTTGTCAGGTGTTGTCGGAGTTGTTGCTGACATTGGACCAGGAAGTGATTTAGTTTAGTCGGTAGCGGCCAGCGGATATGTTGGAGACCCGTCTTTGTTGCTCAATTAAGTGCGCAGCGAAGGGACGGACAATGGATAGCGTTGTGTCTCACGAAACCCGATAAGGTCCATCCGTCCCGCGGGATTCCTTGACGACAACTCATCTCTGTCCACTATCTGCATACAAACAGAATGTACAGTAGAGCAGTGAAGGTTTCGTTGGCCCCTACTAGCCGTGTTTTTGTGCAACTGCTGCAATTTGTTGGCTGAGCATTATGGTGGGCAAAAGAATGCCTGAAAAAACAAAATTGTTTTGTAATAATAATATTTAATTAAATTGCAATGGAACGCACGCTCCGGTGGCTTTTTCCCTACACACCCATCTCCCCCCTTTCCTGCATCCATCTACATTTGCCGACTGCAATTTTTAACTTTAAATTCTTTCAACGTTTTTGGTAAAGTATTCATCATTTCTTTTGGCAATTTATTCCAGTCCCTGTCACCCTTACCCAAAAAAGAGAATCTTCCTGCACCCTTGTGCCTGAAATCGAGTGCCAGCTTGTGGTCACGAACATCTTTTCCCTTCCATGCATTACTTTTAATTCTTACACCAATACCTTTCCATGCCTCGTCACCAATATATGCCTTGTACACTCCATGACCCTCTTCACCCTCGTCCTGTCTTCCAATGAATCCCATTCCAGTTCTTTTACCATATCTGTTACTGATTGCGTTCTGCGGTAATTTCCAGAAACAAATTTAGCAGCCCTTTTTTGAACCCTCTCCAACTTCTGTATTTGATACGCAAAATTCTGGCTGCAGCTTTTGCAGTCCTCTACCGTTTTGATCATTTTATATAGTACTAGCTGGTACCCACGACTTCGTTCGTGATTGTAACGAATTCATATTGACAGCTATAGACATCTAACCACCATAGTGCACGATGGGAGACTCGATACTATTACCACACATAAATACCAGTCTTATGCGCTATGTAGTTCCGGCAACAAAGTAAAATTTACGGATACACACAAGTCTTTGGATGAAATACGAAAATTTTCATGATCGACCAATTTCAAACACCATATCTCACACAATCACACAGTTACGACCATTTTCATCCCCCATATCTTCCACACCCCCATAGCTACAGACATCTAACAACCATTGTGTACGACAACAGACACGATTCTACTATCACACATCAACACCAAAACTCTATGCTATGTAGTCGTGGCAGAAAGGTGAAATCTGCGGAGACAGCCGAAATATGAAAATATCCTTCACCGGCCACTTACAACCACCATATCTACCACAGTACCACAGTTTCTGAAATTCGGCCGCTGTTGTGATCGAAAGGGCACTCTGTGTTACTACCACACACAAACGCCAGAGATCTGTGATCGAGAGTTTTCGATGAAAAGTGATACACCATGACACTTTTGTCTTTGGCAGAAGTATGAAACTGCCACAGGTCGACCACTTTCAACCCCCATTTCTCCCACACCCCCATAGCTACCGACATCTAACAACCATAGTGCACTACATGAGATATGATTCTACTGCCAAACACAAACACCAATGCTCTATGCTATGTAGTTGTGGCAGAAAAGTGACATATGCGGAGACAGTCGAAATACGAAAGTATCCTTGGTCAGCCACTTACAACCACCATATCTACCGCAGTAAAACAGTTTCTGAAATTCGGCCACTGTTGTGATCGAAAGGTGACTCTGTGCTACTACTACACACAAACGCCAGTTATCTGTGAGCTATAGTTTTCGCTGAAAAGTGATACACCATCACACTTTTGTCTTTGGCAGAAGTATGAAACTGCAACAGGTCGACCACTGTCAACCCCCATTTCTCCCACACCCCCAAAGCTACCGACATCTAACAACCATAGTGCACTACATGAGATACGATTATACTACCAAACACAAACACCAATGCTCTATGCTATGTAGTTGTGGCAGAAAAGTGACATATGCGGAGACAGTCGAAATACGAAAGTATCCTTGGTCAGCCACTTACAACCACCATATCTACCGCAGTAAAACAGTTTCTGAAATTCGGCCGCTGTTGTGATCGAAAGGTGACTCTGTGCTACTACTACACACAAACGCCAGTTATCTGTGATCTATAGTTTTCGCTGAAAAGTGATACACCATGACACTTTTGTCTTTGGCAGAAGTATGAAATTGCCACAGGTCGAACACTTTCAACCCCCATTTCTCCCACACCCACATAGCTACCGACATCTAACAACCATAGTGCACTACACGAGATACGATTCTACTACCAAACACAAACACCAATGCTCTATGCTATGCAGTTGTGGCAGAAAAGTGACATATGCGGAGACAGTCGAAATATGAAAATATCCTTGGTAAGCCACTTACAACCACCATATCTACCACAGTACCACAATTTCTGAAATTCGGCCGCTGTTGTGATCGAAAGGTGACTCTGTGCTACTACTACACACAAACGCCAGTTATCTGTGATCTATAGTTTTCGCTGAAAAGTGATACACCATGACACTTTTGTCTTTGGCAGAAGTATGAAATTGCCACAGGTCGACCACTTTCAACCCCCATTTCTCCCACACCCCCATAGCTACCGACATCTAACAACCATAGTGCACTACATGAGATACGATTCTACTACCAAACACAAACACCAATGCTCTATGCTATGTAGTTGTGGCAGAAAAGTGACATATGCGGAGACAGTCGAAATATGAAAATATCCTTGGTCGGCCACTTACAACCACCATATCTACCACAGTACCACTGTTTCTGAAATTCGGCCGCTGTTGTGATCGAAAGGTGACTCTGTGCTACAACTACACACAAACGCCAGAGATCTGTGATCTATAGTTTTCGCTGAAAAGTGATACACCATGACACTTTTGTCTTTGGCAGAAGTATGAAATTGCCACAGGTCGACCACTTTCAACCCCCATTTCTCCCACACCCCCATAGCAACCGACATCTAACAACCATAGTGCACTACACGAGATACGATTCTACTACCAAACACAAACACCAATGCTCTATGCTATGTAGTTGTGGCAGAAAAGTGACATATGCGGAGACAGTCGAAATATGAAAATATCCTTGGTCGGCCACTTACAACCACCATATCTACCACAGTACCACTGTTTCTGAAATTCGGCCGCTGTTGTGATCGAAAGGTGACTCTGTGCTACAACTACACACAAACGCCAGAGATCTGTGATCTATAGTTTTCGCTGAAAAGTGATACACCATGACACTTTTGTCTTTGGCAGAAGTATGAAATTGCCACAGGTCGACCACTTTCAACCCCCATTTCTCTCACACCCCCATAGCAACCGACATCTAACAACCATAGTGCACTACACGAGATACGATTCTACTACCAAACACAAACACCAATGCTCTATGCTATGTAGTTGTGGCAGAAAAGTGACATATGCGGAGACAGTCGAAATACGAAAGTATCCTTGGTCAGCCACTTACAACCACCATATCTACCGCAGTAAAACAGTTTCTGAAATTCGGCCGCTGTTGTGATCGAAAGGTGACTCTGTGCTACTACTACACACAAACGCCAGAGATCTGTGATCTATAGTTTTCGCTGAAAAGTGATACACCATGACACTTTTGTCTTTGGCAGAAGTATGAAATTGCCACAGGTCGACCACTTTCAACCCCCATATCTCCTACACCCCCATAGCTACCGACGTCTAACAACCATAGTGCACGACAGGAACGACGATTCTACTACCACACACAAACACCAAAGGTCTATGTTATGTAGTTGTGGCAGGAAAGAGAATTATACGGAGATACGAATTTTTGGTCGAAATATGAAAACACCCTGCACTGACCAACTTGAATCATTATATCTCCCACATCCCCACATCTATCGGCATTCGGCCAACGTTGTGCATGACAGGAAACTCCATGCTACTTCCACCCACAAACATCAGTGATCTGTGCTAGGTAGTGGTGGCTGAAAAGTGAAATATAGGAAAAAACACGTCTATTTTTATATATATATAAGATTACATCATCTGCAAACAATCTAATTTCTGATACCTGTGGCACTCCCGTTTTTACTTCCACTTCTTTTGATACTGCATTTCCTACTCTAACTCTCTGTTTTCTACCTTTTAAAAATTTTCTACCGAGCAAATCACTTTCTCATACACTCCAACAGTTTTTATCTTATTTACTACCATTTTATGGATCACTATGTCAAAAGGATTTGAAAGAACTAGTGCTACACTATAAATTTGGCCTCCCTTGTCCATTTCATCTGAAATATCTTGCATATACCCCATCAACTGAGATTCGCATGAATATCCTTGCCTAAAGTCATGTTGCCTACTTGAAAATCACTTACGCTCCTCACATATATTTCTGATGTGGTTGCATATCAATCTATCCATTAATTTACATACCACTGATGTCAAACCGATCGTCCTGTAATTTTCGACTCTATTTCTCATTTCTCCTTTATGTACCGGCACTACTATCGCACTTTTCCAGTCCTGTGGTAAGCACCAAGTATCCAGACTCAATTTAAATAATATTCTGGACAGCACGTCTGGATTTTTTTAATGTTTCACAATAAACCTGAGAATTTCGCAATATTACATATTCCTTGCGGGTAAAGTCTCATTTCACAATGATCGGTCAAATTGATTAACTTTCATATTTTTAATGTTCAATAATACCGGTGAGAATAAACTAACTTCAATGCAATGAACTAAGCTCTACGAATGAGCAATATACCACCTCAAGTGGACCGTATTTTCCAAAGGACTCTGTTATATTCTTTCGCCATATTTAGTATAGTTACACTCAACTCATTAATTATTATTAATTAGAGAAATACACAAGATGAACCTGGCTCTCGAATCATGTATTTTTTCTTGTTGGTCAATTTTTATGCTCCCGATGTAGGCCACAGTCTAACATCGAATCGCAGTTTACATTAAAATCTTCATGACTTAAGGCGGGAATTCTTCAGCAGACTAAATAGGTGATGGTCATGACTACATAATTTACTAACTTCCTTCGTAAATACGAATCATTAAATACAATTTGTAAATGAAAATACAGTCTCTTAACAACTGTTATTTCTATTCCCATACGCTCAGATGCGTTTCGCCCTTGTGGAATGGGGCATCATCAACGAGATTTTTGATACAAATAACAAAACAGTCACATGTTAGTCAAGAAACAGCTCTAATTGCTCTTTTTTGTAGAACTCAACCTCACACTGCCGTTCTACATTGCTCAACGTCACAATTTCACTGTTTTTAAATGGTCAACCTTCTCAGTCTAATTTGATTTACACACAACTAGCCATTTACAAATCTTTAACAAACAACTGCGGAAGAATGGCCTATAACCAATTGCTTAAATACAGTAACGATACTTGAATCGAATTAGTGTTACGACAAGAAAAAGATACAAGAATAAAAATTTATAAAATAATGTCACGAACAATTTGAAATTAGTGAAACCCGGTAACCGCAGAGAACAAGATTAAGATCCAAAAAGGGAGGTAAAAATATTTGAGAGTGATTAGATGTTCTGCACAGAATACGGAATCAAGGGACAGTACCGAAGGTTTGTAAGATGGAATTTTCCGTGGTTTCCCTGAATTTCTCCAGGCGAATGCCGGAATGGTTTCTTCAAAAGGCCACGCCCGAAATCATTCCCACTGCTTGTCCCCAATCCTCTAATGACCACGGCGTTGACGAGACGTAGCGTCCTGAGAAAAAATAAAAACATAAGGCAGTAGCGAGAGAACAGAAGTGGAAATAGGAAATTTAACAATGGAAGACAAAGAAGAAGAGATGTGGGAAGAAGTAGAAAAAGATCTGACACTGGGTGAATTTTGAACAATGTTGTTTCTAAACGGTGGAATGCACGAGAGAGATAAATGC
Organism: Vandiemenella viatica; assembly: GCA_031002005.1. NCBI lineage: Eukaryota > Metazoa > Arthropoda > Insecta > Orthoptera > Morabidae > Vandiemenella > Vandiemenella viatica. The sequence goes on along the minus strand of JARYHS010008074.1, from coordinate 241,422,284 downwards.
GATATCACATGATTGTGTTTGAACGTGTTTATCTTCTGTGTGACGTTTAGCGATGGGTTTCTTTTTCAGGGTTGTGGTTCATACGGAAAGAATGCTAACCAGCTGTACACAGATAATTATTTTCTTTCGTAAAATATATCCAGTGCTGCAGTACCATTACACTCAACACGCCTTAAGATTTGTTGCTCTTGCTGATTGATAATCTGCGCGAAACTTGCCTTGTGCTGACGTGTTTATGTAGGGTACGACAACAAATGAGCTGTTGTGGAGTTATGCGTCCGATAGCGTTTTGCCAAGTCACGGATGTTAGTGAGCCCAGCTGTTCCTGACTCAGCAGCTGTGGTCTCTGCTAAATATAGGCAGATCACCGCCAGCAACAGAGACGCTTCTGGTCCCACAGATGAGATCGCACGCCGCAAAGACCACTAACGGGCAATAATTATTCAATACACGGCGATTTCGTTCAAGGGATTAGATTTTCTCCTGATTGATGTGTATGATCTGAAAGAGCCCTTACTCACAAATTGAATATTATGTTTTGCAATTATGCAAATTAAAGAGACGTCAGAACGATTTTAAACGGTTTAATGCATAGGTAATGGCCTTATATTTATTACTTGCTCTTGCCCGTTACCACTATAACGTGGACTGTTAATGTACGGCATTTTCTCCTAAATCGATTATGTTAAAGTTAACTTACAGCAGCGAAGAAAAAATAATTTAATTATTTCCTCCTAATTATACGATGCTGAAAGCGAGTAAAAATTTAATCCCACCCGTAGTTTTTGCGTTAATCGCGTTCAACGGAAACTGGATACTAGTTTGTGAACACTGTTATTTTAATTTCTCAACATTCCGACTTCACACCAAAATTAATCTGCCCTATTTCAACTCCGGGACGGCGTTTGGTACATTATTCGAAATCTCTTCACAATTTTGAGTGAATCGTATTTAACGAAAAATGGGCACTAATTTGTATAAACTTTTATCTTAAATTTCTCAGCTTTTCCACGTCATATCAATATGAAACATACCATATTTTACACTCGAAAAAATGGGCTGTACATTAATCGATATTCTATCAAAATCCGACTTTAGATTTTACGTGAATCCTGTTCTTCCCACCTTGGAGACAGACTGACACATTGAAGTTATTTTATCTCAGAAAAACCTGATTTCTTCTGTGATGCTTACTAATAATGCATCAAACTCTCTCTCTCTTAAAAAAAAAAAAAAATTAAAAAATCTTAAGTGTGCAAACTTTTTCCGGTTACAGTGTTATTAATAGTATAGATTTGATGACTTTTATAACAATGAATTGTTTATCTTCTACTTTACCAAGGCAAATACTTTGTACTATTTCAAAATGCAATTTGTAAAACATTGTTAGTTGAAGCGTCACCGCACTGGATCGGAGAGGTACAGCTGCAGGAGGTTCGAGTCCTAGTACCTGCCATTTTCCGCTATCATTTAGGCGAATGTTGGGACGCCTCATAAAATACACTTTTCAAAAACAATAAATATCATTTATCATAGTGAAAATACTTGTAGGTTTCGCAGATTCATGACAACATAAATATCCCCCGCTCTCCGTTACTCATGATTCACACTAAGCTGCCTGAGTAATCAGGACCTGATGTTCACGAATTCCCCAGTGGAACTAGCGAGAGAGAAAAAGGGAGAAACATTTTAAAACGCTTCCCGACAGTAAGACATCGATAGCTCACCCTCAGAGTGTTATAATCTAAAAATGTGTAGAAGATTCCTTCATAAGGGTAATCCCATTATTGTTGCAATTCACTTTGTACATGTAGTAGCGTTCATCAAAGAGACCTATGCGTTTATTTATTTGTTTGGCATAGGGGTTCCCAAAGTTTTTCTTACTAAGCCTCCTTCCATCAAAAGAAAAATTCCCATGCCCATCTCCTTCCCAGCCAGGATTTTATTATTAGTTTAAACACTCGTCGAAGATGACGGTGGTAGCAGGAATTTTTTTGGTAAAAATGTCTAAGGAAAAACAAATAACGATTAATCATTATCATATTTATTGATATTTTTATCTGCTTAGACTCTCGGAGTATTTGAATTAGGCTTAGAGTCTCGGAGTATTTGAATTAGATTTTTTTTAAATAAGTGTATTTAATTTTCAATAACAGATTTTTTTTTGTCATGAAAATGTTTCTTAGTAAAATATAATTTCAAAACCGAATAATTATTATTTGTTTGAGTGATATATTTCATGATTACATGAAATTTAGTGTAAACTTTCTCTGTGAATTTAATAAACCTACTGTTTGTTATCTCCTGTCAGGGAGGGGGAAAAAATATCTGAGGTTATGTTTTCACTTGGTTCCAGTAACTGATACAGTATAAATATCTTCTTTCTTTTTATCTGCTTAACGTCTCTTAACAGCGAGGTCTTTAGAGACGGGAAAGGATGGGGGGCAAGGAATGGGACCGAATTCGGCCATGGCCTTTTGAAGGAAGCATTTGCCTGGAGTGATTTGGGAAACCATGGAAAAACCCAAATCTGGATGCCCGGATGGGGATTCGAACCGCCGTCCTCCCGAATGCTAGGCCAGAACGCTAACCGTTACATCACCACTCTCAGTGCATAAATATCGGATGCTTTTCTTTTCTCCTTACATGTATTTCTGCTTCTAGTCGTCGTAAATAAACATAAAGAAACATATAAATTTAAATGAACGTCACATTATCATTTCTCACATATCTTTAAACGAGCAATTCGTGTATATAAATATATACATTTTGGATCTCGGAAACGGCTCTAACGATTTGGATGAAATTTCATATTTAGATAATATTTTGCTTTTTAAGTTTATATAAATAGTTGTCTTCCCTGCAAAACCCATTTAAAAAAAAAAAAAAAAAAAAAAAAAAAACCGATCAATTTTTGTTCTTGGTATCTCGAAAACAGTTCTAACACCATCTCGTAGACGATTCAGGTATTAGGAAGCCTACTAATATTTTCTCTTTGGTTTCAAGGAACTCACATATTTAAAAGAATATTTCTTGCATACATTTCTTTGGAGGAATATTAGCACTACCAGTTTAATTGTAAAACATTTAAAAAGTAGGTATTTAAAAAATAGATACTGGCTTTGTCAAATGCTATTATTTTCAAACTTAAAAAAAAAGTTTTAATGCCACGTTGTGTCTACTGTTCTCCACCCCAAAACTGGTGCTGACCTGTTGAAATTTGGACTAACTGCTTCCTTTTAATGTCCTCCTCACGTTTTGCACTCTCCTTTTACGGAAAAGTCGCCACGAATTAAATAAAAAATGCTGAAATATGACATTGCAGCGCTGCTAGTAGATGCCGCCGGCGCTGCGAAATCAATGATAATCTCTTGAAATGTTGGTTTAATCCTTTGTTGTAATATTTTGTTGCCATTTTAGCTTCACTCCGTTGTAAAACGTCGCTTGAAATTAACAGATACAAAATGAATGACTACTAACATTCCATGATGCTTAGTGGATTCTGAGTAAAGAAAACAGCTGACACATCCAATTCTGACTATAAAAACGTCATAGACGGCTCAAGATGTCTATTAATGCATAGGCAGTAATTTGCGTAATCGTATGTTTTGGGGCTAATTACAACTTTGTTACATATTTTACTGCTTTAGGGTACACTTTTCCTTAAAGTGCCAAGGAAGCAGCTAGCCGTATTTTCAACCTGATTTAACAGTTTTTTCTACTAGCCGTACTTTGAACAGTAACCGGTTATCATTAAATACTTCCAGCTTAATTGTAAAACATTTTATGTAAGCAGGAAAGAAATATATTGAATGTATAACAAATATGGAGCGGTCTGACAGCTGAAATGTAATTAGTGGGGAAAAAGGTGGCTAATTCTCCGCTAGCTCTCAAGAAATTCTGGCTAATTGTAGGTCCCAGAGGAAAGGAACTGGCCGTCCTACCTCTGATACTATGGCTTGGTATGCCTCCTTCTGGAGGATCCAACTATCCTTCAGGTTAGGTTTTTATACTGTCTATATATTTAATCTATCCAATCTAATACTATTATATGAGCAACTCTTGTAAATAGATAAAATTAATTTCTCACAAACTTCTCTAAGGATTTTGATGAAATCTTGCATATTGAACAGAAATCGAAAGATGCCGAGTGAAGATAGGTCACCCAGGTATGATTTTTATCTCTGCTACACAAACCAGAGAACTGCGTTTTAGGCTGACATCGCAGGTACACTTTCTTTTAACAATGCAAGAGTACAAATCGATTATTTATTTGAAATTTTACACTTCCTCTTAATAATATAAGCGCAAAGAAAGTCAATGCAGTTTTTCATTTGAAATTTCCTGGCTAACCAAGCAGTGTTGTGGTGGCTGCTGAAATGCCTACTATCAATGACATCTCAGATGAACCTTGCTAAGTATGTGAAGTTAGAACAAAGATTTTCAACTCTAAGAGGCCGCGAACGAGACATAGTACTCGCGACGGTGTAGAGCTAGGGTGTCGTCCCACGAGCGGCGAATCTACTTCACAACACGCCCCCCCCCCCTCCACCTGATGTGTCTTCGCTCCCATCCCCCTCCATCCTGGATAGCGAGCCCCTTGTCTGGGAATCTAAATTGTAATTTTTTTTTTTATATTTTTTTTTATTTTTTTTTCGGAATTGTGGAATAACTTCAGCTTTACTTGCAGACAGACCCTGAAATTACAATTCTAATTGGACGTGGTAGCCATTAACAGCCCGCTTCTTACGAATATTTCCTTTTTAGAATTTCTTTCATTATCTGAAATATCCGGGGCTGAATGAAGTTAGACGTAACTGTCTTTGATTACCATCGCGAGAGAAGTTTTAAACTTGTTTTCATAGCGACAACACTGTACTTCCTGGCACCACTCTGCTGGGGGCGATGTTGTCTAAAAGTAGCGGCAATTGTGTTAAATTACAATTTTATGCTTCGGCGGATAAATTCGTTTGGAAAATTGTGTCAGAAACAGAAAGAGGAAGTCAAAATACTCATACGCGAAAAGGTAACGTGTTTACATGAGAGCCGAAATTAAGACCGTTTAATTTCACACGACAATGCACGAGTATCACATTACCTGTTACTCAATGTTCAATGGTAATAAGTATTTTTTGTTTTTTTGTTACAAATTTTGAATTCAACACAAAACAGGGACAATTAAATGAATAAAATAAAGGAAGAGATTAGGAGATTACAGAGGTACAATAGAACAGATGGCGGTTTTAATAACTGTAGTAACTGGGTGAAAAAATTTCCATAATAACTGGTTTTTCTGTGCTTGTTGCAGGACGCGTCTATCTTGTAGCCGACTGCTGAAATGCCACGGAATTTTATTGAAGCTGATTGGTAAAAACTTTTAGTGGCTAACTCTACCTGGAAATCCATGTTTTCATTTGGAAACACTTTATCACAGCCAAAGATTTTACGGTCTCTTTACCTATGACAAAGCTTTTCTTTGTTCATATGAAGTACACCAGAATGCTTCGTGATTAGAGAATTCCACGTTAAACTGTAGGTCACCTTATCCAATAAGAATCCTGTCTTAGGTTCAGTGCTACAAATCTAAACTGTTGGGCTACCAGTGACTAAGCTTGACACATATCGTCTGTTATTAACAACCTTAGCAAATACATTTCGTAGCACCACTGGCACGTACGGAAATAACGGTCTTTGTGTTGCATTCCAGACCTAAACGGTAGAAGGAAGGAAGGTGGCTAGCTACACGGCTGCTGAGGGTTTACGACTTGACGGCGGAAGTGTAGTCCACACCCCAGCCACATGCTGTTACCCGCGGGAGACGCCCTGTTTCCGGTGTTGCCAATCCGACAAAACTAACTGTTAACTCAGAGGCGAGGACGACAGCAGTACCGAGGTTACAGTCTTCTCCGGCAGCAATTTTTATAGTAACTGTTCCTGATCGTTTAGAGTAATCTTGGTGGCTGGATTGCCGAAATTCATCTCCAAAAAATAAGCATGCAGCAGTTGTGAGTCAATGGGCTTGTCTCTGCCTGAAATATGTTACTGTAATTATTAATACCGGTATTGAATGTTATTAAGTGTTTCGGTTGGCAAGACACGTGACAAACGCATAGGTGTGGAATCGACGAAGAAAAATGACTCGCATGAAATTGCAGGGAGAGTAACGAAAACAAGACGAGTCAGGCAATCGATGATTTTTTATATTATTTTAAGAAAAAAGTAGTGTTTATTAATTTAAATGTCGACCCGGCAAAAGGAATTGTATCATCTAAATGTGAGTTGTTAAATAGGAAAAAATAGGTATAATAAAAGAAGTTGTTTATTTTCAATTCAAACTGAATTTTATTACATTAACGTAATTAACAGCAAACTTACACAGTGCACGTTTGAAATATTGACGTGCTAACAGGATATAAACACAAAATTAGTTGATGGATCATTACAGAACAGTGGATTAGCCACGTAAATGCACATCAGATACAGCTGTGTTTGTATTAACAAACATGGTAAATAGTGTTGCCCGATATTCGTTTAGTATCATAATTGTACAGTACCTTCGCTAGAGAAAAACAGCGAATATGTTGGCCCTTGTAGCAGAATTACTGATGCAATACACTTGGCTTTGTGTGGCGATCCCTTTGTACGCTCAGTAGGGGGCAAGGGCTGTGGCAATAGAAATGTCACACCGCAGTCGATAGAGCTGTTAACCGTGAACCTAACCCTTTGAAGATGTGCAGGCTACCGTGAACATGGCTAGCCTACTCGCTTGGAACTGCAATAAACTGTACACAACACACAACCTCGTACACCACATCGGTGCTCTGGAGGTACAAATACTCCAGAGGGGCAGGTGTTGTCTTACATTAATTAAGAACCCATTTTATGACAACAGTGAGAAATTCTACAGAAATATAGCGCGAATGGAGGCCTCGCGACTGACTTCCACATCATCAACCGATCGCGACAAATCAGAGTATGTAGAAACCCAGAAGGACCTTGCTGAAGGTAACCTAGATCCACTGACATCTGCACAAAGTATATATAGACAATTAATCACTTCACATAAATTAGCACCTAAGATCCCAACAGCAAAAATTCTGAAACTCAGAAATGCATGGGCATAAGAGAGACGTCAAGCCCGGAATGAAAGGTTTTAGGAAGATAAGAAGAATAAGAAGGACGATACAAATTCATGGTTTCACGCCCTCCTTAACAACAAAATAAAATAAAATAAGTAAAATAATAAGAAACTATATGCATACTATTACGTAAACTCATCACTCTACAACAGGGTATAAAACAAAACTAGCATCTTGAACAGCAAGTTATACAAAAATTAGTTAACTGTTCCGAATTTGTACATTCTAAGAGATGACTTACCAACTTCATACTAGCATTCCCCCCTGTAGTTCATTTCACTTACGCCACAGCCGTGTTTTGTACACCGTATCAAAAATTACTCCAGGGTTTGATTGACTTCTGGACTAACTTCTTAGCTTTTTACTTCGCAATGTACTTGTAAAGCAGCACCTTATACCATTAATTTTGAATCCGGATGTTCTCAAAATCGTCTATGGTAAAAGTGGCGTTAAATATGACTGAAACACCTCATATGCCATATAGGTAAACAACGTGGATACAGGGAAGGTGGACGAATCCTGGAAGTGTTATATTTCATGAATGTGTAGCGTCAATTAGTTTACTCATAGTCGTTTTAGCTTACTGTGAATAATTGTGCACAAATCTGTCTAAATTCTCAAGAATAAAAAATGTTATTCACTTACAAAGGAGAACAGACGGTCATATTTCATAGAAGTATTAGTTGCGAAATATAATTTAAGCTTTCATGCAGAAATCTGGAATAACCTGAATTTGAAGCGATTTATTGTTATTATCAGTAAGGATTATTTATTCTCTAGAAGTGAGCAGACTTATTGATTAAACAAAATTTTATAATTTCTAGCCAGCATATACTGTTTGTCACATCTGACCTAAGTCTGCATCTCAAACTCTCCAGGATTAGATGCTGTATTTTCTGTTTTTCTGAACAATTGTGAAAGTTAGACTCTTAGATGGAAACGCTGAAAGGAGAATTGATTACTCCGATATGCAATAATATTGCCCTATGTTGTGTACATCCTTGATATGTAGAATCTCAAGAAGATTCCGTAGTATTGAATCATACGATACGGCACGATATACTTTTTTCCGCGCCAGTGTATTTGTCCAGAGATAATGTAATTCAAGTGACAGGCAACTATAATAATGGCTATTAACGTATCCAAACTGTTAAAGTATTAATATTGTTGGTTCAGAGATCACAATAGTCTATCCACTTTTCGCCTAAATTTGGCAGTTTTTTGTGCGATTTAACTTATTTTTTTTCATTTAATTGGAAGGACTAGACTAACAGAACATCTAATATATTTACCATTTCAGCACGTAAAGTTAAGAAAACAATAACGTCATCCTGAACTTCAAAAGAACCTAAGAAGGTTCTTAATTATACGCTGAAGGAAGAAGCCCTGCTACCTTTTTTTTTTTTTATCTGTTCTTCTTCTTCCGCAGCAGGTTATTGCAAATGATCACCAATCATCTGTTTGTCGTTTCGCGTGTCACTGCGCGTTTATTATATGTAACAAAATTTGAGTTTCCTCAGTGAGCAAAAATAAATTAAGTATATGAACACGAGTGTAAATATTTTAAGATTCTTACTGACTATTATTTTAATGATTGCCAGTACTGTGTTTATTATTATTGTTAAAAACCGCATAACGCATCACAAATGTTCCTGTTATTACAGAGCGTTCATAGTCGGACATGACAATTTCTATAATATGTTCGTAAATTTCAACATTGCCCTGCTAAAGCAAAGTTTCTGAACGGATAACAGACATGTTAAAACAATAACAACAATAGTAGTTATGAAAGTCGCCATTCTCTACCAAGAGATGGTGGTCTAAAAGAAGACTTTGGGGTTCGCAACGATTGTTAACATATCTGAATCCTCTTACTCTTAGTTTGTAGGAAACATTTCCAGAAGTATTTCTACGTTGACTGATAGATAATTCGAAATTCAATTTTACCTCAGGTGGTAAGCCGACCATCCAGTATCAGTAGGCTACTAAAAATTTTCTGAGATGATCTTCCTTTATCACTATTATTATGGTAGATGCTTGAAGGAATCAAGAATTTTGAAAAATATGGGTCCACCTATGAGAATACTGTGGAGAGTTTTGAAGCAGATTGCACCCATTTATTCCCCAGATGTCTCCCTTGAGTGAGACTTGTTGCCCCGGTTTCCGGCTTGTTGTGTTCCCACGTGTTCTCGAGTTCCAAGGCCGGCACCCAGCATCTCCTTCATTGACGAACGCTCCTTCCATCGGCTGTCAGCAACCCGATACGCCTGAGGGAGGGCTAGGCCGCCCACAGCAACCGTGCGAATTCCGCTTGCCATCCAACTTCCGTTCCCTTCACAAAGGAACACTGGCTGTAGTTTGTTTTATTGTAATATTAACACGCAATATTTAAAAAATATTTTCGTATTTGTTCTTCCGAAAATAAGGAAACACGCAACTTAAATGCATCATCCATCACTGAATTTACTTCAGACAGTTCACAGCACAGTTTCATCTCGTTTAATAATACTTTTTTCTTTGAATTTGAAGAAGTTAAATTATGGTACAAAAATATCTCGTTCTAAAGATTTCAGAATCACTACCCAAAAATTATTTTTCCACATCAGCTCATAACTTTTTAATGAATAGTGGCCCATAGTTTGCGTTACTTTAGTAAGTCTGATAAACAAATTTATAACATGTTCTCGGGCCTTTCAAATGGAAGCGAATCAATTTGATGCGACGTTTTGAAGTGGCTCTGCGAATTGATCTTCCAACGAAGTGTCTGACTTACCGTGGCAATTTCATCCAGGACTCTTTCCTGGAGTGTGAGGAAGTTCTCGCAAATTTGCATCACATTCCATATTTGAGTCCTTCCGGGGTGACCGTCCTTATACAGCCCGCACCGGGCAATAGTTGCCGATGACGTCATGGTCATGTGCACCGAGTGCGCATTTACGGTTGATACACCTGCAAAGTCTCTTTTCGTTCAAATTTATAATAATCTATTGGGTACGATAGCGTTGTAATAAACTCCTGAATAATGGATTAAATATTACTTCGTGATGGAATTTTATTGTTATTACGTACATCTCAAAAGACTTATAAGTAATATCATAATTCATAAGTCTGTAAGTTAATAAATATATACAAATTAGCTAATAAAACTGCGAATACACATGATCCATAATTTAATATGACCTAGACGCCAAATCTGAGAAGTTTAAAATAATGATACACCGTATTGTGCGGGCTGTTACTGACCAAAATATGTGTAAGCAAATACAGGCTGAAAACATACGAAATACAAGAGAGATTTCATTAAAACATGGGGCTGTAAGGCATTTAAGGATACGGAATACAACACTCAGAAAAGTAGAGCCAATAATGTAATTTATAATAAAGGAACAAAGTTAAGAGAAACTCACGAAGTTTTTGTAAGTTGCGTTCTTATTTCACACGGGAGAGAAACATCAACGTCTGACTATGTTTCAAATGTGATTGATCTCCAGTTTTCAAAGATCATAATCAATCTTTCGCAAGGCCCTGCTGTGGTGACAGAAAGAAATAATGGATTTTTACGTAAAAAAAAAAAAAAAAAAAAAAAAAAAAAAAAAAAAAAAAAAAAAAAAAAAAAAAAAAAATGGTTATAACAGTAGTATTCTACCTACAGCTTCCGTTCTTTATCCGTATATTAATTATTTATTAATTATTTCTTTTTTAAACTCGTGAATATCTGGTCACCTCACTCCGTGAATCTTGTTTCCATAAATAAAGGATACGTGAATAAAATTGAAGTTCTAAAAGAAATGGAGGAAAGGGAGCAAAATCCACATTGCAATCCCTCCTCCTTCCACTTCAGCTGCAGGTAAACGTGAATAGCTGCAGGATGTTCTGGGTAGGATATTTAGCTAGGTAAGTCAACATGGGATGAAGATAAATACAAAGAATAGTCAGCTTATTAGGTACGCAGATAAAAAACTAAAGATTGATTATGGTTATAAGGTTGAAAATGAATTGCTTGTTGAGGACTTGAAATATAAATACCACGGTATAACATTTGATAACAAACTGAACTGGGCAGGACATACTAGGTACATAGGATTCAAAATCGTTCACTTGTTGGAGAGAGTGATGAGACGATGTACTAGAGAAGTAAGGGAATTGGATTACAAAACGTTGGTCAGACTATTGCTTGAATATGGTAATGTAATATCGAACCCACATTTTGGATATCAAATTCAACAGTTGGACGGTGCACAAAGGAGGACTGCTATATTTGTCTCTGGAAATTACGGGGGAATATTATCAGTAAGGAGCTGGAAGGGGATTCTTTGGAGGACAGGAGGAGGGTGAAGAGGGAGGTGGAAGTGTACAAGGTGTATTTTGGTGATGAGTCGTTGAAAGATATTGGTGGAAAAATTTGGAAAGGTACATTGAAGAGAATAGGTGACCATTACCACAAATTGGCACTCGATTTCAGGTATATGGGTGCTAGAAGATTTTCTTTCGTAGGTAAGTGGGTCAGGGATTGGAAAAAATTACCAAGAGAAATAATGAATAATTTCCGAAAAACAATAAAGGAATTTAAATTTGAAATTGATAGAGAAAAAAAGTATGTGGGAAAAGTGAAAAATGTGTATGTATGCAAATTGCCACCGGAGCAAGCACTCCATCGCAATTAAATTAAATTAAACTTGAATGTGGAGATCAGTATTATTAAGCTAGAAGGAAAAGAAATACCACAACAGAGTTAATTCGAATTCCGGAAAGAGCCAAAAGATTGACACACAAGTAAAACGTTATATCTTTGTTTGCAGGCTTTCAGTTTGCGAGGAGCATTACCTTGCAGGATCATCGGATCTGCCTGCTAGATCAAGGTCATCATGGAGAGAGTGCCTCTGCATCGATAATGTTCTTAATTCCCTGTGCTATCAATCTAATGGTAAATCATAGGAGTGCTCTAAAAGAGTTGACTCAAAAGTAAACCGGATGTTTTTACTATTAAAAAAATTTGTTGCTATTGAATTTTATGTCCTGTTAACTGTTATTGACGATCTGAGCTAATAGACGAAATCTGTTTTGTGTTACTCCGAATTTTTTAGACGAAAAATAGGAACTATCCCACCATTTACTAAGATGAATAAAATTGTAGAACACAACGTGTTTTTAATCTCTGACGAAATAATGTTTTTAAAAAAACCTCCGAGCTGCATGCTCCGTCACACAGATACCGGGGAGGACCAAACCCAGCAGGACCCGCTCAGCCCTAATCTTCCAAAAGATACCAAGTATAACCTCCCGATCATATAAACGAATCGTCATCATCGATGTCGAACGCCCACTCTATATACACTGCGGAGAAGTTAGGATTTGAAGGTATATATATATATTTACACAATCTAGTGTAAGGCTTTGTTAGGCATCTTAAGGACCTCGGCCACTTAAAAAAGAGCATCACATGGTATTAAGACGAATTTCGTATGAATATTCAATTTTCTATCTGTTGACGTCAGTGTCTTTAAACAGTGCCTTTACCTCTGTTTTCTTCCGATTCGACCACTACAGACCACGTGAATCATTGGAGTGAAAGAGGAGGGGGGGAGGAGATAAAATGAGTTTCTGCCTGAAGTCTAAAAGAGTTTGTGAGGCTCAGTGTACTTATTCCATTGGAGGAAATTCTTGTGTTGCCATTTATCTGCAAAACATGAAACTTTGTAGGTTATCTTTGACAAGTGTATTTTTTGTTTGTGGAATGTGTAGTTAATGATGCGTAGTTTGGGGACCGTCCCAGAATTTGCCTAGGTGATCGCAGGAAACCGCCTAAGAACCGCAATCAGGACAGCCAGTGCGCGGGGGCTCGTGTCCTAACCCGTTGTACCTCCCAGACGTAGTGTGCGGCGCCTCAGCGCACTGAGCTGCACTTTGCCTCTCTATTTTTTATGGTCAGCGTTTATCGGCTAAATACTGCGAGACCTTAGGTCAGAAGACGACAGCAGATCGTTTTACGCCACTTGTATAAAGGTTAAGAGTATCTACTGTGCCATTATGCTAATTTCATAATCATGTAGGTATCTTTATACTCAAGAATGCAGTTTCATAATTCTTTCATGTCACTCCTCGACTCTCTTCGTGACACTTTTCCTCCCTCTGCCGTCAAGAGACAATGATGTATTTACAGCCTCGCGCTAACTAGATCAGTTTCCTCTACTAGAGCTCCTTTGTTCTATCTCGTGGTTGACCTAGCACAGAGGTGTCCGTTGCGCTTGCTATCTACGTATCGATCGGTCACGTGCGACTAGACACATCTCGCAGCGGTCACTGATCATAGTTTGACCCTAGATATCTCACTCGATGCGTGAAGGTATAATTTTTTGTGTGTGCAGTAACCATAGGCTAAGTGGGCCAAACTATTGCACAACCGAGATCCACATTACAAAAGAAAGAACTTTGTTATTCATCTACAAAACGTCCTTTGGAACTGTCTCAGTCGATTAATTACAGATCCATGTTTTTTTCAATACAGGAACTAAGGAGAAGTTTTCTCTGTTAAAATTATTTTCAACCCTGTTAAATGGATACTACTTTAGTACAGAAATTACTTCTCAGAGCCTCAGAGCGCTTTACCGTATCTTTCTTAACCAAATGTAGAAGCAAAATTTTCTTTTAGATTGTGGTGGGTGCCTTGGTGGGCAAACCATGTTACAATCTTTCATACCTTTATGATTAATAATTGTGGATTTTTAATTTTAATTTTTATGAAGGAGTGAAAATTTACTAATTATGCAAGAATCTCGACGTTAGTTGGAATTTAGGAAAAATTGTCACAATATGACATTTATTTTCTTATCACTGGCGATTACAAGTCTGAGCGAATTTACCGTTAACATTAACACAAATTAGCAAAATCATAAAAGCAACGCTCAGAGTTACAATTAGCCGTCATGGGCAAGCAAACAATTATATATTTACTTTTAAATATCTCAGAATCAAAATGCAAGAAATAATGACAACTGGAAACAATGAAAAATACAAGTTATGACTACCTCAGACAAAGGCATCATAATACTGTGACTTTACAGTTAAACAAGAAAATCATGGGCGCCAGAATGAACAATATATCATTCGAAAATAACTAGTTCTGGCAAATTATGCCGCTAGCTCAGGGTTTTTTTTACAATTACAAAGTGAGAACATGGACCTATCCTCTCAAAGTCGCTTACGGGTTCTGTTTCACGGAATGCACAATCACATGGCTTGGTCGTAATCAATTACCATTGTAGTTCTGCGTCTGATGTCTGTGATGAGTGTAGCGGACCCACGATATGTGAGATTATCTCACAAGTCGGCTATAGGCATCTCTGGTCTGGCAATGCGCATCATCGCATTACCGGCTGTGTTGCGGTGATACGCTCGCTCCAGCAAGGCAAGCTGCAGTTAGCGAAAGAAGTCAACTTTCCAAGTCAACCTCAGACTGGTGCGATCGAAGTTAGAATGTCTAGCTCCTCGCTCCTCGGTCCACGAGGAAACTTCTCGCTCCGCCCATTTGTAGTCTCGAAGCTCACATACAACAAAAATTCCCAGGATTTTGAGTTATATGCTCATTTTGATTGGATCTTCAGGTCGGCACCTAATGTCACGTGATATCCTCGATATGTGATTTGGCTAGAGTATCTAACAGAGGTCGGACATATTCGGCTAAGTTCGGGGACGACTCTGTTCTGGCGGCCGGCCTTTCCCGCCCGGTGAGTAACCTTGTTGACCGCCTATCCCTAGGGAGCAGAGTGTGTGGTCTGGCAAATCCCAAATCCGCGACTTCTTGTCGCCAAGGCTCGGGAACACCAAGATTAGCTTCAAGCCTACATAGCTCAATAATTCTTGAATATTCGCTTTACCAAGATACACTGTATGTTCATCATTTCATTACAGTCCTCACTTGGAATCTTGCGTCCTTTATAAAATTACAACAAAAATCTATTTAGGTGGTCGCCCAAGATTTATGTAAATTACTCTTATATTATTACATATATAATAAAAATGCACCTTGTAACGTAGCGACAGCGCGGCTCGTTACAAGATAACTTTTACTTCAACAAATAACAAAACTAAATATCCTAATTGAATTTCATCAGTCATTAACTGCTCAATAACGGGTGTTTGTTGTACTACTTGATTAATTCGATTGTCAACGATCGTTAACGAAGAAACAAACCTACTTTGCTGTTTGTTTCATTTGAATGCTACACTTTCATTACGCTCTGTATACAGTGTTTTCACCACCTTTAATCTTTGCTTGTTTTTACTACTTTCATCGTCTTTGAAGTAACCGTCATCACATCACAATTTTGGAAGCGAAATTAAAAAGAGCATTTGGCGGCAAGTTCAAACGTGAAATAAAACTTTGTTCAATCGTCTGATTTTACATTATTTTTTATGCATTACATCCAAAACTAAATACAATTGCAATCGGGTTGAAAAAGTTTTAAGATTGAAAAAATTCGTCTTGCTTTGTATGCTGGCGTTCTGTCCATCTCCACTTATTCATGGTCCATGCTGCATGATGTTATTTGATGACCCTTTAAACTCTGATATTTTACTTGCTTTCTGTATTAGAAAACGTATTACAGCAGTATTAAATTAACCTACCGTTTCTTCCCACATTGCAGCTCCAAACATTTTTGCAACCGTGCTGAAAATACGATATATAATTTAATAAAAATTTATTAAAATTTAGGTTGGGAATAAAATTACAGTTGTAAATTAAAAATCATTTGAACTTTTGCTTTGTGAAATAGAATTTATTACTTACACATTATAATTAAAGTAATAGAAATGAATGGCCATATTTGTCGGCTAGTTCTCGTACCTTTAAAATAATGACGATATAATAGGCACTTGATAAAACGTGAAAAAAGGCAACCAATCATTTCTTCCTCCCTGTCAAAAAATATTATTTTTAAGAAAATTTTCATCACCTGGCGTCTGTAAACTGTACCGCCTCGTAAGGAATTTTAAAAAAAGATTATTGTGTAGAATATAAATAATTTATTCCTCCTCATCATCTAGGTAGCATCCTGCCGCTGGCTGGGTCTGTTGGAAACGAAGGTTTAGTTAGCCCTTCCTGTCTAACCACAATCCCTCTTATTCTTCCATAATTTAAAAATACATTTCCTATGTATTTCCATTTTCAAAACTCTAGGAGAACCTGTATTGAAACAATGAAGATAAAAATTATGGTTGAAACCAACTGTAGTACTATATTTTCAGAGCAAAGTCTGCGATTTCTATCTCGTTAAGTATTATTTGACTGTGGGCCTCCTATCTGGAGCCGTCGTCACTCGACAGCTCGCGCCGTTGCCACTAGCGCTATCTGTTGGCCAATGTCACTACTGCACGATCATTGCGCTATCTAGTAACTAAAGGCTGATATAACTTATCTGCGAACCTACTGGAAAAGATTGACAAACACAATAGATTCTGATGAGCAGTTGACACACAGTTCATGGAGACTAAAATATAGGCAATTATTTAGAACAGCGGCGCTTTTATTTACACGTTCTACTGAATTCATTGTGTTTACTTCAATGATAGGTGGAACTTCCAGAATTGATGAAAAAACTGGACCTCTCTGACATACTATTGGTTACAAAATATTTCAAAGCAGTTTAACAAATAGAATCGCTTTTGCGAAGCAAGGAGTTATGTTTGTACTGTTGTGTATTTGTTATAGACCAGCCACTTCAAACCTTTTCCAACGGCAGACCCCTTAGAGACTAGACTATGATCGCCGCGGACCCCTTAATAATAATAATAATGATAACGATTAGAAATTGGCCAGACTAGAAATGTCATTTGATAGCTCGACTCGCATGTCACATATTGTGACAGAGTCCATCTGTTCTTACGCCTCCATTTACGCTTTCGTAATTATTTATTTTTTCCTCTGATCCCTTAGAATAAGTTCCCGGACCCACGGGAGCCCGTGGGTCCCAGGTTGGGAAACCCTGTTGTCAGAGTGTTAAGAGTATGTTCAATCATAATTTAAGATGATTTAATCTGCTCCAATTATTTAAAAAAATTATTTTTACTGGACAAAGTTGCACAAAATATCTAGTATTAAGTTGTGAAACTAATTTACGTTTAGGTTATCTTTGGCTGTTGTTACCCAGTTTTCCTTTTCACATTTGCGCGAAATTTTAACATTTTTCGCGGAATCAAGGTTACAAAAGTATGGAATAAACCTAATAAGAGGCGTTCTGAGTTTTTAAATTTATTTATGCCAGTCATAACAGGTGGATGGATAAGAAGTGAAACACTTAAGAGCGAAATTAAAATGCGTGCAATAATAAGATTTCCAGGAAGTTGCCTGATATTTTTTAATTTAACTTCTTCAATTATGTGTTGGCAGATTCCCATCAAATTCCGAAATATTTAAATGCTGTGATTCAGTTCGGCAAAAAGACTAAATACAGGAAATCAAATACAGATATCATGGACATGGTCCATGTTAACATTTAACGTGGAGATATTGTTCATAACCACGTATTATACGGATATTTGGTTGAGCTTCATTACTATATATACAAAAAGATCTGAACACAGCTATTGGAAGTCTATCTGGTAAAAACGATTTTCTTGTTTTTATTGTTACAAAGTATTTCTACTGAATTTTTGCTCATCTGCTTCGGAGTAGGGCAGCTAGATTGTATATTATTTTCTGATTAATCTAAAATATTTGCCACTGGGATGGTTAGAAGGAAGTCTTCATACCACTCATAAATACCGGAGAAAAATTAGGATCATTCTAGATTAGATGATATGAATGACAACTACTGAGTTGTGCTACTTTAAGAGGCCACAAAAGTAGATTTTACGGTTTAATGAAATCTGTTAGTTATTTATGGTAGTATGATTATTCTTTTTATAGAAGAGAGAAACTGAAACTGTATAATGAAAATTTATCAACTATACAAGCCATTATTTTGGATGGTGAATTAATTACATTACAGCATACGTGTTCTTCAATTGGTGAGGTTGCAGTTTCTCAGTGAACCATAAGACTCGTATATTACACCAATGATATGTTGTCAATTTCCCGTTCCACAACTTAGGGTAGTAGTTAACTGAATTGCATATAACAACGCCGTAGAGTCTGGTAATGCGTTTGATCATTTAAATTCGCAGATAAACGGCAATAAAGTCGTGCAGTCTTCATAATCCAAGCGGAAAACGAAAACATATTATCAAAAGGCCGGTATGATCTGGCGACAAGGTGTTTACTCAATTTTATGAATAATTGTAACGCCAATGCAATTGAAATTGTTGTTTTATTTTCCGAACGCGTTTCGCTTCATTTGCGAAGCATCTTCAGCGGTTATGTTTGCGAGTATTTATACATATAATTATATTTGTTCTATTTTTCAATTTAAACATGAAAATTGAGGTATGTACATATTTAAGCTTCCTTACATTTTTTTTGGGTCACACATGCTTATAATTGTACAGCGTTTCAGCGTCAGTTATGTTTGCAGCTGCAGTATATATCACACATGTTGGTTGCATCTTTGTGATTATTTGCGTAGCACTTTAATACGTTGAGTTCTGATGGCTTACGTTTATTTACTGTAAATCGCTGATTAGCAGGTTTGTCTTCTGTTTTATTCGGTGGGTGGCGCGCTTTTAAATATGTGTTCGTGCTTAGTTTGGTGTGTTATTATTATTGGCTGTGTCCTTTTGTGGTGGATGGTTGTGTTTATTATTTGGTTTTAAGCACTGTGTATAGTGTTGGGTCCGTCAGGTTCGTGTATTCGTTTATTATGTTCTTTTCTTCTGTCAGTGATTTTACTGGATGCGCATTAACATAAAACGCGATAGTTCTCTCAGGTATAAAGGATGTACAAACCACATTTCACAGCAACCTGTGCCCGAGGCTATGTTAGAGTTGAGAGCCGTTTAAGAATTCCAGCCGAGGCTAGGATTCGAACCCAGGTAGACGTGTCAACCACTAAGGCACCAGACCGCTCTAAAGGCGCACAAACGCGCAGCAACGGTTGCCTTGAGAAGTACTTCGTTAAATTCGGTTTCAAGACAATTGCGAGAATTTCTCCGTCTCCGTTCCTCCGCCTGTTTGCAAGTCTGAAGTTTGAGCGAGGCGGGTGAGACTTGTTCTGGCAAGTTAGCAGCGGCGCTGTAGCTGGCCTGAAGAGATTGGCCAAGTTGAGCGTCTCTAGAACTTTGAGCTGGGCCGAGTAATTGGACAGCTGGATTGTGTCCTATCTGCTGCGCCGCGGGCCGTTTCTCAGGAAATTAAGAAGGAGCAGACTGTGTGAAAATACTTACCTGTCTACTTACATTAACGCTTTAGATTTTCTCAATTCTCACTGTATTCCGATGTGGTGCTGCTCTTAATACCACAGCACAGACTAAGTGAAAAAGTGAATTGCCAGCTGAAATATGGGCAGAAAGCTGTTCTTAGTATTTAAAGTCTCACTTTATATAATCTTATATCACACGTAAATTCCATAGGATGTTAGCTTTCAGATAACAGCTTGCTTATTGTCTTTGTTTCGCTTCGCATCCATCAAATACGCCCTTAAACAGAGGCGCAGGGTGGAATGTAATACGTAAAACACTGGTATAGATGATTATACGTTCCACAGACAAATGTAAACACTCTCTTACTTTTTTCTAGGCTAATCTCACTCCACTTTCCTGGTTAATGATAGTCGTTTACCCACCTTATACGACTCTACCATTGCGCTTCCACCAGCGATTACTATTACAACTATTATTACCATTCCGCGATTCACTGAAAGAGGGTGGTGGAGGGTACCTCGCACCTATCCGACTGTGTTATCATACTATAGCCCGTTCAGCTAACAGAAGCGGATCAGGGTCATTCTGCTCTATCCCCACTACGCTGCCCTTACCCCTACATGCGAAGGGATAGGTTACCACTCGCCTAGGAGAGGTAGGAAGGGAGCTCTCTGAGATGAGGAGCGGGGGCAGGAAAAAATGACGTTGAGTCGTCAGTTTGGAGTGACAGGATATATTTAGTTTACAAACTAGTTCCATTAATTTCGTAAGCTTTCTTCTGAGTAGAGAAAGAGAGAAAATAACGTGTCTTCGCCAAAAATTACGGCGAAGTCTCGCAAATTATATAAAAATACATATTTTGGCCAAAGTATCTCAAACACAGTTTTTTTTTCTTGAAGTTCGATGGCAGTATTATTGCAATTTAGTACAAAATATCGAAATACGGAGAAAAGTGTAGATGTGTAAGTCAACAAGTTATATCACTCGCGTTTCGTAAAAAGCCAAATGAATTACAAATCCCAGATTCGCATATAATCAAGTAGCAAATTCAACATTTTGATGACAAGTGGATCACATGGTAATTTTATGTTTGAAGCTTCTTTTTGTTTCTGTCGTAAATATTCACACCGGGACTTAACATATTCATTCATCTAAACACACGACAAACATAGAACACTAAATTCAAACGGTAGTATACAATCACAAATGTATCAGGAAATGGCTAGTTTCCTGTATCCTTATGAGGAGACCATTCTAGTTCTAAAAATTCTTCTCGGTTGTTCAGAAGCTGTACGCCGAGAAAGACTCATTTCTCACATTCTAATTATGCTCATATCCACCAAGAGCATACGCCGAAAATACTCTAAAACAGGGTATATTTTGTAGTAGTTCTAAGGCCTGTAGGTAACTAGTTTTAAGCAGCATTTTTCATTTCTCTTATAATAATCTTTTCTCGTGAGCTGAAGCGATTTTCGAAAGTTCGGGTGTGATAATCAAGACAGCAAGAAAGTAAAATTTTTAATTTGCAAATTGTAAATTTTCATCATAGTTGTATTTTCTTTAAGAGACTAATGGTGTATTTCCGCCAATTAAGTCCAGTATAATTCGTCACATTTACAAATACAGACAATTATGAGCAAAGGTCTATGTGGATTCTTAAGTTCTTCTTTCTGAAGAAAGCTTTATACATGGCTGGCAATTTCAGAACACTAAATACTAGCATTTACTCAATGTTGAAATTTTCCGTGACGCGTGCTCGTATATCGACAATCACTTGACATCCAATGACGACCATTTCTGCATTAGTACATGCCATATGCGCCAACTTAATCACGTTTTAAAGCTCAGCGCACAAAAATAAGGTAAACCTGAGATAAATCGGAAATGAAATCCTCTTTCTACGTTTTCGAGAGTACAAAGCGATGCGACTAAACCATTTATTAGAGTAGCTGTCAGCTATTCGATCCGGGGTCAACGCGCGATGCTGTTAGGACGCCGCCCACGCCACAGCCTGCTGTTAATCTTCGTCTGTCTGGCAGCTGACCAACGCTCTCCAAGAAATGAAGTGACTACCGGCCCCGGGAAACAACATCACGTCCACAGAGACGAGAGTTAATAAAGTTTTTCCTACGTTTTATCCGTTTTTCAACTAAATGTAATACATTTTTATGGCATATGCATTTAGCCCTTTGACCATATTCGATGCTCTAGCTTACTCAATGACTAATTTGCTTTGGTTAACACCAACAGCATCTAAGGCGTTCTGTTTCAGATTTTATATTGCTTTGTAATTCTTTTATAATTAATTTCCTACTACGACAATTGTAAATAAGTCTGGTCATTTCACGCTCCTATTTTGTTATATTAGTTATCTTGCTCTAGTCGCTTTTGAAATGTTTTTGTATACATGTTCTAAGTTTCGTTACTTACAGTAAATTAGGAGTGTGAAATTGTAGACTTATCGTCTTAATAGAAAATTTAAAAAATAGTGAATTGCAAACTTAGTATGATACAGCTTCGAAGCGTGCGTTTTAATAATAAAAAACAGTATACCAAAAATACTAACATACATGAACATAAACATTTTACTTATAAAAAACTTGTAATGACTAGTAATGCATACGCCTGGTAGTTACTAGGGGCATTGAAGATGTCTTAAATTAAAAGACAAAGCACATTGGAAGTACAAAAACCGCAAATCACTCCAGGCGAATGCAGAGATGGTTCCTTGAAAAAGTTCATAGCCGAACTCCTTCCCGTTCCTTGCTCTCCCAATCCTTTTCGCATTTAATGACCTTGACGTCGAAAAGGTGTAAATACATATACCAAAAAAAAATACAAAAACAAAAACAAAAAAATCGAAGCTTGAATGAAAATATACTGATTCTTCTTCAGTATCAAGAAGAAAACTGTATGAAATGCTCTCGGGTCCTGCAGGCTATAAGAGATGAGCCTTTCCGCTGCATCCGGCACTTCACCAGAAGATGGAGACAATGATTTTAGTTGCCGAAATATCGTGTGACAACGCATTCTCGACTCGGCTAGTCACCCGAGAGCATCTCATACATTCTCAACGCCGAGAACGACTTCGTTCTTATATAAGAAAACTGTAGTGAAAATTCGAAAGCATTCATGCTGCAAAAACCTCTTTTGCATCTGCCTAAATAGAAAATATTAGTTATCTTGATCTCGTCTATCGTGAGCCTATCCTCAGTACACCATAGTCCCATGTTTACGATATTCTGTTAGAGCTGATATTCGTTAATAAGCTTCTTTCCCATATAGTTTGCTTATTATTTTGCGACTGATCTAAAACTAAAAACTGAGATTCCAGTTATTTTGTGAAGAATCATTGTTGGTTAAAACACGCAATTACTACGCCGTAGTATCAATAGTTTAACAATACGGTTGTAATTGCTAACACTTTTTGTGCAGGAATGCTTCATACCCTTATACATTTATTAGTTTACCGTATGCACGCACCACGGTAGCGTCTAACACGTACGCGGCCATCACTGTAGGTAAGTACACTACATTTTGCCACTCACAAAGGGAGGTCACCGGTTATAAATTCCAGACTCGATTCATATCGAGTGTAATAAAAGCTCACGGCCAGAGTGTTACGTGGCAAAGCGGTAACATGCGCTGCTTCTCCGTTGTCGAGAAAATCGGCATTCACATATTCCTTTGCGAATATTCTTTCTATGTTACAGAAATTTTAAGGGGTGCGTGGCGCATCGAACAAGCTTTCTGCTTAATAAGCCCATCGACGTCGGAGTTAATTTAGCTGCTGGCAACTTCTTATTTTTTCAAAATACACCAACACATCTTTTAATTGTTGTTTGGACACTTCACTCCATTTCGATCGAATGTTCTTCAATTACATCACTTTCATGCGGAGGACCCGGATCACACTTAGTTTTTCTTTGTTTCTTCTTCAGAATTACTTCACAAGGGAAGGTAGTCAAATGTAAAATTCAGACTCGATTCATACCATTCCACTTTTTTTGCAAGGAAAAACAAAAATCTCAAGTACACTTTGATTTCCGACGCTGTTATAAGTTGTAATGGGGATCGCTTCTTCCTTCTTTCAAAGTTAGAAGGCTACTACGCTGTTATATGGCGTATCGTTTCGACTGTCCCGTCTCATTGTGCAGGAAGGAGCATCTGTCCTTCAACTGTAACTGTCGAATATGGGTATTTGTATTTTATACCTGCCGCAGCAAATATTTCAATTTTTTAAATAGAACATCTTTCGCATGCAACATAAAGTTCCGCAACAAACGGCATTTAATAAACTTACTGTATTATACGTATAATTGTTGAAACTGATTGCCCGGAATTGTCTGTATGTAAATTTAAAATATAAATATATAGAAAAAGTTGCAGCAGTGAGATTCGATCTGCCGACGACGGGGTTATAAGGCAGACTTGTTCACTGTGCAACGCGCCACTTGCAATCGCCCTCACGTAGAAAGTGTTTAGACGCAACGGAATATTTCAATACTGATTTCCTCGACGATGGTGAAGAAACTCATGTTAATACTTTGCCACATTACATCCCTGGACATGAGATTTCACTACATACGGTAAGAATCGAATATGAATTTTACAATTGACAGCTTCCACTTGTCAGCGCGCTAGTGACGGTGTTTACGTGTCAATTGCAATCAAAAGCGTCCGTGGAATTATTGTTTTTGGTTTTTTTCCTACTCACTGAAGTACTGCTAATCTTAGTATTTTTAGTGTAAAGAGACGCCTATTTCCTTACTGAGTACAGAAATGGTGCCTGATTGTATTTTGAAGTGATGAAGATTAGTTTTTGATCCGGGAACATAAGGAAAGACAGTAGGGTGATTATGAAATTTGGCATTGAAGTATTAACTTTTGGTTGGATGGGATGTAATTGACGTCAAGTGGCCAGCAGCCATGTCCTGAGCTTCTAAGACTTGACGATTGAGGAGGGTCTGCCAGATGTGCGTCATCAGAGCCACTCATGGTTCGAGGGGACTGCACACAGACTGCAAATGTGTTCAGTGAACCACTGTACACGTTTTGTTTCGGAACCAACTTTGCGGTCTCTGTTGCGGAGTGAGTCTTTCATAAAGTGCAGAGAAGAGCAGATACTGACTAATAAACTGAAATGGTCAGTTTAACGCTGAGTTAATTCAAAGACAACAATTAAAAATTCAGGGTCTGAGTTGGAATCCTAGTGCGGCCTGGAATTTCTCCGGGCTATGATTTGTTCATATTAGTCCTCTAAATTCGTATTCCCCAAGAAACTGCAGGTCAATCACGGTAAATCTAACCTGTCACCGGGTCGAAGATTACAAGGATTTGCTTTATAATGAAGGATTTGATTTTCTCAATTTTGTGTGCTGGAGGGTTCTTATCGTGAAAAGATATTTGAAAAATAAACTGCAAAATTAATATGAGAGAATTATATTCTGCTGTCCGTAATATCTGCAACATTACTAAAATAGAAAATCAGGCAGGAACTGATCTTACGAACATTTTTTTTCCCAAGAAAAGACGTAAATGTCTATGGCTTCACTGGTGGGGGAGACTTCGAACGATAGTTCGACAGCTTGACAAAGTAACAGTGATTCAATTTATTTTATTATTTAAATGTTTATTTTACCTGGAAATATTGGGGCTGTCATGCCCTCTCTTACATCTTACCACATTTTTGTAACTCATAATCTACATTACACAAATTAACAGTATATACAACACATATTCCACATTTTGCTTAAATTAACATAATAAATAAAATACTGACTAAAATATTAATAATATGATAATATATTAATAATATGCTTTGTGTTAACCCTTGGTTCATTACAATTTGCGAGTTGGAAGTATACTGTACTAAAAAACATGAAATTTAAATACTGCCGGGGTATTCAGGCCAGATTCAATGCATATTAAGGATTTTTTGAACTTTACATAAAGAGGAATACAGAATCAACTAAAAGGATTTCATAAAACTTATATCGTTTGTAAATTTTATTTCATTTCTGGAATCGAGATCATTTTTGGAACCGTGCGTCGTAGACGAGTGCTAATACTTTTACTTAGCATTCCCAAGAACGCAGTTTCGAATCCTTGTTCGACCAAGCAGATTTCGATTTTTCATGGTTTCCCGAAATCGTTATAGGCGAACGCCGGGATGGTTTCTTCAAAAGGCAATAGCCGAATTTCATCCCGTTCCTTGCCCCAAGTTCTTTCCCACCTCTAATGACCTTAATTTAAACAAGGTATAAAGATATCAAGATAAATAAAAAAAGTTATGTTTAAATTTTTCCGACTGAAACGTAAATAAGGAAAATACTTGATAGTGATACAACTTGGAATAAATTCGCCTTTTACGGGATAGTACTTAACATTTTAAATAGGTATTATTTGATGAGCGCCCGTTGGCTAAAACCGGTAACTATGTTCCTTTTTTTTTTTTATTTTTTTTTTGACTGCTTAACGTCTTTTAACAGGGAGGTCTTTAGAGACGGGAAAGGATGGGGGGCAAGGAATTCGGCCATGGCCATTTTGAAGGAAGCATCCCGGCATTTGCCTGGAGTGATTTGGGAAACCATGGAAAACCCAAATCTGGATGCCCGGACGGGGATTCGAACCGCCATCCTCCCGAATGCGAGGCCAGAACGCTAACCGTTACACCACCAGTCTCGGTGACTACGTTCCTCTTAAGTTAACTGTTGGCCCGGGAGCTGACGTACGTCGCTCGTGGTCCAGCTTTCCAGTGGACTCTCTCCTTTGCCGGTGCTATGACGACAGGAGAAACTGCAGCCTGCTCAGTCCACACTGATTCCAGGGGTACAGTAAACTGAACTATATATGAATAGTGCTCCAGCACTGATGTATTAACATCAATTAAAAACAACAATTATTCTCAGTGGTAAGTAAACACTGTCAGCACTCTACCAGGAAGTAGACCTTGAAAATGAAGCAGTAATGAGGACTGGTGTTGTTTCTATTCATCTGTATTGTTGTTTCATTTTTTAGAACACATATACACTGCATTATTGTACAAAAAAAAGGGGTTGTGATGTGTTTTGGATATTATTATTATTATTGTTAGTTATTATTTGAGCTCGGAAGAAGGCACAGTTTGCAGTCATTAAAGGATGGACAAATAAATCACTTACGAACCGTAGGTAGAAATACCACAACCTTTTAACTGCCTTTTTCAAAAGGCGTTTACTAACGTATTCTTCTGTTTTTGCCATGTGACAGATGATACTGAATACAGGTAATAGCCCATCCCCGAGTTCCAGTTATCTATACATTTCTGGAAACTACTGTGGCTTCACTCCACATAATTGTCTGAAATAAAATTTCGCAAATTTAATTTTTACGTCGGTGAAGTGTTTGGATATTAGTAATTATCATTGTAGAAAAACAATTCTTCGCTTTATCAGCGTGGTCATATCGGGATTAACGCTTTCATTGCTTGTAACTCTGTTCCAGTAGAAGATGCATTCACAGTTTCTTCTCTGGTTTAACACTTTCCCATTAACATTATTCTAATACTTTGGTAGGTATGGGACATGTAGCTCGCCACCAATCCTCCACCGAGCGTGGTGGGTGATTGGTAACACTTTGGCCTCGCAAGCAGGAGGACGCGGGTTCGAATCTCCGTCCAACCATCTAGATGTAGGTTTTCCATTATTTCCTCTAATGACTCCAGGCTAATAACGGAATGGTGCTTTCAGAAGGTCATGGCCGAATTCTATTCCGTTTCTTGCCTCCGGTCTTTTCCCACCTCTAATAACCTCGACGTCGACGAGGCGTAAAGCCAGGGAAAAAAGAAATCATTTCTGGGAATGTCAGAGTGACTATTGTTTTAATGCTGCCCCTGCATGTATTAACCTACACTACTTGCATAGATTTAGATTTTCCTTAGTTTCTGCACATTATAACTCAACACCTTAGAGCTTTGAATTTCAATAAATAACGTTTTGAATAGGCAGTACACACATTTTCTTATGGCCGGTGCACACACTCGGTTTTTCCAGTTCCGGCGCAGCTGCGATACCGCATTTACACATCACCCAGAGATATGGAATGTGAGACCAGGGAGTTATCACGACTGACAAGAGGAAGGACTAGGTAAAAATGAACCACTGCCAGAGGTGTCAGACTAGTGATGTGCCGGATCATTAAAAATGTATATCCGCGGATACGGATACAGATACGGATCATTATTGTCTAGATCCGCGAATACGGATACGGATACGGATCTCAACTTTCTCAACTTGGACCGACAGTGAAAAAGTCGTCAGCTACGATCTATTATCGACGAACGTCCAGCTTACGTGCTGTGTTTTGACCTTGAACTGTGCGTATTTATGTTTATATTTTAGGACGACATAGTATTGCGTAGATGATATACGTTTCCGTTTCTTTGGAAGTTGTAATTTAAATTAAAATAAAAACAATTTATACAAAAAAAGTATAGTAGTGTAATATGGAAATATTTTACGAAGTAAATGACGAATCTGCTAAATGCAAACTCTGTAAAGGAATGTATTCCCATGAATGTACAACTTTCTTAAAAATTCATCTCCAGACGAAGCACCCACAAAAACTTGAGTTATTCTTAAAAGAAGACTCCGCTAAGAAGATTGTCGGCGAACACATTCAGTAGGGAACATCTTTAAAAACGGTAAAAAGAGAATTTAGAAAAACATTTAACGAATATATAGAAAAAGTCAAAATGTGGGATAATAAAAAATAGAAATTATTTTAAACTATTTAATTGCAGATATGATAACTTTATCTGTATTGCCTTTTCAACACGTAGAATATTTTTGGTTCCGACGATTGATGGATAATTTAATTGCAAATTATGTTCTAAAAGGCAGGAAATATTTTACGGAATTTATATGCAGCGAAGGATTTTAAGAGAGTTTCCTTCACATCCTATATCAGGTAGGCTTTTTTGGTAGGGTGTTTCAGTGGTATCCAGAACATTACAAAAGATATTATAAGGGAAAATATCGTTTTAAAAGCGGAGATACTTGTAGAACGTCAAACGGGAGATTACATTTCGTAAATATTTAAAAATATGTTTGAAGGGCGGGGAATCCGAAACAGAATGTGCACTGCATGGTATGAGATGCAGGATCCAACATGAAGAGTTCCTGCACTTTATCTGACGTAGATAATATTGATTGTGGAGCACATCAGCTACACCTGATCGTTAAAAAAGCGGTCAACAATAATAGTAAATAAATGGGTCGCACATATTTATCATTACCTGTAACAAGCGTTCCAAGTGAGCAGTTTTTCAGTGCAGCAGGAATAATTTATGATGCTCATCGTAATAGACTTTTGGGTGACAAAACTGCCAACTTACTCTTTTTGAAGTACAATTTACCGAACTTAATGTTAAATGTAACATTTATTTTATTAAGTTTCTGTAAAAGTGATTATTTTATCTGATGTAAACACTTTAGCAGTACCTTAAACATAATTTCAGCAACAAATCACAGAGATTAAAGGCCTGATCTCACTAAACAGATAGTTAAAATAATACTTTAAAACTTACTACAGTGGTAAGTTACCAGTTACCTTTGGTAAACTAGTAAAATAAATGTAAGAACGAAGACTTTCCCGGCGTACGACAGCAATGAAGTCTTCACTGGTGTACCGCCGGATTGTGTTGTCAAAACACGATATTTCGACAGCTAGCTCCGCCATCTTCACAGATAGTCAGCCGACCAGTGCAGATGTCTCCACAACTGAAGAAGACGGCGGAACTAGTCGTCGAAATATCGTGTTTTCACAACACAATCCGGCGGTACACCCGTGAAGACTTCATTGTAGTAAAATATATGTTTAAATAATTAATTTTTGCAATATAAAAGTGCCAGATATGATATTTTAAGAAATATGAAGTAATTGAAATTGAAGTTAATAGTATTTCATTGCTAGATTGCTTTAAAATTTTATGTACCTGCTTAGTGAAATTCTTTACAAAAGATCCGTTAAAGATCCGCTAAAAAAGTAACGGATACGGATACGGATACAGATCTTTTTTCCCCCTCGGATATCCGCGGATACGGATACGGATACGGATATCCGGCACATCACTATGTCAGACCAATATTCCTCAAGAAAGCGCAGGCGAGATGTTCAGTCAGCTTTGGATACGTTTTATGAATACAACAATTCCTTCCAGAGCCGTCCAAGAGCCTAACAATCCTTTTTTTAATGGTTTTACGCCTCTTCGACGTCGAGGTCATTAGAGGCGGGGTGAGACTGGGGACTAGGAACGGGAAGGAATTCGGCCATGGCTTTTTGAAGGATTCATCAAGCCATTCGCCTGGAGAGATTTGGGGAAACTATGGATAACCCAAATCTGGATACCCGGACGGTGTCCTCCCGACTGAGAGCCCAGAGCGTTAACCACTCACCCACCACGCTCGGTCAGTACATTCTACGAGGACCAGAAACTAAAATTTGCTAACGAAATTCAGAATTTGACAAAGTGAATCTGGATGGCCTCACGCCAGTATTTTCAAACGCCTCACTTCTCCACCTCAGCTTTCTCCTCGCACCTATCTATCTCTATAGTTCCTAGTCACGTCACGTGCTTCAAGCGCTGTCTCCTTCCTTCTCCTAGCACCAAATCCTCTTCTCTGTTGCTAATAGATTCCGTACACTTCACCCCTCATCTACCGGAAGTACCACTGGTTCCTCCAGCCGATATCTCCTAACGACTCATCTTCCACATATCAAGTTTCCTCAAGGTTCAGTGTTGTTAATTTTCTAATCATTTTCAAATTTAATTATCATTCACTAACTATTGGTACATACATGTATTAATTTTTATGTCTGATGCAAGTTTTTGTTCCTTCATTATACGATAGATCATTTTTAATCTCAATTATTTTGACACTTAATCTTGCAAAAATTAACACAATACTGTAAAAATAATTAAAAAAGTATTAGGATTCTATTAGCCTACAGTAGCATTTGCACTAGTAGTATGGAGTCTCACATACGTATTTTGGGGCTTAATTTTGTCTGTAATTTTTACAACAAGCTCGTCAAAAGATTCAAAGCAATACGATAGCAATTAAAAAACTTATCTTCATTTTATATTCACTTGTCAGCTGTAAATCTGGATCTGTATGTACCAGATAACGCCTATTCTGTATTCTTATGTAATTTTTATAGAAAAAGTACGCAAAAATGACTGCTTTCATCGTTGGCGGTAACCAGATGCATACTGCCCCGTTACGGGTGTATCACATGTCGCGGGCATGCACCGGGCGTTATAGCTTCACCACGATGATTAATATTGTTCCTTTTGCATGTATTGTAACCTCCATTTGGCCGCAATATATGCTTCAAGGAAATCGGCGCCGGCGATGCCTGTAATTGTGAAACACCGCCACTTCTTTGAACAATAGATGAGAGCATAAGTTGTGAAAGATCGTGGTTGTACCATACCGCTAGACTGATATGGTGATGAGAGTACACTGTAGCGGGTAAGCCTTTGATGATCTACTGTCTCCACTCGCCTCCTGTTTGGTTGTTGTCGAGACGTACTGATATCTCGTCATCGACGACAAAAGAAGCCGCTACCATTTCTACATGTCTGTGCACAGATCAAACGAATTTGCCGTTTTCTTTTATGAACAGAAATGTCAAGCCTTAGCTAGTTCAATCGAATTTACCGCTTACCACAACCATTTCAGTCAATTTCGTTATAGATTTGATTCCTTAGCGGAAATACGGATAAAATTTTTGAGTATTCGTCGTTCCATCAACTACTAGAAGCGACTTGTCTCAGCCTTCGAGAAATTCGTTGACTAATTTTGCATTTCTGTAACGTCATATTTCGGCACTGACGATTGAAAATTTTATCGTAACAATTTTTGACGTATTCTTCCATAGGAAGCAATAAGATTTTTACGCTGTGTTCAAGGATATATTTTTGTTTTTAAATTATATCTTTTTCCAGATGATTATAATAATAAAAGCGCTTTTAAATTTTTTATGCTCATTTCTGTAGTGTCGAAATGTTAGTACACACGGTTGAAGACTGTACCAGGTATGGCAAACAAGGAAAGATTAAATTTCACTGAAAAGAGAGAAAAAAAAACTGCGTTTGGTGGTCAATCGCGGTTTTTCGATTTTTTCGAACCTGAACAAAAACTTTGCTGCCCCTCCCTTTCCCCTAAATCCCGCATTGTTGACAGGCTGGCTATTTTAACAATAAGTTATGAATAAATCTTCATTTTTCGGCCCTCATCGAAATAATATCTCAACTCCGAAAATTTTACCAGATTTTTTAACTATCTAGTCGCCACTGGATATTTATCGAGAAAAATCATAGTTTAATTTAATTTACTAGCGATCGAGCATATGGATTCATACGCCTAATTACATATTTCCTGCTTTTTATCTTTGATTCTTTTATTGAAATTTCTCCGCCCACCGGCTTTAACTATTAACACAGTCATTAGAATAGACAATAGCCATGGTCCCAGTATACTACCCTGTGGCACTCCCATTTTAAATTCTTTTGACACTGCGTTTCCCACCCTAATTCTTTGATTTCTAAAATTTAAGAATTCCTCAACCCAGCATCTTACTTTCTCACACACACTAATGGTTTTTACCCTATTTACCATTTTTTATAACTCACTCTGTCAGTGCCTAGAGCCTATTTTCTGCCCCTCCAGTCTCATTTTAAATAATTTTATATTACAAGGCAAGGTGCAAAATCATATCCACCTATCATTAATATATGTAACCTTTACGATTTTTTAGCTTTCTATGTTACTTCGAAATATCTACAAGATCTATTTGAATTTTTTTAGTTTTATCAAGATATAAAGAAGCTGCTTCTCTTAACTACACCATTCCAAGCCTGGACGATACTCCCTAATGATCTCATTAAACCAGTTACTTAATATCAAATCCACAGTAACTTCTTTTCCACCCTTATCTTCAACTGTCTGAACAACTGTCCTACCCTTCAGTTTTCTAACACAGCCATCGAAATTTCTACACGCATCATTCAGTGGTCCCCTCACACTCATAATATTTTTCATAAACCCATCTTTAACTTTCCTCATTGTTGCTATAGATTCCTTGTTTAGTTGTTTCAATTAGTCCCTACTGCCTTGCTGTCTTTTAACTCTTGTGTTCTCTTGTTACCAACCTCTGTATCACAAAAAGTAGATTCCGTATTTTCGTTTTTCTGTTTTGGAATAAACATTTCTTCACTCATTCGTATTTTCTCCCTTAAACTGTTCCCAGTTCCATTCCACTATACTTATGTTTTCCTTCCACATGCTGAATTTTCCCCAGAAATATCCCCTCAACCCTATAATATGTGGATTTTGTTTTAAAATTTTATCTGTAACCACCTTCAGTTTTTGCTACTGGTTTACTGAACATTCTAACATCCATCGGAAATGCTTTGCGATCACTTATTTCTTTAGTTACTTCAAAATCTACAAGGTTAAAATCATGCTTTATCGTGGTTTGGTCTCCTGGTATTTAAAACTCATTGTTCCCATATTTTTCTTCCCAGTCGACAATTGGTAAATTTAAATCTCCCCTAATACTGGACTTTCTACGCTCATATCTGATCTCGGAATATAAATTTAGTTTTCGCGAAGAGCCTCATCTCATCATTCATTCTTCCACTGCGGTAAGCAGCCAATACCCTAATTATTTGTTACTTTCACCCCATAAATCTTTTTCTAGTAACTTACAGCTATGATCTATGATCACCAGTAAACTGTATTAGACGAATATGAAATTCCATCCACTAGTTTCTCCTCTCTCTGCGGTACACTCTACAACCATCGGACCCGGAGAAGTCTTCATTGTCTAGTACTTCTTCCTTTAACAAAGATTGTTCCTAGAACTATCTGTGGTTTATGTATCTCTATTAAATTATCCTCAATGCACTAGTAACTTTGTGATATTTTAAGCATTTTCACCTTCGTTTTTGCGATACGCTCTTTTATTTTTTTCAATTAATTCTTTAGCATTTACATTTTTTCCCATCGGCATCTACATTCAAAATAACATAGGTCATCTATTTTTTCCCCCCATACCAACATCTTCTAACGTAAGAAAGCCATAGTCGTGAGTCATGATCTCATTATTACTGGAAATGGGTTTCCTGACAGCTATAGTTAAGAATTCAGAAAGTTCATTTTCTATTGAGGTGTGGTACGTTCCTAGTAAAACACTAACCACCAAGACAGAACCAATGCATTTCCACAACAGCACCCCGGTCTCAATGTTTACTCGCCTCACAGGGTCGTCACCTATATGAGTTCCACCCCGGTACATTGCGCCTCCTTCATTAATTGTACTTTATGAGAGCAGGAAATTTCTACACATAAAATAATGCAGAACGATTACGCAGTAGTTTCAGTTGTACTTTATCGAGATGAAAGCCAACACCAAACAAAATCTCTATACCGAATTACGTATATCCAAAGTTACAGGTTCAATCAGAAGTCGGCATCAAGATTTGTATATTTTGAAATGACTCTTCAGTGAAAACACATAAACTTTCATACACAACATTCGTTCATTTCGTACACTTATGATCTCATTGCATAGGAAAATCTTCTTCACAAATTGCTTAGGAACAGTTTGTGTGGTCTTGTGGCAGAATGGTAAAAGGGTTTTACTGGTACTGTAATTATAAGATCCCCGGTTCGATCCCCGATCTCGGCTGGACGTTTATCTCTGGCAAAACTTGATTTTTGTGTGTGATTTACATCAGGACGCTTCCGTAGGTTGGATTCCACATTAAACCCTTTACCTCTCTACCAGGTAGTATTACCGGGTTAGGATAGGGGACTACGACAAAGTATGGACTGCTCAGCCGATAAGAAATTATCTAAAACAGGTCATAAAAAGTTCACACGAATTTTTTTGTTAGATGAAATGTGTTACCTCTTTAATGTCAGAAATAGTTTGACCTTTGATATCACTGAGCATCTGCAATGTGACGTCTCCAAATCATGCATGTTTAGCTTCAGGATTTCGCATTTATCCGTGAACTGATTGTGGCGGATGAGCATTAACGCTCTTCTGATCCTGTATTCGAGTACACGCCGGTTCGAATCCCCATCCAGTCATCCAGATTTCGATTTTTAATGGTTTCTTGAAATCCCTCCAAGCGAATGTCGGAATAGTTGCTTCAAAAGACCATGGCCTAATTCCTTTCCGTTCCTTGCCCCTAGTCCTTTGCCTCCCCTAAAGACCTCAGAGTCAAAACACTTCTTCCTAAACATATCACTTTACTGGTTATATTGTAATACTTTTCGACACTGACTTAGCTATTATAAAATAAATACTTCTTGTGGCTAATCAGGCAGGTGAGGCATTCCTTAAGTTTTACAAGCGATATTCGCTGCTAAACTATTAAGACTATCAACCAGACTCACAAAGACGGCACCCATAAAACAAAGCGTGACCTATGTGGGAAATTCTTAGATCAATCTTGTATTTTGTAACATCTCTTCAGCAGCAGGGCTAAGAAGCAGAGTTAAAACTAACGCTCCGTTCCATCCGGTATGGCAGTTTGCCATTTCCGCCTTCTGTTAAATTAAATAGCGTTCTTTTCCATGAAGTTCGTATACGATACCTTGATTGCTTAGCCCTCCACTTCTTTAGGACCTTGCGATTGGAGAGTCCTACCACCATGGCCACAGTATCTTAATATTAATCAAAAATATTTTCTGTTCAAGAATATTTCCCACAATGGACAATAACTTAGGTTGCTATTTCCTGGAAGTCTTTTTTTGTTTGTTTGTTTGTTTGTTTTACGCCTCTTCAACGTCTAGATCATTAGAGGTGGAAAGGACTGTGGGCGAGGAACGGGAAGGAATCCGGCCATGGCCTTTTGAAGGAATCATCCCGGAATTCGCCTGGAATGATTTGGGAAAACCATGGAAGCCCTGAATCTGGATGGCCGGAAGGGGATTCGAACCCCCGTCCTCCCGAATGAGAGGCCAGAACGTTAACCCTTTACCCACCGCGCTCGGTCTCCTGATCTCCTGCAAGTCAAAATAAAATTTATACTTTGAAAAATGTAACGTCGACATGCTTCTTGTTTAGGGATAAGAATTACACACATAGCCTAGCGCACAGTGTATGCAGTTCTTCATTTTTGGCGACATTTACGTCCTTTAGCTGCATTCAGAATCTTTATTTAAGATATAGGTAGCATTTTTTTTATTTTTATATTTCTAAATAAATCATTTCTTGAATTTTTTGCTAGAGGGAAATTTGAGTTTTGCAACACAGCAGTAATTTCATTAAGAGTTAATTGGTTAGCTCCATGTTGACAAACAACGCTTGGAATGCCAATTACGTTGTGGCTGGAATTTCGTGTGCCGTAACGACAGTCGCCCGAGGCTGATAAAATTTATGAGTAGTGAAATAAAGAATGCAGAATGCTTTATGATAAGCATGGAACGTTAAAGCTACAAGGTCAGAATTTTACTGTATTTTACACTATCGCGCATTCTTTTGCTCATTACTTTCGAGTTGGAATCCGCTATCGACCAGATACATCATTATGTAATTTCCTCGATAACGTTTGGGCCACGGCAAGCGAATGTCTCTTAAAATTTGTTAGCTATAGTAAACAACTCTAGAGCTATGGTTCAGTGGTGTGTTTATAGTAGTCTTCAGATGGTTATTTAACTAATGGATTTTATTCCTTTTGCAGAAGATATATAATCATTGAATAAGAGGCAGCATCACAAGCATTATTCTCTCGTACAAAATACAAATGACAAGACGCCCATCAAAAAATTTTCTGCCATCAACAACTATTTTACGCCTCCTTGGGTTTGCGGTCTACAAAATCTACGTTTTCGCCACTCAAGAAGTGATTATTTTGAAACTGTCGTTTATGCACGCTCAAAATATAACGGTGTTTAGAGAGATAAGATGCTGCCTGAACCCCTAGTTTTCATCACATCCAGCTTTGTATTAAAATTGTTAAATCGTAATTGTTCGTCTTTCGTTACTGACAGAATTAGTTTTATTCCATCACCTACGACCGAGCACGTTTAAAGTAAATTGATGTACTTAACAAACATAAGAGACCTGTCGAAGAATAAATAAGGTGGATAAAAGCAATAAAATGTCTTTAGGTAAAAGTAGTCCTGAAAAGTCGAAATTATTCAAGTACATCGCTTGAAAAATAATTCTTTGGTAAATTGTTTCGGTAGCTTAAGCTCGTTATTAAATATGACCTGAAGTTTAACTTGGTACTCAAATTATAGCTGCCTTTCTCTTGAAGCCAGCATACCCCCAACAAACGTCGCAGTTGACTCAAGGTAGCATAGACAATGTTCCATAAAATTTATTAATTTATTTGGGTGTCGCGATATATTTTGGGTCATTCGGGAACTCTAGGATGTCATAGTTTTGAGTAATACCACTATCAAACTGATGAATTCATGCAGATAAAGGAGACTCCTCCACGGAAGAAGTGAAGCTTGGGCCTAAGGAAAGCCAGTAATAAGGGAAATTGAAATGTGGTGTTACAGAAGGATAAATCCACTACCATGTCAATTTTTATGGACTTCAATAAAATCTGAACTACTAAATAACTTCGTCATCTTACATGATAAAATTTACCGGATAGTAAAGCAACAAATTAAAAATAATCTGAATTAATCTCAGGTCAATGATATTATAATATGCGAGAACAGTCGAGGAGGGGTATAGATGTCGACATCTGTCTGTGATCCGTAATAAGCTGGTTTTTTTTTTTTTTTTTTTTTTTGTGCCTTAAATGGTAATTTCCTTGTGAAACGTGTAGCATTCACCCAACGTATGAACTGGCCCTATGGTTATATGTCCGTATTCAGTTTGGCGACGATTTAATGAGCAATGCAAACCTTCGGAACATATTTAACAAAACCAGTAAATGCGATGCCTAGCTGTACTTAGCGCCTCGTAAGAAACAGCTAATTGTGTTCCTAGAGTTGCGTTTTAAAGTGACAAAAATGTTAGTTTGTATGTACGTATGTTCGTTTGGGCCAACTAGGACCACGTTAAGCCTCTGTTTGGCTAGAATTTGTAACGAATGAGTACACATCAGTGTTACAACTAGGGTTGCTATCCCTTGATGGGACTTACAGTTCAACGTGGAATACAAAGAACGGAAGCGTTCTGGCGTGCTTCACATTACAAAGTAAGCTGTGCCAGGTTAGTTTACATACACAATACAGGATATCGCAACCATTCCTTGGGGATTAACCTATCTGTGTGGCAGACGGGAGTTAATGTCTGTTCCTGTTTTTTTATCAAATCTCTTGG
This sequence comes from Vandiemenella viatica, assembly GCA_031002005.1. Lineage (NCBI taxonomy): Eukaryota > Metazoa > Arthropoda > Insecta > Orthoptera > Morabidae > Vandiemenella > Vandiemenella viatica. The sequence goes on along the minus strand of JARYHS010008074.1, from coordinate 241,384,503 downwards.
AGGAAGCGGAAGGGAATGCTTGCATCAGCTTTGCCTTCCGTTTGGCTGAAGAGGGAGATATCTTTTCCTTCCAGATAGTCGTGTAAACTGATACATCCCACGGTTGAACTCTCTCCAAATCTTCCTTTTGATACTACAGTGTTAGGCGTCACTGTGGAACCATTAGTTTCTGCATTAACTTGTTGTAACATGCGTCGTCTCCCTACTTTCACGTTTTCTGAGATTAAGGTCTTTGATTCTGTCAGCGCTTAAGGTATCTCTCTGACATATGAACATAACTTTATACACACACACAAAGAAAACGGTATTTCGATGCAAAAGCAGGCAATCTGAATTTGCATCTACCTGATAGGTCCAAGATGTAAATACATTTAGAAAAACAAAACAGTTATTCACGAAACTCTAAATCTAAATTGCGTCATGCAGACGACGTTCTTCTTTCAAAAATTTTGTCCTGTTACTTTTGTGTCTTTTATAGAACACAGAATGCTCGGGAGAAAAATCGGCGGTGTGAATCATTTGATTGTTTCCAAAAAGATCAGCTGCATATTAGATACTGAATCACCTTGCATAAGCACTGGTGCAGCACCACACGCGATTTTACTTTGACACATGTAACACAAGTGAATTGACCCAAACGTGTTATTGAATTCAAATTTTGTGATTAGGTAGAAAGAAAAGGCGTATGTCATTAATGGCGGGGAGACCCCAAAGGGCAGTTCGGCCGCAAGCTTGACAAGTTTCTGTTTCCCGCGCGTGAGCTTCGGTGGTGGCCACCCTTAACGAAACCTGGTAATCCGACCGGGTAAATGGGACCTACAGTTTAAGGTGGAATCCGAATGACGGAAGCGTTCTGGTGTATTTCACAACACACAGCAAACTGTGCCTAGGTGAAGGTCGGGTTAAGGGCCTTTTTTAAAATCCCCGCCAAGACAGGGATTAACCACATAAAAAAAAAAAAAAGATGGCCTTTTGAGACCAGCCTACACGAACTTGACACCTTCCAATATCACTTCAATTACCCTCCCCCATATTGTACCTAAGGCAATCGCCAACGAAAATTTGGCTAAGCATAAGTCACCATTGCGTGCTACTTCGTGAAAAATACCGAAGACACGAAGGAAAAATGTAGTCAAATTTAGATATATCCTAAACTGGTCGTCTGTTTCGTTGAATGAAATTCAATTTTAATTAAAACACTGTGGCTTAATATTGCAATTTAGAGTTTGAGGGTGCTGGGATTTTCATATTACGATAACCGAAATTAATTGGTTCGATGAAATGGTAGACGATGGAGAAATTTTTGAGGATGGTTGGGCTACACGTCGCTTCAGAAAATACTTGGATCCCTACACAACAGGATATAATAGGTAAAATGTAGTTTTAATGCTCACGTTCAGAACCTAAAAGACATCATGTGCGAGGTGCGCTAAATTAGAAGCCGGACTGAACGCTGCTGTTATTCTGGAGTCGTTGCGAGAAAGAAGATGAATACAGTCAGGAAACCGCTGTTACGTCAACACGCTTCAAACAAGGAAGGCGGGCCAAGCGGGCTGCGTCACGCCGAGGGATGGTGCGGAGGGGGCGTTATCAAGGGTCGCCACTTCCGGCAGCGGACTCAGTAGCCGGCGGACCAGCAGCCTCCGCGGATGCACGCGGCCGCCTCAGAGGTAAACACCAGCAACAGGTGCACTACTCCACTACCACTCTCGTCTTCCTTTATCTAATTGACTGTTGTGCCGGCCATGGCAGTGTAGGGGCTAGCGCGCTGGCTTCGCGTTGCAAGGGCCGCCGGTTCGAGTCCGGCCTCGGGCATGGGTGGTTTTAATTAAGTGTTGTGTTCGTCTTGTGCTGTCCTTACTGTAGTGTCTACAATATCATAATTAAAGTCTGATACAAGAGTTGGTACAATAAACAAATTGGAGCTGGCTAAATAGTCCCAGAGACCGAAGGCTATATTTAAAAAAATATATTTGACTGTAGTAGCCACAGGGACCGGAAATAAGTGGTGAGTTTGGGAGGTTAGGGACGATCGTTCTGGTTACCGCACAAGTTATTTGAAACGTTGGTCACTCATCTAGTCTGTTTTTCAGCAGTTGTAATACTTAAGGGAGCGTGGCTCCATTTTGTCCTCTTTTGAAACCACCACTTCCTTTCCCTAAGTAACCTGAAGCGACTTTTGCCTTGACACTCCCTCCCCTACCCCCTGTGGAACGTAGCTTTTTCCCTATTAATTCCAGAAAACATTTTGTGCTGTTTTCTCTTACCACACTATCTTTAAAATTACTGCGTATATAATGAAAAAGACCGATATTTGCTTTACTTATCTTTCTATAATTATAAAACTAGTAACTCCTGAAAATGATCAATTATTGAGAAATCTCTTTCTCAGGTACATCCAGGGACCCTTTTCTTCTTGATGTGTTACTAAAAACATTCTCCTAAATTCATTCATTGTTTATTAACTAATAAAATAGAACAAATGCTAAGATAATCTTTTTTTTTTTTTTTTTTTTTTTTTTTTTTTTTTTTTTTTTTTTTTTTTTTTTTTTTTTTTTTTGCTGCAGTTCTGTTACCTTTCTGTTCTGCTTAAAAGGTTTTCATATCTTATGGACGCCGTTTCGCAAATGGAAAAACATTTCCAATAAGACTCGTCAAATTTTTGGTGTTGCGTCAACCACACTTTGAACTTGAAATAACACTTCAGGGAGAGCTAAAAGTGCACTGAAATTCATTCGACAGAACAAAATTAGAATGTTTATTAAAAAGCGGTGTGGCGATCCAAAAAAAAAAAAAAAAAAAAAAAAAAAAAAAAAAAAAAAAAAAAAAAAAAAAAATTCAATCAACACTGTTACCTCGTGACATCTGCAAGTGAATCTGAGTCTACGTACCGCGTGCCTAATGTTTTTCGGCGCGTAATGAGTTGTCGCGAGTCGGCCCCTTGCAATCCACACACTAGTCGCACGCATAGGTGACACTTTGAGTATATAAGATATCTAAAGTAAGGAGGTAATTAAATCATGTAATTCTTTCAAATTTGATATAGAATGATGGCTTCTTCCTGGGTAAAATAGTCCCCAAATCAGATCTCTGGGTGGGGACTTCTCAGGTAAGAGTTATCAGAATGGATAGAAACATTCTACAAGTTGGAGAGTGGAAAGTTAGAAGTCTGGATATTGCAGATAAATTAGAAAAATTTGAAAAGGGTGGTGGAACAACTTAAGTTATATGTTTTTGGATTCGTGAGTTTAAGTGTAAGCACGCCCATCATTTCTTGTCTCGGGGACACAAAATAATTAACACAACATAGTTAGTGGTGTGGGATTTATAATGAGGGTAGGAACTAAGCCTGCTCTATCCTAGTTAGTACAGGTGTATGTGCCAAAGTCACTGAAAGATAATGAAGAAAATATGTGATGTAATTGATTGATTAATCCAATATGTGAAGGAGGAAGAAAATGTAGCTAAAAATCAGTATTGACAGAAAGATAATAGTTTTTTTTTAAACCCGCTCCTCCAAGCATGGCGGCCTTCCTGTTATCTACTGCTCGCCTCTGCACATGCATTACGTAGGTAAATCTATAGGTGATCACAGGAACGGGAATATGACGTATTCCATGCGTCCAGGTGTCTGCCTGTTTACGTGGGTCCATCGAATAAGATAGACACAAACTTTTGAAAGAAGTGACAAGGCAGAGGGAAACAAAGTGCCAAGGTTTTACTCTTGGGAAAAAAAACCTGCGGTAGTTAGATGAGGGAATAAGAGCGGCTGGCTAAGATAACTGCCAGTATCGCGACGATTTTCACTCCAAGTCTGTCTCTAAGAGTCTCACAGAAAACCCAAAGAAATTTTGGTCATATGTACGAAAAGTTAATTGTACCAACAGCAATATTCCAGCACTAATTCGTGAAGGTTCCGAGGTTAATGAAAGCCGTGATAAAGCTAACGTACTAAATACCGTATTCAAAAATTCATTTACAAATTAACATAAGGATAGTATTCCCGTTTTCCCACGCCATGGCGAGTCGGTGATGGAATCATTACGAATAGATACTGCAGGTATCATTAAGCAATTAGAGCTCCTAAAGTGGGGGAAAGCACCGGGCCCGAATGGAATTCCAGTAAGAGTATTTTCAGAGTATGCGGCGGAAATCTGGCCATTTCTGTCTGATATATTCAGTAAATCATTAGAAGAGCGAAAAGTACCTTCAGACTGGAAAATCGCGCAAGTAACTCTGATTTTCAAAAAAGGTGTTCGAAGTGATCCTGGAAACTATCGTCCCATATCTATAACATCTATTTGTAGTAGAGTTATGGAGCATATTATATGCTCGAACATTATGAATTTTCTAGATGATAATTTGCTTACAACAAATCAACACGGATTTCGGAAGAAAAGACCATGTGAAACACTGCTGGCCCTATTTACACACGGCGTAATGAAAGTTATTGATGCAGGTTCACAAGTAGATGCAATTTTTTTAGATTTCCAGAAAGCCTTTGACTCTGTGCCACACAACCGCCTTTTAGCGAAGCTTCGAGCGTACGGTATATCGGATCAGCTTTGTGAATGGATAAAGGATTTTCTAACTGGTCGGTCGCAGTATGTTGTCGTTGAAGGAGAAAGTTCTTCTAATCTAGATGTTACATCGGGTGTACCTCAAGGAAGTGTAATAGGACCACTTCTTTTCTTAATTTTTATAAACGATCTCGGAGACAAAGTGAAAAGCCTTTCTAGATTGTTTGCTGATGATGCGGTTATTTATAGGGAAGTAAGAAATTTGGCTGATTGCTTAGAAATTCAGCGCAATCTGGATGTTATTTTGGCTTGGTGCGCTGAGTGGCAACTTACTCTAAATTGTAAAAAGTGCAAGACAATGAGCATAACTAACAAAAAGAATCCAATTGTTCAGAAATACGAGTTAAACAATACAGTTATTGATATGGTCGATTCTATGAAATATTTGGGAGTAACAGTACAAAGGAACATGAAATCGGACATACACATTAATTCGTTAGTAGGTAGAGCAAATTCTAGGCTGCGATTCCTAGGTCGAATCTTGAAAAATTGTAATGAACAAACAAAGGAGATAGCGTACCAATCTCTTGTGCGTCCACATTTGGATTATTGTTGTGCCATTTGGGACCCACTTCGTAAGGGGTTGATCGAAAATATAGAGAAAGTACAGAGAAGAGCCGCTCGATTCGTGACCGCTTGCTACAGTCCTTATGAAAGCGTCACAGAACTGATTAGTAGACTAGGTTGGGAGTCTCTGGTAAATAGACGACACATGTTTTGTTTAAACTTATTGCTAAACATGCGTATTCCCACTTTCACTTTTGAGTGTAGTGAAATACTTCTTCCACCAACCTATTTGAGTCGGAAGGACAGGAAAGATAAAATTAGAGAAATAAGGTGCCGGACTGATTCTTATATGAATTCTTTTTTCCCTCGTACCATTAGGGATTGGAATGCGCAACAAAGAGATCAGCTTTGGTGCTGAGCACCCTCTGCCACCCACAATTTTGTGAATTGTAGAGTATATATGTAGATGTAGATGAGAATTAAATGAAGGAAACAAATATCCATATGCTATTCTATATCCTGTACCCTATTTTAACTATGACAAATAAAATAATTAAAAAGTTACATAGCTTGGCTCGTTACCCCCCTTTTTTTTTCTCCACACGTAGCCCAACGAAGCTTTCTACCGAACCCATTCCTCCCTTCTTGACTGATCCACGTAGTTTATGGACGCTCCTTAACTTCTGAGTTTTGGTTTCAAAAAGGTAGAATGCGATACACTCTGTCAACCAATTTAGACTTCACTCTTAAAAGGTACCAAGTGGGTCGCCAATTTAACGTCCCCATTCCATGTACGGAGGAACCACCGTCAACAACGCTCTGCGTACAGGTTATCAAAGTTCTTTGGTACGCAATCTGGTAACTCGTCAATAGAGTTAGACAGCCCCGGTATGTATTACGAGTATTCTCTAGGAATGAAGGAAATGGCTCTTTACCTTTATCAGTTATCTTAATGGCATTCTCCAAGAATTACTCCTGGAAACCATAGAAGGCTGGTAGGGAACTGAAACAAGGTACTCGTGAATGCAAGGCTCGAATGTTACCGTTAACCCACAAAATCCGGTGTACTTAATATTGGCATCTTGTTTTAAGTCAGCTCTATTTTTATAATAAGATATATTTGATGTTGCTAATCAAGGATTGGGGCACTGCGTTGAGAAAGGTTATTGTTCACAAATCTGTTGTAAGTTCTATGAGAAGCACTAAATGTGCGACATATCATTTTCGAATTTGTAAGTATTTCCCGCTGATGTATGGACCACATTGGGCAACAGCCTTTCCAACTCAAAATCAAGCATTCGATAGCTGCCTTATATTTGTGGAGCGCAGAAATTGCTTACGTGAAGAAGTTAAGACTTGACAATGTAAGTTGTCATAGATTGTATTCATAACACTAAGAACAACGCTGATGACTAGAAAGACAAAAGAATTTAGTGTGTCGATAGTCGAGGGGAATTACTTCTTTGTAACAAAGTCCTCCAGCACACTGGACCTTCCTACGACCACCGTGTGCCGTTTCCAGCGTTCGATTACATTTTTTTTGCCAGTTGTAGACTACAACGTTATTAATATTCCAGCAATATAATTGTTCAGTGATTTAGATTTATATATTCACATCAGCTACGATACGGAGGGGGGGGGGGGGATATTAATGCTCAACTAATCTGCTTATAAATAAATGTTTTGATACACAGTGTTCACCACCTGTTGCATAAGAATGTGTTTTGGTTGTAACCCCGTTAAATATCTCGATATACATGATCAGTTAAAACTAATGCAAGTAGGCTATGTTACGGGAATTGCTAATTTTTGCCGTACGACGATCGTTTGAATCAGGGGTCGGCAAACTACGGCCCGCCGTTTATTTTCGATCCAGCCCGCGGTTTAGTACTGTAGGTGGCATTTTCTTAAATGAAGTGTGTAAACTGCGGCCGCAAAGCTCAGGCAGTAAAGCGCCTCACTGACGCCCAGAAGACCGGAGTTCGATCCCCGATGAAGTCGAGTATTTTTATCGAAGCTGAACGTCCGGACTGGGTCCCCCCCCCCTCCCTCGCAGGACCATTCAGCCTGCTGTCTAATGAGCACTCTGAAGGAAATCCGCGGAAAAAAAAGATTGGTCGGAGCGTGGCGCCTATCCAGTCATCATCATCATCACTGTCCTTGCCTAATGCATGTTCTTACATGGCTGCTCTCCGTGCTCTCGTTGTTAAACTAATGCGAATTTACAATCAGACTAATATTAGTGATAGGTACTACTTTCTTGGAAGTTCAGCTTGATATAATATTGGCTCAGATATTCATCATTCTATAAGTCCATTAAAATATTTTCATTTGTTTTTAAGTATCGGGAATAATGTGTCTAAAGATTATTTACATAAAAATATCACTTCCTAATATTTTTTTTTTAGTTTGCTTTACGAATAGAAGTATCCATTAAAAATGTGTCTATTCGATTTTGCAACCTGGCCCACCGAATTGATATTTTTTTACAATCTGAATCATTCCTAAAAATAAAAAAGTTTGCCGAACCCTGATTTAAATCATAATTTGAGTTTAGGACCTGACGACATTGTTATTAAATTTCTTACAGAAATAGTACTAGTAAAACTGTAAGAACCTAATGGACAGATGGTTAGGGCAATTTTTGTCACACTTCGACGAGTTCAAAGAAGTAAGATTTTTATAAATGGGCGAGAACAAGTACAGAATGGGCTGCACTATCTGCGTCTAAAAACATCGACTTTATTACTATTTTTCGGCATGAATGAATATCCTACCTAAAATATGGCAGCTCTGTATTGAAAAGGAACTGAACTATATTTTATAAAAAAATTAGTAAAATTGTTAGTTTTTTAAATAAACTATCATTTAAATTTGGATACCACTAGTATTTTTTTGCTTTGAATATAGTTGGCCATTAAAGAGAAGCAGCAAGCATGATTGTGATAATAGGCCAAATCTTTGTAAAAACAAAGGTTAACACATTGGCCAAAAGAACATGCAAAGCAAGCTGACAGAAAGTTCCGGCCTGAATCTGTGAGCTATACAAGCCAAGCTCCCTGGACTGAGCTACCGCACATCGCAAGAACACTAGTTGCTGCAAACTCCGCCTTGTGCCTTGAGTACAGTTCCGTTACGCCACCTGCTCTGCGGTATTAGGTGACAGACAGTCCGGCCTGGTTCCAGGAGCGCAGTACAATAGCAGGAAGCCAGGCACGGCGCGTGGACTTCCTGTCCCTCCACGCGAGTGCCAAAGATATTGTCCAACCGCCTGGGCGCTCCAGTCTCAAGCCGGCAGCTGTACTGGACGCTAGCACGGCGAGCGGAGCAGAGAGTCGAGTGAAAGTCACGGCCAAGGCTGGAGAAAGGAGGACGGGCTACAGATGCTACTGCAGTCTCTACATGGTTCCACAGGCGGGTGCGTCTCTAAATGTTCTTTTCTCTGCTCAGCTAATGGTAATTCTGCTTCTTGGTGGGTGGCTATGGTTACGAGTAGTTACTGCAATGTTTTGTGTTGACATTAATTGCTGCTTCCATAGTAAACATACGGGTGTTTTTAGTTGTTATTGCAAGCCATTTTTCGCATTTTTTTAAGTAAAATATAAATTATTATTTAAAACGCCTGTACAACTGTTGCTAATTATCATTATCAGAGCCTTTTAACGTCTCGTCGAGGTATTAATATTTTATGAAAATAATTCACAATCCAGTATAATCTGATTGGATGGTTTCTGTTCATGTTAAAAATTCATGTTATATTTTACTTACTTTTAGCATTTTTGCTGTGAGTTGTGTTCACTGCTCGTCTTTGCTTTCACCAAGGTCTTTTTGTTTAGCACATACTCTTTTTGACCTTATCTGTCAGAATAATCTGAAGATATATACAAATTACTTTTTGCTCGATTATTTCCCAACGACATTTGTTTCATAGGATATGGTTTGCTTGGCGTCTGCTATATGGAAAAAGTCTGGTGGGATTAGCTTCCTGAATCCTCATAAACGACCGAGGTCGTTGAAGACAGTGCTGAGAACTACCTCCGCTAATTCCACCATGTAGTTCTTAACGTTTTGTACAAGGACAAGTGTTTTGAGTCGTCAGTGTTCTACCTAAGACTCTAAATTTTCAGGCGGTAGATTTTCAATTCTTTAACATTACCTATTTTTTCATGCACGTTGAGGTGAAATTTTGTTGAGTGGGGTTGCTGGAGAGCGATTTTCTCTTTTTAACCAAGGTGTGGAACCTCTCTGTATTGCAATATTAACGCTGGTGCGGATGTGGGCGTGTGTTGCATTGCTGCGCAGCGTGCAAACTAAGCTGCTGTGCCGTATATGTGTTTCCTCTGTTTGCAGAAGTAACTCTGCCTTTGGTACCTTTGACATTGAGACTTAAAGACTCATAGAACAATAGTCAACACTCCATTCATTGTAATTCGAAACAGTTCTGACCTCAGTTTCATGCATCTTTCCATATCCTGAGTTATTCGTCTTTATCGCAACGTAATCATTACAGTTTACGTTCTCAGTTATGTGCTATATGTATTCTAAATCTTGTCTTCTTCTAGAGATCTTACCTTGAACTGTCCTGTCTACTAACAAATTAACCAGTCTCACATGTTTAAAACTACGACCCATAATTCCAGAGGCGGATCCAGGATTTTGGTTTGGGAGGGGCTTGAGCGGATTTTGGTTTGGGGGGTGGGTGGCCTTGAGTAGGATACTAGGGTAGTCTTTATAGTCTCTTGGGATTGCTGCCACCCTTAAAATATCAAATCAGGAGAGCTAAAAAAAGGTCTCCAAAACTACGATGTCAGGGGTGGACGTAGCTACTTTTGGGGCGGGGAGCTTGAGCCCCCTAGCCCCCACTCCTCTGGATCCGCCCCTGCATCATTCTTTCCCCTCTTTCTGAAAGACTTTCCCACTTACTTCTTTCATCGTCCCTCATTTCTTTCCATTCCTTATCCTTCCAGTTAATGTTCCACATCCTTCTGTTTCGTGTTTCAAATGCTTCAGTCTTTCTGCTTTGTCGTATTACTAAATTCCAAGCAGTAATTCCTTAAACCGCTTTGCTTCATACATACAATTTTAGAAAATTCTTGATGAGTCCTAACTAAATGTTTGCAATAAGGAGATTTCTCTTTACGGAGAAAGCTCTTTTCGTTAGTTCTATTCTGCTTTCAGATCGCTCTTGCTCCAGTCAACAGTTGTAATTCTACTTCCTGCTGCAACTAATCATATTTTTTGTGTTTATTCTTTTAACATTTCATGACTGCAGTTTTCATTTGGTTTATATTTCATCCAAATTAATGTCCCATAAAGCGTAAAATACAGTAACAGTATCTAATTGCAGACAGTGATCTGTGATTAACGCTGGCTATGTGTAAAGAGTTCTTAACACACGGCAGTAAATAACAGAACATGACGTTTCAAGAAAATTTGCCACTATTGTTCTCCACGAACAAATATATTTTTTTAAAGAGTGCTCTATAAATTTTATCTCTTAAAATTATCGCCGTTCGTAATAAAGGCTATGTGACGTCTTAAAATGTTCATGAAATTAACAAAATAAGTTTTTTCCCAAAACCAGAGTAAAAAATCCGGCACGGGCACATGTACTGTATGTACAGAACTTATCGTCATACCTCTGATCGTGAGTCAACCTATTGTTTACCTGCCGGTATGTGAATCAGCCAGTGAGGTCACAGCGTAATCTCCTTGTAGGTGTATCTCGAAACCAGTAGGTCATAACTTTTAAATAGGCTTCATATCTACCCTCCCGCAGAAATTGTGAACATTTTTGTTAAAACTTTATTTCGATTGTATATATCTCATAAAACATATAACTACTGAAATCATTAATACAGATGGAAAGAAGATGATTTATTAGGCTGCCGTATGAAGGAGTGGCTGTGTGCTAGGGCAGTAAGTCTAGATTAGAAGCAACAGTGATATAGCGTAGGCCGTAGAGAAAGAAATGTGTGTGTTTTTTAGTGTATAATAATACATGCAGAAAATTCGATCCTAGGTAGTTATTTGTTATATTATTTTATGAAAACTTTTTAGAGCATAATACGAAACTTCGACTACAAACCAATGATCGTGGAGTGGAATGAGATTTAGATTGTGACAGGATTTTAGATGTTCAGAAAAAGAATGTCATCCACTCATGTTGTAACTGCCATGCGCTTCTTAGAACATACCAGTCACTATTGTTGACTTGAACGCAAGTGTTGGCAGGAAGCTTGCTAAACTTCTAAATAGTGCCATAAAGATCAAGAGAGATGCCGTAACTGCAAGGAACTCTCGTAATGAACGTGGGTAGAGGCTGGATGGAGCGATTTAGCTTCTTTCTAGGTCATTGTGTCCGATGACAGCGCGATTTTGTTGTGCGTAAGTATAAGAGAGAGAGATAAAACAGTATACAAGTTGTGTGATAAGCCTTCCGGAGGAGACAATATTTCGGCAGCAAGTACAGTGGACCACAAACCATAAGCTTTTCTTTGTTACCTATTATTAGATTCCCGAACAAGAAGAAAGAGGTTGATTAATAACGACTCTATCACTTAACGAAATCTATTACTGAAATTTCAATAATGCCTCGTTGGTGGTCGGAATAAATCGAATCCTTGGTTCGATATGTGCAGTAAGAAAATAAATGTCGATAGTACTTTGCTACTAGTAAAGCATTTTAGAAAAATATCTTAAATATGAGGAAAAATCAGAAAGCATTAGAGTACCTATCGAATTTTTTTAAATAGCCGAAATGCTCTAGCAATGTTTGTGTGCTGGAGTTACTAATTGTAATGAGAAGAACTTGTACCGATGATCGGAAATGAAGTTAGCTGTTAGTTTCCGCTGCTTGACCTCCCTGCGGAAGAGTTCCGCTGACTCTGTCTGAACATGGGAATCTGCTCTATAAGGGCAAGCATGAAAATCGCAATGATGCGAGCTGAATATTTTAAACAAATTTTGTTTTGTAGGTTATAGACGTGACCTACTGCCCCAATTTAAACAAGAAAAAGTATTACAAACACTTTACGTCAGTTGTAGGATATGTTACAGTTAACACGACTGGGCCGCTGCCTAAGATGGGTTGTCAACTTATTTAAAAAACAAAAAAAAGTATTTTTATTTTTGGAAGAGGAAAATAAAAAGTATATGAAAAAAATATATATTTTTTGTAATTTAGGTAATTATTTTCTAAATTCATATTTTATTGTCTTTATGGAAATAGTTACTAATTTTTGGTTTCCTTTCAAATTTTGATGACTGATATCACTTTTTGTATCTAGATTTATAAATAAGAAACAACTTTTTTTAAAATAAAGTTTAAGAGTGCTCTGTTCCTCTCGTCTCGCCGTTTTGCTTTCATCACTCTATCGGTGAAAACTGACATATCTGACTTCTTCCACCTCACTCAAAAATAATTGATTCAGAGTGTACATGCCGTCAAGGGCGGATCCAGGGGAGGGGGGCTAGAGGTCTCACCCCCCCCCCCCCAAAATTATCTAGGTCGATCTCCGACATTGCAATTTTTTATTTTTTTTTATCTCTACGGATTTGTGGCCCGAGGAGACTATAAATATTACCTTTTGCCCAACTCAAGCCCCCCTCCCCAAAACCAAAATCCACTAGAGGCAAGCCCTCCCTTCCGACCAAAATCCACTCAAGTCAAGCCCTCCCCAAACCAAGTCCGCTCAAGCCCCTCCCAAACCAAAATCCTGGATCCGCCCCTGCATTCCGTTTCGTTTTGTGAAAAGCACTATTAAGTAGGCCTAAATCGAAAATTAATTACATACAAGAGCATTCCGGCCAGTAAATTTGGTATTTTAACTGAAATAACATTTTTCCAATACTTGTGGTTAGAATTTTGTATATCGACCAAAAGTACAGTTGGTAACCCTACAGCAAGTACCCCTATAAAATTTTCCAGGCAATAGCAGACTCCCATACAAAACTAGGTTTTTTTTTTTTTTTTTTTTTTTTTTTTTTTTTTTTTTTTTTTTTTTTTTTTTAAAGATTAGGATTTTTATTTTATAAAAGAAATAGTCGCAAAAAGCAATGTGTTATTAATTAAAATGATCGATGAGCTGGTTTCTTACAGCAGGTTGAGTCGTGTTTAGGAACATTTTGCTCATGTTCAATCTCAATTCACCATTGTGCGTGTTACACGCTTGAGAGTCAGTCATCCGGTCGCGAACCCCCTACGATCAACTGGAGAAACCCTGCCCTAGACTAACGTCTCAGCTTCGGAGCATAGGTTCACTTTGAGGGCGCAGAACATGGAATTTTCAGATCGAAATAGAAAATAATAATTGACCATAGTTAATTCTTTCACAATTCAAGAGGTAACTCTGTGATTATATTCTTTGATTTTTTTGTTTATAATCGCACCCGACTTCACCCTGTAACAGTTTTTGATGCATATTGTGATGTACATAGAAATAATACTGTCCGTGGACTGTACGGAAGTCATCAGTTTCCTTGCAGGTCGTCGCAAAGCAATGCATTTTTGTAATTATAAAAGCGAAAATTTTAAAAAGTAAAGAAGTGTAGGCGATACTTGTTTATTTCATTTTTACGTCTGGATGTCAATAAAAAATAAGGAAGATTTACGTTGTTGTAATTGTCAGCAATACACGATGATCTAAAAAGATAGTTATTTCTAAAGATGTGATTTGCTTAATTTATATGTTTTCCCGTGTAAGAAACAGTTCTTTTAAAAATTTAACTCCACCGAAGGCCTCCATGAATAACTGTTAGGTACGGTACACAGAAAGTTATTCATTTATGCAACAAAACGTTATTGCCTCTAATAAATTCCCGTTACGAATGTATAATGTCATAATGAACCATAAATATTATGAAATTGACCGATACAATTTCCACATTGTTATCTGACATTTTTCAAAACATAGGTAAGTATGGCACCGGATGGCACAATCGTATCAAGCTTCAATCAAAATAAATAGACTTTGACGCAGAGGAATTTGTTTTCATATCGGAACTTGTTTAAGTTGATAAAGCGTAACTAAAATGATGTGAGCAGAATTTCATAAAAATTGTGTAAAGAAATTTTATGTTAGGAAAGTCTCCGAAAAGATTATTGACAATTGGCTGTAACTAAACAAAAAAATAAAATAAAAAAAATACAGTTGCTTTGAAAACCTGTATCTAAAAGATATGAAGCAACACATCAGATGTTTAGAAATATAAGATAAACGCAAGTAAAAGGACAAAGCAATATCATTAACAACAATATGTAAGATATGAAAGCACAAATACATGTCTCAAATATCTCCTGTGTCTACTACACTGAAATGGGACCGGGGTGGCCTTCCAGGGAATTGTGTAATTGACATAAGTTCCGTTGTTCGCGTAGGGAGAAATACAAGTGCGGAAACACTAGGGGTGGCAAAAATACGAACCGCAAAATAATGTTCGAAGGGGTTGCAATCACTCAGTTTTTTGACCCCGTTCCGAAAATTCCTAGATCCACCACAGGCTGTAGTTAAGACAGATGGCGGCATAATCGGTATTGCACAAGGGCCCGTTCTAACAGTTAAGTGGCGGGCCTGGGGAGAAAGTGCTAAATTCCACTCATGTGTAACATGTCTCTTCACATTCCATGTCCAGTCCTTAAACGATTTAGGGGTTTCTAGTAATGTTCTGCAAACAGAATTGGAGGCGGAAAAAAATACAGAAACGAATGGCAAAAGAAAATAATTAAAAATTCTTTATACGTTTAATGCATGATTACTTTACTCAAGCATGCAACCTCATGGACCAATAACTTTTTTTTTTTTTTGCTAACAAATGAATCTTGCGTCCGGTATGCGTTATGTATGATGTGCAGGTGCTCGTTACAGTTGAGAGTTTTGTTTTATAGCAAACCGAAGACCTGCTAGAACAAATTGTTATACGATCTGCAATTACTAACTTTAAAGTGTTGACTAAATGAAGCAAGTTGTGTAATCGAAAAACAGTATACAAATTAAGTGGTTTCAAAACACTGAGTTATACGGTGTTGATTAAAGAAAATTGATTTTATTGATACTTGCTTAGCTTAAACTTATTATAGAATCTGGTGGCAACAATAAATTTACAACTAAAATTAGAAACAAATTATGTCGCTATTGGTAATAATTTTTTGAAAACTTATAATTGCGTGAATACACATTCCTAACAGTCTCTTCAAAGAACTTACATAACGCTCGACTCCACTCAAGATTTTTTATCTGCACTACGTAAGAGGAAAATGTTGAGGGTCAATTTAGAACGCGGCAGCATTTATATAACCTGTCATCTTAGCTTTTGAAATGAATGAACGACTCTGTTGTTATACCGTCTGTTATTATTTCGTCCACACCTTGGATTACTTCCTGTTTTATTTATAACGAATATTTCCAGTGGTAGGATACTCTGATGAACGTGAAGGAGTAAAAGGCTGCATTTAATTTTTAGTGCCTTAGGGACTGAAGTATCTTTTTCCGTGTTGTGAAAAAATACAAGAAATGCTGAGGCATAATTGACTGAATCAGATAATTTTCTAATACGAGAGGGCACGATTTAAATTTAGGTCTTAATAAAAGAAACAAATGCCTAATATTGGTATCACTGTCCGATACAAAGAAAAAAGAATTGAGTCATTTCAATTGTTTAACAGCCAGCATGCAGCAGATGGTATACTTTTATATATTGTCTCTGTGGTATAGAGTGTTTATAATAATATCGTCTCTCATTATGATTTGGCCGCTATCAGTGAAGCAGAAGTACAGGCCGGTATGGGGAAAATGACTTGTTATTAGATTTTGTGAAATATAAAACATGAAAGAAACATTATGTGAAATACTTGAGCCACTTTCTTTAGAAAATGTTTGGTGGGTAAAGATTTCAAACACTGCAGAGAAAGTGCTGGATAAACCACTTTTGATGTCCTAAACCATCTACAGCAGAACACTGTTACATAAGTACTGATGTATTAATTAGGTTGTTTATGTTACAATTTGAACAAAGAATAAATTATAATTTAAATTATAACTCCTCTCGTGATTGATTTTGAATAAACGGTTGAATAAGAGATTTACAGAAAAGGTCAAAAAATAAAAACAGTTTGGAAATAACCGATAACAAAAGACACAGGAGCAATAAAATCGTTGAAAGACGTCAGCAACAGTGAAATGCAGCCAAGCAATCCGTTGAGAGACCAGAGAAATGACTGGTAGACCTGCACATGTCGTTCAGTCTATCATAGGTATGTATTTTCTGTTCTGCCACTTCAAGAAATGACTATATCGATCGAAAACGTCGGTCAGCAGATGATTTCTTAGCAGCAGCTATGTTTGCTGCAAGAAACCCGATTCCTTTCGCCAGCGATTTGTGTAGATCTGTGGTTCGCAAATAGATGGCAGCAGTCAACGACTAAGAGTGATGTAACTGACTGTGTCCGTTAGTTTGATTTTGTTGATATTCTCCGAAATTTACAAAAGGGGAATTGACTAGCTTCTACAAAGCTATCAGACAAGGTGACCATGTGGCAGCCAGCTGATTAAAAATAACGAGCGAAGAGCAGGGGTCAGGCGATACCGCCTGGGGTGTCATTGCTGTCGTAGGAGGTTAAATGGTCTCCACCATCCACAACACTACAGACGCACGAGTTTAGCGGACTTCATCTTTCATATCTGCTACTATTTTATTTCTGCTTCAAAATTTACTCTTTATTTAAAATTACCTCATACACAACCAAATTTCAATCAAATTGTTTGGCTACTCTTCACCCAGGATGAGAAACATAATACGCGTAAATAACGACAGTTTATTAAAGAAAGGAATTTAACAGTGAAAACCAAAATAATTTTTATAATATCAAAGTAACCATTGTTTCGCCGCATCATGCTGTTGATATAAAACACTCACACCTCATTGGCTATGCTGTTATTTGGTCCTTTTGGACAAACGCTCTAGTAGACTCTTTGGACATACAACGAAACTGACTCGATATTCATTTACTAACATTTCTGTCAATATAACCAAAAGATTGATTAATTAAATGCAAGCCCGAGGAAAACGACATCTGATCCATCACTGGGCGTTCTCAAGTAGCTCTGTTTTTGAATGGTATTACCATCCGGCGTACGAAAACCCGGATACGTTTTTCTTGGAACTTCAGAAAGTCTTCAGAATTTAGTTGTTCTCCTGCTGAAAACAAAGTCAGTTTTTCTTCTTACTATCCATCCAAGCAATGCTAAGTAAAACGTTCCATGGATCCAGCTCAATACTCCTGTATCATCCGTTTGATCGTAAACTGGAATAATTCTAGTATCGAAACTTGAGCCTCTGCAATGCTTTTTCTAAACGATGAGCTGTATACCAGAGACAATAATAAACGTCAGACTTCAGAACGTATGAGTCTAACATTTTGAATATTTAGGCTGTTTTATTTAGCTACTATACTAATACTGGAATTTCTTATCTGTCTATTGCAACCACAAAATTAAACTTAGTACGAGTATCTTACTCTCCAAAGTTATGAACCACAATTTAAAGCATACAAGACCATTCTCATAGTAAAAACAAAACAAAAAAAAACCAGACACTACCGTCTGCAAATGTTATGTCAATGTTCTGCGTTTAAACTAGTTTAAAAACCCGTTACTTAGGCCTACTCAGATTATTAGTTGTTTTGTTGTTTGCTACGCGGCATATAAAGAAAGCACTGAATGTCTACACCTATTTCGCTGTGAGACCAGTCGGTAGGTTATAGGCTTCTTGACCGTATTGAAAATATGTTAAAAATGTTGTCATCAACATAGATTATTACTTATGGAAGCTTATGTATTATTTCTGATAAAAATTTATGCCTTTTTTTCTTTCTCTCTGTCTTGCAATGATTGTTAGCCGCTTCAGTGATGTCACGCCAGCAAACACTGCAGCTACGAGTGTTGTTCCTAGTGTTGTAAAAAAACAGTTTTTTTTCTGACGTGAAAAAAAAACATGAAAAAAAACTGTGAAAAAAAAAACATGTTAGGCTAGGTTGCGTGAGAAGGAATCCCCGTTTCCCATTGTTTGGATTGATACTCCCTATTTGAACTAGTGCTGCCAGGCCCTACAAATTTATCTGTAGACCTACGAATCTTTTCAAAAATTAGGAAATTTAACTACGGTTTTTTGCCTCTTTTTATTACTTGTTGTGCTTTCCTTATATTCATATACTTGTTAAACTCGCAGCGTATAGTGATACTGACTCATTGTCAGTAATTATGAATAATTTCCTTGCAACCGTTGGCGTAAACCAACGATTGAAAACAAATAAAGCTCCTAATTTGTATGATAATAGATTTAAATTCAAACTTAAAAGACCGTAATCGGCGCAGTCTTCATTCACAGTGTGTACTTTGCTCACAATTTAAAATTGCAATCTCAAAAGCTTTTGCATGCAATACAACCAGTAAAAGAAAATGTAACTATTTCTGAAGTTATGGATCTAGAAGGGACAGAAGAAGAAACAGAAAATTCTAACTCCAACCGAACTAGTGTTGGTAGTACTGATACTAGTGAATGTGGTACCGACATAGAAGATGAATAAAAAATTATGTTACCTATACAGATACATTTATGAATCATTATATAAGATATTATATGATTTAGTAAGGTTTAAAACACACATGTAAAATGTAAGTTCCATAAATAAAACTATAATTTATCAAATATTTTGTTTTCTGAAAAAAAATTAGAAAAAAAAACAAGGGTGCAAGGTTTTTTTCATGTTTTTTTTCACAAATCTGAAAAAAAATAATTATTTTTTTCAGTTTGCAACACTAGTTGTTCCCCTTTTTCCAAGTTTAGTTTTTTTTTATCGTCAATTGCTAAATGTTTCCTGTTATTCGTGTGTTTTCCTTTTTAATGCGAAAGTGAGAATTTTGCTAAAGTCGATAGCGGGGAAAGTGACTGCTTTCTATCAAAAACAGCTGACTTTTTTCCTGAGGATCTTATCAACTGTAACCTAAGAGCTACTTATAATTAAATTTGGTAATTAAAAGTAATCGTTCATAAGAATAATCAAAGCTACAATTAAAAATATTTGCTTTAGTTCACGTTGAATAGTAGTACGCAAGCTATAATTTTATAAGGTAGGCATAGCGATGTGATAACTGGCTGTTGTTGACCTATTTACCGGAAGTATTTCATTTCATCGTGAGAAGCATCTTCCGCGATCTTTCTCTGCTAAATGTGTGTATACGTCATTACTTTGTTTTGGTACATTTTACACAATCTTCACAGTAAAAGACCTTTGAGTTAGCTGAAAGATCGTATGAGTTTCTATGAGAGAGCTGCAGAAACTTTTTTATTTTAGCAATTGTTGGATCATTTACATTTTTTTGAGGGGGGGGGAGGTTATTTTTGTGTTTGTACATTGGGGCACTACACATCATATACAAACCATATGTTTAACAATTTATGTACAAATTCTGATAAACAGATTAGAGTAGATACATTTGCTCTGTTCACATGTGAGAACAGACTCGGGGATGCGAAACAGTAGGTATCTATAAGTAAAAAATCCTTAATATTACCAACTACTGACAACCGGCTAGTTACTGAACATACCATTAGTATAATCCATTGCAATTGTTAACAATTGTTCCCTGTTAATTACTATGTATATACAGATAGTGTAATTGATGTTTTTGTAAACAGTTTCAACAAAAAGAAAATCATAAACCATGTTTATGATTGTTGAACAAAACGTTTCTTATCTTGACTGCTGGTTTATTTTTTTGTGACGTCAGAACGTCGGTAATCAGTCCTACGGCACAAAGTCGCATTTTTGATTTTTTTTACTTTAAATTTCAACATTGAATATTAATTCAATAAAAGGCAGATCTTCAAAATAAAATTACAATAATACACAATCAAGAGTGAATAAATGATTTAAAACAATGTTCAAATAGTCATCAAATTGCCTATTGATTAAGTGGAAAATGTGGGTTAAAACTAGTAAATCCCACGTTGCCTCAACAATCTAGAATCAGATTTCAGAATTGTTGCGCATTTCGCTTGTTAGCGGCTTAAACTGTAGCTAACCACGGCAATCCTCCCATTATTTGCATGAACAAAGAAAAGCTTTTCCCGAAGCAATATATTTATCATTAGCATTTTTCTTTTATGCCTCTTCCAGTCTCATAAATCTATTCTTACGTACTGAATATGCCTCCCAACATAGACCTCGCCATTGTTCTATTTATACGCTCACCAGTGTGAACTCACACTTGGCAGTAGCCAATCATGTGTTATAAGTGAGAGCATACAGACAAATCATTGATCTTATTTCCTTGCTTTTCATTTTTTTCTCCTCTGCTGTTTCACAAGTACCACAAACAGCGGAGGCTGGGATCGAACCGGCGACCTGTCGCCCTTCAGTTTTTGCACGTTGACCGCAGATACACCAGACCTTTCTATTCATAACAATAATATTATTTACTTTCACTTAGCAGAGTTCATGTGTCTTCTAGAATATCGGGTGTGCGTTGACTGAAAGAGATAACAAATATCAAGGTCTCCTATTCACCTAGTCGACGAAGCCGAGTTTCTAGTGTTATAGGATTCAGCCGTCACTGCTTTTGTTGTATATATCTATTTCCTGCTCTCGCTAACGAAATATTTTACATACATTAAAAAAGTATCGTGGAATTCGTCGGTCTGGGCGTAGACTGCTACTATGGAGAACCTTAACCCTGGTAACTGGGGTGGTTTCTGCTTTCCTTCCCATGGATTGGTATTAATGTATGTTTGGATGATTGTGAAGCGTTTGTAATCAGTGTAATGTGCTGTTTGTGTTTTGGATGCGAGATGAAAGAAACCTAATAGAGATACATGAACCTCAAGTAGTTATAGAGGTAGAGTCCTGGTTAAAAGAACGAGTACTAGACAATGAGGTTTTTCCCGGTGGTTACAGAGTGTACCGCAGAGATAGAGCAACAACTGGGGGAGGGATATTCACACTGGTTAGCAAAGGCCACTACAGTTCACTGGTGTTCAGAGATCATGACCATGAGATACTTGGGGTGACTTCTGGAAGAGTAAAAAAGAAAATATCAGGGTGTTGGCTGCTTTCCGTAGTGGAAAAATAAATGATAAAGATGAAGCTCTTGGGGAGAAACTAAATTCATATTCAGAGTTCAGAAGTGAGAATAGAATGGTCATTATTGGTGGGGACAGGCCCAACAGAGTAGGAAATAAGATTAATAATACAAAGGAACAGAGATTTGCAAATACTTTTGTAATGGAAGGAGGCTTTACACAGGTGATTGGGCAAAAAACAAGGGGACCAAACATGTTGGACATTTTCCTAATAAAGCAGGATGATAACCTAACCGGGTGTCAAGTAACTGAAGGAATAAGTAATCACACTGCAGTTTTGATGGATATAAGGAGATTCAGCAAACCAGTGGCTAGAATAGAAGGGGGAAATAGATACAATTATAAAAAGGCACAAATCTTGGAACTGAAAAATATTTCAGGGTAAACTTTATTAAATGGAAGAACGGCAGAAGTTCAGTGGAGACAAAGTGGGAAGAGTTCAAGGAAATAATAAAAAAAAGGGTGAAGAAATGTCTATTCAAAAACAGAGAATAAAGAGAAGTACAGAACCTTAAGAGATTGATGAGCTGAGAACATAACATAGTTAAGAAACAGCAAGGCAGTAGGGAAGTCATGAAACAACTAACCAAGGAAATAATAATGTCAGTGAAACTGGCTAAGGATGAGTTTATGAAGAATATTATTGGTGCAGGGGGACCTCTGACTGATGCATCAAGAAATTTCTATAGCTATATCGGAAAACTGAGGGGAAGAGAGGATATTGAGGCAATTATAGATAAGGATGAAGAAGAAGTATCTGAGAATTTGAAAAAGGCAGACTTATTGAGTAACTGGTTCAGTGAGATCATTAGGAGCAATAATTCAGGAGTAATATCAGAAAACGAGACTATCCGCACAGTTGGAGGTGAGCAGATAAAAAATTTTGAAATTAAATATGAAGATATCATGAAGGAACTAAGGAATCTAAAAAAGCATAAATGGGCCGGTGTTGATAATATTACTACAGATGTCTTAAAGATAGTAGGATGGGACATTGTACATTACTTTGAAACATTATTAAATTGATGATAAAGAAAACAGCAACCGTAATTTTGCCTTTGCATTAACAGGTAAAAATAAGCAAAGATGATCGTATACAAAGAGTTTCCATAACATCAAAGATGAAATTAGGTTGAATGTTATTTTCTATGAAAAATTACAATGAGATAAACTTATGTATTTAAATGAAAAAGACTAATGGTTACTAGATATATAATGACATTTATATTTAATAAGAAATGTATTGTAGTATTACTTAGTTAATATTTTATATGGGTTGTATTGAAAATGGGTGTATTGTCATAGATTAATTTATGTTGGATTTAACAAATAAATCTAAGAAATTGTACAGGAAAGTTTTATTAGAGAGTTCTTTCTGTTCGTTTAATATGTGGTCTGGCATTTTCTTGTCATGGATATAGATTTCTAGTTCTTCAAGTAGATCCATTCTCTTCCCTTTATCAGCAATGTGTATTATTTCAAGGTTTTCTTCTATAGATGGAGGGGAATGTTTTTCTTTAATTATATGGGCAGCAAAAGTGGAATTTTCAATATTACCTAGTCTGATGGCATCTAAATGTTCTTTAAATCGTAAAGAGAAGTTTCTGCCTGTTTGACCCACATAGGTTTGAGAGTATATTGTGCATATTATCTTGTAAATTCCAGATTTATTGTAAGGAGAATTGTGTAGTTGTGTATTGTGAATGAGTTTGTGCTGGAGTTTATTATCTGTGTTAAAGCTGATGGTTATGTTGGTCTTGCGAAATAGGTTAGCAATTTTATAAGAAACTTTACCTAAGTATGGGATGCTGGAGTATATGGATTTCTCATTTGAGGAATCGTGTGGTATGCAGAAAGGGGATTGGTAAGATGTATTTCGTGAATTGGAGAGAATGATTCTATTTTTAATTCTATGGGACAGGTATTCAATCATTGATGGTTTGTATCCATTATTGTAAGCAATAGTTTTTAATACTTGTATTTCATTGGAAAAATCGGGTGTGTCCATGGGTATTTTGTGTGCACGGTGAATTGCAGAGTTGAAAAATGCCATTTTATGTTGTGTAGGGTGGTAAGAACTATTGTTTATTGTGAGATCAGTAAATTGAGTATGGATACTTTTTGTTTACCAGATGACTGGAAAAGTACGACAGTAGTACCGGTCAATTAAAGAGGGGTGACAAACAGGGTCGAAAACTATAGGCCAATCAGCTTGAAATCAGTGGTAGGAAAATTAATGGAGAGATTAATATGCAACCATATTAGAGGTGTCTGTGAGGAACGTAAGTGGTTTTCAAGTCGGCAACATGGCTTCAGACAAGGATATTCATGCAAACCTCAGTTAGTAGGCTATATGCAAGATATCTCTGTTGAAATGGACAGTGGAGATCAAGTTGATAGTGTAGCACTAGATCTTCCAAAGGCCTTTGACAGAGTGAGCCATAAAATGGTGCTAAATAAGATAAAAACTATTGCAGTTGATAAAAAGATGATTTGCTGGGTAGAAGAATTCCTAAAAGGTAGAAAACAAAAAGTTAGGGTATGAAATGCAGTATCAAAAGAAGTAGGAGTAAACATGGAATTCCCACAGGGTAGTGCACTGGGACCATTGTTATTAGTTATTCTAATGAATGATTGTGTTAATGGTTTACTGTCAGAAGTTAGATTGTTTGCAGATGACATAATGTTACAAAAGGATCAAAACAATGGAAGACTGTAAACAGCTGCAGGGTGATCTAGAAGAGATAACTAGCTGGGTGAGTCAACATGGGATGAAGATAAATGCAAAGAAGAGCCAGCTTATTAGGTACAAAAAAAAAAAAAAAAGCTAAAGGTTGATTATGATTATAAAGTGGGGAAGGAGCTACTTATTGAAGACCCGAAATGTAAACACCTTTGCACTGGGCAGGACACATTGGACAGGTAATAGGGAAAGGTTTCAAAATCCTTCACTTGTTGGAGAGAGTGATGAGGGAATGCACTAGAGAAGTAAGGGAATTGGGGTACAAAACTTTGGTCAGACCACTGCTGGAATATGGTGGTGTAGTTTGGGATCCACATTTTGGGTATCAAATACAGGAGTTGGAGGGGATGCAGAGGAGGGCTGCCAGATTTGTCTTTGGAAATTACCGCAAAACACAGTCGGCAACTAATATGATAAAGGAGCTGGAGTGGGATTCATTGTAGGATGGAAGGAGGGTGAAGAGAGTCATGGGAGTGTACAAGGCCTATACTGGTGATGAA
Organism: Vandiemenella viatica; assembly: GCA_031002005.1. Taxonomy (NCBI): domain Eukaryota; kingdom Metazoa; phylum Arthropoda; class Insecta; order Orthoptera; family Morabidae; genus Vandiemenella; species Vandiemenella viatica. The sequence continues at coordinate 241,360,036 of JARYHS010008074.1, read as the reverse complement.
GCATGGAAAGATATTTGTGGGAAACTTATGAGAGGTGTTTGGAAGGGTAATGTTGACCATGACCACAAGCTGACACGTGATTTCTGGCATAAGGATGTGTGAAAATTTTCTTTCGTAGGAAAGGGTGGGAGGGACTGGAATAAATTGCCAAGAGAAGTGATGAATAATTTACCGGAATCACTGAAGGAATTTAAAGTAAAAATTAGTAGAGGGCAAAAGTAGGTTGGAAGAGGAAATGAGAAAGAGTTGTGTGTAGGGAGATTGCAACCGGATCGGGCGCCTATTAGGCTATTTGATAGTATTAAAAATATATTATCAATTGTAGTATTTCTCATAGATTAATGCCTCAAGAGGCCAATTTTTTTTTAATTTTGAAAAGAAAAGTGGATTATTTTTAATAAAAAATCGAAATAAAAATTAGACTTTTCTTACCTCAAATCACACGACAGAAAATGCTCTAGGATTGGTGATCGCTTGAGTTACGTCACACGTCTGTAAACGCTGCGACTGCGAATGGAGCGTTTCCTATTATCCAAGTTTTCAACTATTTTTATTGTTGGTTATTTCTTGTAATTAATGAAAATTCATTTTGAATACAAAATCGAGAACAATTTGTAAAAACCTATAGCGGAAAAATATCGAAAATTCTGCTGAGCTTAAAAATGTAACAGTTTCAATTTGAGAATCATTTATATTTAATTGAAAGTTAGAGACTGATTGTTTTGCGTTAGCAAACCATACGTCGAAAAATTCTGTACGCGAAATATGAAATTAAAGAAAAGTTCTATGGGTGTCACAAACATGTGCAAACAAATGAAGGTATTTCTTGTAGCTAATAAGTAGCTCTTTAAAACAAATATAGTAAGAGATCGGTATAATGAACTAACACTCAGCCTGAAATTGGCTCAGTAGGTTTTTTTTCGCTCTGTTTTAATGATTATAATGATTAAGTTTAAAAATGTATTACGGGAAAATCATGCGTAAACTTACCTCGAGACTCGCCAAAAGCAATAGCAACACACAAATCACTACTAGCACGCAGAAAAACAGCGTTATCATCTACCAAACCCAGTCGAATGGAGCGGCCGACTGGAGCATTTGATTGGTGGATCACAGGAAGACCATCGTTCCATCTATTTTTTCTATTGTTAGGCGCGAATTCATGGAAAAGAAACCTTTGTTCCGAGTAACATGGTTTGTCTACTTTGAATATACATAACTATTTTGCCTGCTTAGACTAGTGTCAAAATTGACTTTTGTCCCTCTGGATTTAGAAAATATCACACAGTGCGGCATCCTCCCGAATGCGAGGCCAGAGCAGTAACCGCTCACCCACCACGCCCTGAACAATTAGATGTTGTGGGCCATTTTTCTTAATTGCAGATAAAATATTATAGATAAATGATAACTTTTTTGCCAACAAAACTGAATTTGTTTATTTATTCATTTACCTACCTCGTTTCACTTCATCTCACACGAAGAAACTATTAAGTGTTTACTATTAACGTAAAGGGAAGCAATTAAGAAATAGTGTTCTGGTAGCTGCGTGATAGTAATGGAATTCAGAACGTCCTACGATCGAACCTTGGTTGGGATAATATTTTTGGGTGCATTTTTTCGTTTTTGTTTGGTTCTCATTCGAAGTATTTATAATGGTTGCTAAGCATCATGCAAGTGTTTGAAACAAATTGCTACCATACAAGATACCTTTTAACTCTTAAACTTACCAGATATAGAATATCATGCAAAAAATTCAGGTGCACGGCAGGTGAATAATGGAATTTATTTTAGAAGTGAGATCACTTGTAGAAAATTCACGTTAATCGTGCAACAGTTCCCGATCGCTTTGTGTCCCTTTTGTTGGAATTTTTATTTGACGATACAACTGCAGGCTACCTTCCTGACATAAATGCGGTATTTACTTTTAATGTGCAAGTAATTTTCATTTTAAAAAAATCTGTTTTTCGGTGTGCAAGTAACGTCCAATTTCCTTTTTGAAGTCTTCTTTGCTTATATTTCAAAGGGTTGTAATTCGCTTGTTATCCAAAAAGTTTGAAGCCTTCAGAAAAAAAAAAAAAAAAAAAAAAAAAATGGATGTTTTGGTGGATTTTCGAAAAAAAAAATGATTATGCGATGCAACCAGCAGCATCTATTATCCAAAGAAAATGATAACAGAAAACAAATTAAACATATTCCGAAGCTAGGATTGAACCTAAGGACGCTAACTTTAGTGATACTCGCCTTAAACAACGTATTACATTTAACTCTACGAAATTCGGGGTAAATGAGTTTCACAGAACATCTTAAGGGACTTTGTCGCAATATCAAATTGAAGTTGTTACATTTTTAAGCTCCACAGAATAAAACTTAGGGGCTGTTTCTATAGCTAGCCCCACAAATAAGGCATCTATTTTCAATATTTTTCCGCTTTAGGCTTTTACAAATTGTTCTCGATTTTGTATTCAAAACAAACTTTCATTAATAACAATAAATAACCAGCTACAAACAATAAAAATAGTTGAAAAATTGGATAATACGAAACGCTCCATTCACAGCCGCGGATTTTACAGACTTTTGAAGTCACGAGTGTCGTTGTCAGGCAGCAAAGGAGCGTTTTGGCGGGCTTTTAAATATTTTAAATTTTACGCAAAATAAGCACTTTCGTCAAGAAATAAAAAGTAGTCGGTAAATAACGTGTACCAATAAACAATTTAAAACCATTTTCAAAAAGTATTCAAATATCCAATTGTATATATTATTATAAATGTGCTGATAAATTCGGAAGTCTTCAAGTTTAACGTCCCCAACATAGAGACGAACCACTATCAGTAATGTCATGCGCCCACCCTCCATACACACTGCGGACAGATTTTTGATTTAAGCAACGTGACTATTAGCAATTGCGACATCTGTCTGCCCTGGTGGTCCATATCCGAAGGGCGAACATTTCTTTTACCAGGAATCGAACCGCCAACCTCATGACGAGTGCGGGACACCATCGTGGTGACGCAACGATTCCTGTCAAATTTTATTTTTTCTTCTTTTCTTTTTTTTTTTTTTTGCAGGTTGCAGGAAAGTTAATCACAGCTACGTGATGTACGCCAGGAGATCAAATTTCATTGATTATTTGGCGACGAATGTCCTAGTTCATTTAGCGTTACCATGGTGCATCACGAGGAGGCGAACTAGCTCTGCACCTTTTTTGTGTTACAACCAGTTTTTATGCGAAAGAGGCACGAAAAAATTATACGTTAGATGGTTCGGGTAACCAGATTACCTTGTCCTGGTTTTTCCTTCATTCTTTGAAAGTAGCACCTTAACTCTTAGTTACCTTGGTAGGTTATAGTTTAGAATTAATACCGGCGATTATTTATAAATGAGTTGGAATTAGAGATAACTCGTCAGGCACTAACCCATTTCTCCAATATGTAGCTCTTATTAAATTAGAAGAATGAACAGTTGAATCGCACACTGTTTTGTCCAACTTGATTTTGTTTGTTACTTCAAAATTAAGTAACTATTAACATAATCACAACATTAGAAATAAACATAAACTTCTTAAGGATTTTAAAACGTTAACTTTGGCACGTTAAGGAATTAATAGTACAATATATTCAATAATCTGCTAGGAAATATCAATATTTGTTTAGGTACTGTTTAAAATTCAAAACTAAAGGATTTTAAATTTGCAAACTATAAGCTCTATTTTTACGTGATGTATTAGTAATTAGAGTTTAATATTTATATTATTTTTATTAATGACTCTGACACCTTTCTACAATATTTTGGCAGCATAATCTACAGAGATAAGTTGAGGTTGCCAAATAAGATGACTGAATGTATGAATAATTTTCTGTACGTTCTGATCTCGATAAAAATCGTCACAACGAAACTGTTGTTTAATGAAATCTTGGAATAAGGGAGGTGTTTAACATGAACAATGCTTGTAGAGTGATTTTACAGATCTTTATTGTGTCCCAGTTATATTACAATTAGCTGATGCCCACCGCTTCGTTCGTGTTTATCATGAATTTTGAAGGTTTTTATGTTTTTGCACGGATCTTTAAATGTTTCCAGGATAAAAATTACAATGTTAGTCCCTGCCAAATCAGCAACCCGCCAATGAATGTCCCGTCAAAATCGGTTCTTACACTAAATATGTCGCGTATAAATTATTTATATTTGATAATAGCTGAAAAAACTGAAAAATGTGTCATATTATAGAACATTCTAAAACATTTGAGTACCTTCAAAAACATTCTAGAAGATTCCAAATTTTTTTTAGAAAATTTTAGAAACTTTGGTCGGACAGTGAAAATACCCTAGGACGACCACTTCCAAACTAGCTCTCACCCAGCTACCGACATGCATCCACCATAGTGCATGATGGGAGATTCGAGGCTACTACCACACACATAGATTAAATTTTTGTGAACCAGATTATATATATTCTCTACAACACACACACACACACACTCGCTCAAAAGTACTGCTAAAAAGTATTTATTTCAAATTATCGGCAAAGTTGGTGCTTATATAATGCCGAGGTGCTTGCCTTGCGGTCAAAATCACCATTAGTAACGACTAACGAGCCACTTCATCAGCTTGCTGAAAATAAAATATTGTATCACAGGAAGCAAGTGGTTTCGCATGATGTTTAATTACGCGTTGATAATTAGAGATACCTTTCCAATTAACATAAGCGAACTATCTCTTATCTCTATTTGTTCCGGTAACATTTGTCGTGGTTTCCCGCATTTCTATAGTATGAGGCATTTCTTGGCATTACTTACGCAAGGGGTTTTTCTTTCCAAATGTGAGACTCTCTGCTTTGTAATGTTAAAGTAAAACAAACGAAAGTAGTAATCATGTGTCGGACTTCATAAATAAATGTGGCAAAAATGCAGCGTGGCTGATTATTCAGTTCGATTGAACAAACAAGTGAATTCCAAATTATGAATTCTTGTCCTGATTTGTGCAAAGTGTAGCTAAATAAATAGACGAATTTCAATTTTTTCAGCATCATGGTTATGTCTTTAATAACCGCTATGAATTACAATATTGATAAAAGTAAATTCCCGTAGTCTTATGAGCTGGTGACAGAGTGTCGATTTTCCGCGCATTCCGCCCAATAAGGAGTAAAGTATCTACGAATTTTCCGAGCCGGAGCAAACACATTGCCGCCCATTGAAATATGATCTAGCCGCAAAAAAAAGGAGAAAAAGGAAGGGGGGGAGTAGCATCTGCCATCTCTGTTGTATTGTATAGAAGCTTGTCACTCCAGTACATGGCAATTCTATCGTAGACTGTAAAACATTAAATTTCCCAAATGTGATTATCATCACTCTCTAGAAAAAAAAGAAGATAATTGCAAAGCGTGGTGGGTGAACGATAACGCTGTGGTCTTGCATTTGGGAGGACGCGGGATCGAAACTCCGTCCTGCCATCCAGATTTCGGTTTTCCATTGTTTCCCGAAATAATTCCAGGCAAATGACGGCATTGTTTTGTTCAAAATTCCATAACGGAATTACTTTCCTTGTCCTCAGTTCTTTCCCGCCTATAATGACGTCGACATCAATGGGGCGTAAAGCCATAAAAAAAAGGGTTGTTAATTGATGAGCCTTGTGCTCAGATGGCAGTTTCCATAAGTACCAACCGCCTTTCGTCATCCCGTTAATTTAATTGTCGTTATAACATTCTTCCATAATCTGTCGTCAAGGCCAAGAACTTTTCAAACGATCCTGTTTACTAAAACGCACAAAATTCTATTGTTATCGCTCGTCTACCCTTTGTTGTTATGTGTGCCATGCCTAATCTCCCGGGATCTGGCGATTACCGTGCTGGGTATTATTCAATTCTAGTTACTCCCCGGGTAATTTTTTAGTGGGATAGTTTCCCTTTCCCAGTGTGGTTAGTGTTATTGTACGTGCGTAATTATACCAGCGGAGCTGCTGACTTAACGTAACGATCTGAAGGATTAAATCACCAATAACATCGACTTTTGTACTCTTTCAATTTGTCCCGGGAAGGTTTGCCATTTACCGCAGGAGTAGGGTACTGAGCCTTGAAATTAGGACTTGTGTATTATCTCTTCTACCTTGCTGAGCAAGTACTTGATGGTTAAAATCTTTTCCAAAACCGGGACTCGAATCAGCTAAATTCGTATCGAGTTTTATAGGCGTTTGGTTGCGGAAGATACTGATACACGACATCATCTTAAAATACCAAAAAAAAAAAAAGTTCGGAATGCAGCAATAAGCAGAGATCAGCTTTAATTGAACAAAACAATAATAATAAAATGTTATAGGCGTTACTAAAGTTGGTTTGGAGGAATGGTGCCAAATGCAGCTCGTTCCTGCTGTTACAGTGACTCACGTTGCGGAGTCTGCGGTACACAGAAGGGGTCACTGCGGCTATCCCGATGAATCACTGTTCCCGGCCGGCATATACACACAAGTCACAGCGTTTTTTCGGCAGTAGTGTTCACGAGTTAGTGCGAGACGTTGGCAGGACTAACGAGTCATTCAGAAAGCTTTATTACACAGGTTTCTGTGAAATGTTACAAAAAGTTAAGCGTTAGGAGTGTGGGACTGTGAGAGTTACTGGTTTTCGGCACGGTGTTAAATCAGGATAGTAGCCTTACTTAAAAATCGAAGATGTCTGTTGGAATCCCGACTCCGTCGCAGATTTTCCATGCTTTTGACTTAAACTTTAACCCATCATATGTAAAACACTCCGATTTGAATTTCGCATTAAATGATTGTTGTCGGAGGAGAGCAACTGGTTCGCCTACAACAAACATAGCGGATTACTACGGATTCTATTGGAGGATTAAATCAACCTTCCAGTTCTTAACAGATAGTCGCATCAGCAAGCGTGGCGTGAAAGAGTCGTGAGAAATTGGCGATAAAGTACTGCGAACAGCTTGTTCCTGTTGCTCACCTGTCTTCGTTGTGGATGTAGGCGATGAGACGACAGCTGTACCGGTGGCTTTGCGGTCGCAGCTGTCAACGTGGAGACGTACCTCGGATGGTAACAACGGTCTTGTCAAGCTCGGCTGTATATAGTATTCACGAGGGAGCCAGAAACGCATGGAAACTTCGTAAGAAACAGTAATTAGCAGCTTAATGTGTTCCAATGCGATAAAAATCCAGTTTTGAGTGAATGGTACAAAATATACGCAGCTTGAATGAAATAGCGAAGTAACTTTGTGTAGTTATAAAACTGAACATTGTAATGCGCCCGTGTTACAGCTTTAGTGGATTTAAACAAACAATCTAATCAACCTGGGTTTAACTTTAACATTCTGATTGTTGTTGTAAGCAGCCGGCAATATTACATAATTACTTTTAGTGAATGTTGGTTAGTAATTCTCTTAATACAACTTATAAGCCATTTATTTCATGCAGTCGCAAATTTTATGAAACAATATTAACTTCAAAGTTTCAGGCTTTGGCACTGGAGCAGTTTCCAATTTGCGAGAACGGCAGGGACAATACTCGAAATAAATAAGTCAAGTAAAAAAGCCATTTTGTAAAAGTCAACTCATTTGACATTAATTCGTAAATGGAACAGTAGTTGTCAAGAAGATATCCTTTCAGTTTTTTATTTCATTTATTTTTTTTATTTTTAATACACCTTTGTTATCTACATATGTTTCTTACTGATAAACAAATATGTTCCAGAATAATTAATAGTGTTTGTGTTTTGTACAAGGTACTTTCGTTTCTTATATTGATTTTTTTCTTCTTCTGGGAAATCGATGTAAACAAGTGAAATTATGCAGTAAAAACTTGTAACAGAATGATATATATACTGAGAAGTCATTGTAAGAATATTAAAGCTCTTGGTTTTACGTATATGATAAAGGAGCTGGATTGTGAGTTGTTGGAAGACAGGAAGAGGGCGAAGAGAGAACTGGGAGTGTATAAAGGTTTATGTTGGTGTAATGCTTGAATTAATTACGTGTGCATGGAAAAGATGACCTTGATCAAAAGCTGGCTCCTGATTTCGATTTCATGCATAAGGTAGTTGGAAAATTTTTCTTTTGTGGGTAAGGGAGTCAGGGATCAGAATAAATTACCACGTGAAATGGTGAATAATTTACTAAAAATGCTGAATGAATTTAAAATTAAAATCATAATTGGCAAAAATTGGAGGAATTTACACTCGAAGGTTATGGGATAAAAAATAATAATGAGAATGTGGTAAATAGATGATTAGGGAAATTGTCAGCGGAGCACACACTCCTTTGCAATTCTGTTGAAGAGTTTCTCGAAAAAAATTTATAATAATACATGACTGAAAGAAAGGATGTACCTGCTTCATAAGTCCCTTGTCAGCTGTTAGAGAAAATCTATTTTTTACAAAGATGGCACTACTTAACTTCTTTAGTACCGTTAGTAATGTTATTGCCAGTTGAGTTTCTCATTATTTTCATTCCAAGGAATTTTATATTCAGTGTTTTTCTAAAATTATATCATTTTTGGAAATTATTTCTGCACAAAATGAAAGCTGGTATAACTGCAATACAGACCTATAATTTTTTTTGTGATTATCAAATTTTGTACAAATTTTACAATCATTGTGCTGTTGTGTAATAAGCAGATAATGTTGAAATATTTATTAAATATGACACTTTTGGAAAAGGAGATTTACTTCCCTTTGATTGTTTCAAGATGTGCAAAATCTTTTCATAGTTTTTGATGTAATATTTCAAATCGGTTTTAGGAATAGGAATATTGAATAAAATGAGTTTATCACAGTAGCCTAAATAAATGTATTTCAGAGAAAATTATGACTTATTTTGTAGAGCTGTATGAGCATGAAGGATCTAGTATGCAGAATATTCGTTTTTTTTTTTTTTTTTTTTTTTTTTTTGGGTGATCCATTCTAATGTTTATAAATAGTACTCATAATTATAATGTATCCTAAAGTAATACATTGTCATCACCGATCCTGGTGGTTGAGTAATTAACTCTAGGCCTGGCATTTGGGATGATGTGAGTTTGATCCCTGTTCTGGCCATCCTGATTTAAGTTTCTTCCAACGAGCATGGTGGGCGAACGGTTAACGCTCTGGCCTCGTATTCAGGAGGACGCCTGTTCGAATCCCTATCCAGGCATCCAGATTTGGGTTTTCCATGGTTCCCCAAATCACTCCAGGTGAATGCCAGGATGCTTCCTTCAAAATGCCATGGCTGAATTCCTTCCCATTCCTTGTCCCCAGTCCCATCCCACCTCTAATGACCTCGATGTCGATGAGGTGAAAAGCCATAAGTAAAAAAAAAAAGCTTCTCCAAATCATTCCAGGCGAATGCCATGGTCAGATTAATTTCTGTTTCTTGTCTTGAAGCCTCTCTGTTTTAATGATCTCAGCAGTGGTTAGCTGTAAAACTGTCAGTTCAGTATATGGAGTGCAAGGTCTCTTCATAGTTTTACTTTGAACTGTTATCTGATTAATTAAACTGATGAAGACTCAATTTTACTACTGTTACATTACATTGTTAACATCTCATATTTTCTACGACTGCTGATCAACATCCCTGCACTGGTATAAATACAATTGTACCCCTTCTTTTTACAGGTAGCCCTCGATCAACTGAAATGGAGGACATTGTTATTGTATCAAGCAAAGAAAGCCAGGCAGCACAACTTTGGGTCAATTATTTGAAATATTGTTTTGAAGAGATGGGAAAGATACACAACAAGCCTCCATACAAGTAAGAGAATTTGCTACTATAAATCTGATTGATATTACTGTTAATTTACAGACAATGTAGTTTAGAATTTCATAGAACTTTTTAGTATATAAATTATAACATTACCGCACACCAAATGAAAAACAAACTTATGACTGATGTCCATTCTTTTCAGTACTATCATAGTGTTCTGCTATTCCTGGCTTTTAATGAACATACAACAATTAATAGGGGTGTCTGCAGCAATTTATTTTGTGTTCAACTATTTAAAAAAATTTCTGCTGACTAAACAGTAACCTACATCTGAAGTGATTTTTAGTTACAATGGCCTTATAATAAAGAAAATTTCAAAGTACCTAAAAAAAAGCGTCAATTTTTTAATTACTAACTTGAAATTTATCTGTGACACTAGTTTATTTATTTTTTATGAATATTTTCAACAATTTTCTTTATCCTTTTCTGGTCATATTGGCTGTTTATAATTGACGGATAGATAGATACCATTGTTAGATATAGTTTTGTTTATTTTACATTTGTTAAGTGTTGTTTGGTTGTAGGTGCTTCACACTGGAGTACTTTAACATAAATAATTCTTGTATTATTAGGAGGATAAACTCTTTGCAACAAGGTAATGTGTTATCATTTTTAATACAGGGTGTTATGTGTGGGTGTTGAGGATGTAGCTGGAACAGTTCCTCCTTCACTCGCCTTGGAAGAAAAGATGGTACGTGTAAAGTTACAAGTGGTGATTGTGTGCTCCAAATTGTTGGACCATGTTTATAACAATCCGGGACCCAGCACAACTCTTGGTAGATTGCTGCAACCAGAGAGGGTAGTAGCCCTTCTACTTGGAGTTGAGGAAATATCTATTACTGAACAACATAGAGCAGGTGAGCTAGTAATTGTGGAAATCCAATACCTTAAAATGTATTGTATTTTTAATAATATTTACTTATTTTTAATTTTTAGTACTAAAAGTATAACAAGCTTAACTGGGTAGAACACATTGGACAGGTGGTAGGAAAAGGTTTCAAAATTCTGCACTTGTTGGAGAGAGTGATGAGGGAATGTACGAGAGGATTAAAGGAATTGGGTTACAAAAATTTGGTCAGACCATTGTTCGAATATGGTAGTGTAGTATGGGACCCACATTTTGCGTATCAAATACAGGAATTAGAGAGGGTGGAAAAAAGGGCTGCTAGACTTGTTTCTGGAAATTATCGCAGAATGCCATCAGTGACAGATATGATAAAGGAGCTGAAATGGGATTCATTGCAAGATAGGAGGATGAGGAGGGTCATGGGAGTGTACACAGGCCCGCCGTAAGCGGGCGTGCAACGCGTGCGCCGCACGCGGGCGGCACATCGAGGGGGGGCGGCAAAACGAGCGATCGACAGTCGCCACCCCGCGATAGTTGCCACTCCATTGTCGCCGCGATGAAATTTGCAGCGTATTATGTAAGGGGCGACCTTTTTTTTTTTTTAGCTCAACAGCTGCTTCGGGCGGCCGGCCGGCGACACGCGGAATGGCAACAATGGGGGCGGCAAATAATGTTTGAAGGGGCGGCAATCTCACAGTTTTCTGACCCGGTTCGGAAATTTCCTAAATCCACCACTGGCTAGTTAGACAGGGGGCGGCATAATCGGTATTGCACGCGGGCGCTCAAACAGCTAGCGGCGGGCCTGAGTGTGTAACAGGTCATATACTGGCGATGAGGCTTGGAAAGATATTGCAGTAGGTATGAAAAGCAGTTCATGGAAGGGAAAAGTGACCACGACCACAAGCTGACACTCGATTTCAGGCACAAGGGTGTGGGATGATTCTCTTTTTAGGTAAGGGTGTCAGGGATTGGAATTAGTTACCAAGGGAAATGATGAATAACTTACCGAAAACGTTAAAAGAATTTAAAGATAAAATTTGTAGAGGGCAAATGTAGGTGGGTGCAGGATAGTGGGAAGTTGGGTGTGGAGGGAAATTGTCACCGGAGCGTGTGCTCCATTGCAATTAAATTAAAGTGATTTTTTTTTCTTTCTTCAGCTCTTGAAACATGGACTGAACATACTGGAGAACAAATTCTGTATCCGTTTGTTTAGAGTATCACTAAGGATAAAACAAAGCATTACAATTTTAAATTTATTGTGTTTTAATACATGTTAAATGCTCTATCATTATTAAATTAGCACTTCAATTTATCAACTAATAAACTTTAAGATCAAAAGTTGCTATGGTGTGTTGACAGCCCTTTTAAACTTCTGTAGCTACATATCTTTGAAAAAGTTTTATAATTGGATAATAATGCAAATAAACTGCAATTAGGCAATTGAAATAATAGGAAATATATAAAAACTTCTCGGGTTTCAAGCCGCGTCAGAATTGAGCCGTCTGGCGACGTTTCGGAAGCTTGCACTGCTTCCATTGTCAAGCCCAATGGAAGCAGTGCAAGCTTTCGAAACGTCGCCAGACGGCTCAATTCTGACGCGGCTTGAAACCCGAGAAGTTTTTATAAAGCATTGCCGCCGCGAAAACGTACATAATTATCTAATAGGGAAAATACTCTACCAATTACCACAGATGAAGGCAGGAGGGCCAGTATGAACAAAAAACACAAACACGCTTCAAAGTGCTTTCATGTTTCTGTGTTCATCCTGGCCCTTCTAAGTGTGTTCATGTGTTTTTGTTCGTCCTGGCCCTTCTATCTTCATCTGCTGTAAGTTACAGTCTATTTCCTATATCCTTCCTTAAAATGTTTTAGAAGCAATTATTCATGCACTTATTTTACATATTACTGAATATAGTGTCGAAACAATAAATACAAGCAACATTTGGCATAAATGGAATAAATCCTGGTTTCATTATTTATATTTCAGTTGTTTCCCAAATTCAGATTTTGCAAGAAAAGGTAATGATGAGGGATCGGTTCTTAGTGACCAAAAAAAAGACAAAATATGACCAAACATTTAAGTTTACTACACATCAAAACATGCTCAACTGTACATCATTTATTTTATCTGGTAGTGTCACTTTCATGTAGACAGCATAATTTGCTTTCATGCACTCACTGCACCATTGAGAAATTAAATTTTAATTAATTTTTGTTGAAGTCACTTTAATTTCAGATAATTTACAGAATACAACGCTTTCATCTCTACAAAAACTCTCCTCTCTAAATTTTCTTACGTAACTTTGAACTTACAGAAAATTTTATTTTGTCTACTCACTGACCCACTACAGATTAAACGATGACTGAGGATATTTCATTGAGATATTGTTTGATGCTTCTGCTGCATTGTCGTGATTAAAAGGTTGGCGGAACATTACGTTTAGAGAATGACAATAATGTATAGGTTAATTTTTGACTGGTGAATTCTGACCACAGTGAAAATTAGTTTTGTTTTTTTCCACCACCTGTATAGCAGAAGTACAGTAATTATCTTAAATTCTTCTCAGCTATATCTTGTGCATTCCTGGTACTATTTAAAAACTAAAACTGGGAAAGTGGTCTGAATATTCATTTATGTGCTATATGAAATACAATTAAATTCAATCAGAAACGTTGAATCAGTGTTTAATTCAGAATTTCAGCTTAAAAAGAATGCAGGAAAAAAAATATGACTTGTCCTAAAGATCTAAAACCTTGTAATGACTTAAGAACACCCCTCCCCCCCCCCTCTCTCTCTCATTGTGTTTTAAACAATGCCTCTGAAGTTAATTACAAATTCCACCATACTAAATGAAAATGTGAATGAAAACAAAAAAAATAGAACTTAATTTTTGGAAATATTTCTTTCTGTTGCCATTATAAGTTAATTAACTTTCATCATTAACAGAAAGCTCTGGCTTCATATGTACCAAGCATATTACCTAAGCTGGTTGAAGAGTGGCAATGCTCGGGCCTAACATTCATGAGGAAATTGGCTCAGATCCCATCCAACGATCCAGATTTCTATGTTTCGTGAAATTACTCCAGGACAAGGCTGGGATGGTTATTTCAAAATGCTTTGGCCAAATTTCTACCATTGCTTGCAGCCTTCCATCTCGTGCCTCTAATGACTTTGAAGAACCGTAAAGCCAGAAGCAAAAAAAGATCATATTGCCAATAAGGAAGCATCCATATACTACCTGTCTCGGTCTAGGAAGGGGAGGGATAAGCTGGAAAGCTACACTGGATTATTTGAGGAGGAAGGGTGGGGGGTTGGGGGTGGGAAGGAGGAAGTTCCGAGTCAGACCAGGAAGATTTTCATTCATATTATTTGTCACAGTTAGAATGATGTACAGAACTCACAACACCATTTCCATCTTTTAATTATCTCTGTATGTAATTTACGATAGTCTGACAAGAGAAAACGGTACAAAATATCTTCTGGAATCAATAGGGAAAAAAGCTATATGCTATGTGGGAGAGGGGGGGGGGGGTAGAAACAAAAACTGTGTCGGGCTATATAGGGGGGAGATGGGAGAGAGTGTTCACAGAAGGTAAATGGACCTTTGTAGTTTATGATTGCTCTCTAAGTGGTAAATTAAAAGCAACTGAAAAAATATATGCCAACTGCCAACGATTTGTTTTATTAGCTGGATTCCTCACAAAACTAAACTGTAAATTTATGTGAATGATACAAGAATTAAGATTAATTAAAATTCTGGTTTTATATTTATTTTTGCTACGTTACACCATTAGCTATAATTGTTTTGGTTGTCACAAGCCCCTCATATAACTTTGGTCCTTTTCAAATTCTGGCCTTTCAACTCTGTCTCCCCCCCCCCAACCCCTCTTCCCACCTTCCCCTCCACTGTTACACTTTGTTGCATTTTCATACACACCCTATCTAGTATAAGTCATGGATCCATCTTAATGAGAAATTAATGATAATTTGGTATGAATTCCAGCAATGTAAGTTGTATGCATTTAAAGCACATTTATCTAAAAAAAAGTACCTACATGCATACATTATGGAACTGAAAAATTAAAATTATTGTTTGTCATTTGTTACACAAGTAATGAAAACAACAACTATTGATTAAACTACCAAAATTAACCATTACCATTCTTCATATTGTTATTAAACACGCTATTACTAAAAGTGTAGTATTATTCAGCGAAGACTTTTAAAATGTTCACAAATTTAAATAATGGGCATTGGTAGAGCTACATTGTTAAGTTAAAATGTAAAAATGATTTAATTGCGATAGAGTACATGCTGTGGTATCAATTTCCCTAGTCATCTATTCACTCCTTTCTTCTTATTAATATAATTTTATCTTATATCCTTTGAGCGTAAATCCCCCCTTCCCTTTTCTCATCTACTTTTCCTGTTTACGAATTTTAATTTTAAATGTGGCATAAAGCCCGAATAAAAATATTTGTCTGCCAAACGATAAAATTAATGTTAAAAAACATGTATCTGTCGACTCAACGGGTCCCGGTTGGTCATGTGACATGCACGTTCTGTGTCATATTTCATGTTTTATTGTGTATATCAAAAATCAAACTATAGCCTAGTTCGTGACTGGGTGCAATCAGTTTAGTTCAAAACTCCTTAGTGAACTAGGTCACTCTTTTATTTGGATAGCTCCATCGCAAATTTAAGAAAGACAGATCGTTTGCTCGCTTTGCTACTGTTACTGCTCGCACTCTTATGTTTGTTATGGTAGTTGTGGTTATAGATGGTTGTATTTTAATTGTTATGGGATCAAAGCGAGTTTTGTTTTCATATTCTTGGTTGTATTTCCATTCGAGCCTCTTGCAATAATTATTAATGTTGAATAGTTGCTTTTTTTTATCTGTGTCTTCAGTGAAATGTGTCCATAGGGAACTATGTTTACTTTTTGATGACATCTTAATAAATAACCTAAAACAAAACATTTCAACCCTATTATCAAACTGGTGTACATTACACTACTTCACATCATCACATTGTAGAAGTCACATAATATTTGGATAGTAATTTTACATTACAAATATAAGGTAGTTATTTATTAGCAGTGTATTATTATTATAAACCGTAGAAACTAACATTCACCATGTCGCGCCAAAACTTGACAGTCTTGCCACTAACCAGGGATAATACACTCCACTAACTGAACTGAAAGATCAGAAGCAGCATGTGCGGTGAGTGGCTAGGGTGCCACCATGCTCTCGTTTACTCTCGTTTACAATTCATTCTTCAGAAAAGGAATGAACGCACTAACGAGCTATGGAGCAAGAGATCTGGGAACTAGTTTGTGTAGTTCGTCTGGGGGAGCAGTCTTCTGAACTGGTTCATTTGTGAACTACACAAGACTAACATTCGCTGTGACTCCTTCTCCTCTCTTCATTGCATATTGCCTCTCTAGGTAATATGCTTCTCTGCCCTCTTACTGTATAAATATTTTATGTAGAGCCACTTTTCTTATTAATTTATACTGTGGGAATTATCATACAAAATTTTCTGCAGATTTAGTTAAGTCCATAATGTCAGTTTATAGTAGTTTATCACTTCATGCCTTCATGATTTCCTATCTGTTAATCAGTTCTCACTCTCTCCACATTTATTCCACAATACCCTAATCCAACCAACCATGCTAGCATCATATTTACCCTACTTTTCTTAAGAAGCTCTAATTAAGCCCCACAAATCATTACAAGCTATCTGATCCAGGTCCTTATTATGTGTATGTTGAGAGTAGAGATCGTAACCTAGGTAATTTACACCCAATGAGTATTGGTAGTTTTGTACATATTCCTGAAATAAAAAACCATGTTGTAAACATCACTTCTGCTGGGAAGAATAGAATTAAAATTGAAGTAGACAGCCCTTCAGTAGCTAATAAGCTAGTTCACTCTGCAGTATTTATAAGCAGAAATTTAAAAGCTTACATTCCCACGTTTCTAGTTAAAAAGCAGGGTGTCGTTCAAGGAGTAGTCGTGAGCTTAAAGGAAGCAAAGATTATGGCCGATATTGAATCTTCAGTTAACGTAACTAATGTTAAAAGACTAACAAAGTGTGTGGTACAAGATAATTCATCATCAGCTGTGAAACTACAAACATGTATAGTAACTTTTGACAGTCAACAAGTCCCTAAATTTGTTTACTTATACGGCATGAGATGTGAAGTTAGCCCTTATGTTCCATCTGTCAAACAATGTTATAAATGCCTTCGATTCGATCTTAGTAGTACATAGTGTAGAAGCAGCCAGCATTGCGGTAGATGTGGAGGTTATCACCCTCTTCAGCAGTGTCAATCAAATGAAACAATTTGTGTAAACTGTACAGGTCAGCATGCGGCTACGGATTGGACCTATCCAGAGTATTTATTCAGACAAAGGGCCCACAAACAGGCTACTATACATAACATTTCCTTTAAAGATGCTAAAGGTCTGTTGAAGAAAAGGTCTTATGCAAATTCTGTATCTAAAACTTCTTCCAGTCATCCTCCACAATCACCTTTCCCACCTGTGATAAAAAATATAATGGAATTCCCTTCACTGTCTGAAGGAAATATGCCTAGACAGAAATATATAACATCAGCACAGACGCTTCCCAAGTATCAGAACTAGAAAACCCTTAGAACCTCTTGTTAATGTTTCACAGACTTATCAAACAACAGCCGCACGCTGGATAAGTGTAGAGAGAGGAGGCAATCGTCAGATATTAGTCCACTCTCTTCGTTTAACAGATACACAGGCTACCGATATGAAACTGATCCCCGTGGTTTGCCGGGAAAACCTATTCCCAACAATCCTTACCCTCCTCGGCCTCATAGTGAGGACAAAGGTAAAAATCAATTTGGGGACTTTATAGACAAGATTATTAGCCTCATTCTGCTTGTTGTGGACAGCTCATGGTCGAATGAAAACCCAGATCCTGACGAAATAAGAAAAATGTTATTTAAATTTCTTTCCTCACCCAATGGCATTTAAAATTCTACAGTGGAATGCTCAGTCTGCAATTGCTAACAGAGAATGCCTTTTAAAAGAACTGTCTGATTGGGACAAATCTGTAGCCGCTATTAGTAAAACATGGTTCAAGCCTCGTATTCCCACTCGTTTCAGAGATGATGGTAAATGATGCATGGCTTTATTGTTAAGAGCAAATATCTGTTTTTAGCAAATTCAGTTAAACTCGGAAGTAAAAGGACTCCAGGCAGCAGCAGCTGAGATTAAAACCCCCACGAGCACATTTTCTATAATGTCTTTATATAAACCTCCAAGAATTAAAATCAGTAAAAATGAATTGAATCAGTTGTGGCCTTCTTTTCGTTCCCCCTTTCTGATCTGTGGAGATTTTAACTCACCTCATTCTGCGTGGGGCAGTGAAATTTCTGAAGCTGACAGTCACTCATTCTTGAATTATATAGAATATCTCTCTCTTATAATACTAAATGATGGCTCTCCTACTATAATCCCAGCTCCTTTGAGACGTCTATCTGCAGTGGACGTATCGATAGCATTGTCAAATTTCCACAAAATAGATAATTGGGAGATTAAAAGGTATTCACTGGGTTCAGACCATTTCCCTGCACATAAGTGTTAGTATTGAAATGAGATTGCCAAAAGATACTATTCCAATAATCAATGGAAAATCCAGGAAGCCTCGTGGTCAACTTACGGTTCTGTTATTTGAGAGGAATTAGACAAGCTGGACCCTAATTTGACTGTAAGGGAAAGATATGATTCTCTAATCTCATCAATCAATAAAGCCACTATCAAGTCAATCCCTCGCCATAAAACAGCTGGTTTATGTAGAAAACCTAAAGTCTTTTGGTGGAATACATTGTTCGAAAGTGGTGGCGAAACGCAGGCTAGCCCTGAATAGGTATCGGAAAAAGCAGACTCTTGAACGATTCCTGAAGTTTAAACATGAGACTGCTTGGACAAAAAAGTTCTTAAAGTGTCAAAAAAAGGAGGAATGGGTAAAATATTGCAACGACCTGAATAAAGACTCCAGTCTTTCTGATGTTTGGAGGAAAGTCAGATCTTTAAAAAAATTAAATGTAGTTGAACCTTCGACACTGATCCAGTCTGGCTGGAAGACTTTGTTGACAGAATAGCACCATCCTCTTGTTTGAATGCCCCCTTGGAAATGACCTGAAGCTGGAGATTACTCACACCCTATCATGACACCCTTCACCATCCTGGAATTAAAAAACGTACTCGCAACAACCAAGAATACATCCCTAGGAATAGCAACATCCATTATAAAATGCTAAAAATTCTCCCTTCAAAAGCACTGGATTTACTTCTTAGATGGCAGCCTTCAGTTCATTGATTGTTCGGGGATGATGCCCAAACACCTTTTCCTTGAGGTAACCCCAGAGAAAAAAATCGCATGGGTTTAAATCAAGTGACATGGGGGGGGGGGGGCATCCAATATCACCTTGCAAAGAGATAACATGCCTGGGAAACATTTATCTCAGGATTTCTATCGAACGACATGATTTATGGGCCGTAGTACTATCTTGTTGGAACCAGATGTTGTCATTGTCATGCAACAATTCATCCAATTCTGGTTTTAAAAAATTTTCAAGCCTGAACAATAATCGAGCAGTCATTGTTACAGCTTGACCATCTTCAAAAAAAGTAGGGACCCCAAAACCTATAATCTGCAACAGCACACCACACTGCCACTTGAGGGCTGTGGAATGGTTGTTTGTGAACGTTTCGAGGGTTATTCTGAGCCCATTATTGGAAATTTTGTTTATTTACAGTTCCGGCTAGATCAAAATGGGCCTCATCACTATAGATCAAAGCAGCAGTACAAGGGATATTCTGCAGAATGGCGTGGCACAAATTTGTTTGTGTGTCTTATGTCTCTTTCATTTAACTCTTGCACTATCTGCATCTTGTATGAGTGTAATTTAAGGCCTCTATGGATGATTCTTATGACACTACTAGTAGATAACCCAAGTGCAGAACAGAATGGTTGGGGGATTGTAGAATTGAAACCTGCACTCTATCCACGCTTGCCTCTGACATTGATATCCTAATTCGGCCTGGTGGTTTTCTTTTTAAAGTTGAAGATGCCTCTCTAAAATTAGATACCCAATTCCTAATTGTTGGTGCAGTGGGAATGGGATCATGACGACCAAGAGTAAAATGTACATGAAACACATGCTGTGTTTAGATCATGGATCCAACATTTTGAATGTGCTCTTCCACAGCATTCACTTCTTAAAGGTCACTCCTAGCATAACCAATAACATCTCTAGAAATATTAAGCTATTATTAAGCCAAAGATTATGTGACCATAAGTGTTTAGTATATCAGTAAGTACTCTGTTAAAAAAAAAAATTATTTAAAATTTGCCATCACTCATTTATGCTGACAATATTAATTTCTTAATTTCAGCCCTCATTTCATACCAGCAGTGGAGACGAATGATTATAAAAGACCAGGATGAAGCATTTGTAAGGGATTTTTTAGATACAGCAATGGGCATCCTCTCGCGTGCCTCAAGGCAACAACGGAAACAAACAGAAAAGCCTCAGTTTTCCCTCCATCCGAAGAAAGTTAAAGAGGTTAGTATAATTTTTATACACAATTAGAAGAATACTTACTGAATTTCATCGCAGTTGAAAGATAAATTTTCTGCTGCAGGGTCAAAACAAAGTTCTTGTTCTTCTGCATGAGCCTCTTCAAAAAGAAGACAAAGTGAACATACATGTTGATAAAAATGGTGAACGACTGCAAATAACTACAGTCACCAGAAAAAATCCCTATGCTGTCTGCTTCCATTTGCCAGGTAAAAATTGAAGCCATTATGATTTAATTAATTACCTATTTTTAGCTCAATCTTACAGAAACTGGAAATGCATTTATTTTAATTTGCTATTTTATTATTTTTTTTCCTGCCAGAAACATGTCTTGAGGTATCAATGTTGGTGACTGTTTATGTCGAGAAAAATTTAAAACCACTGGGAGGACATTTGTTAAAATGTGAAAGTAAGATGAGGCAGCTAGATCAGATTCTTCGTTCATCAGATAATCCCATGGAATTCATGTGCCAGGTATTTAATGTGTGACATGCTGTTCAATGATGACAATTTTTCCTAGTAAAGCAATGTAGAAATTTTAAAATGTGGATTCAGAAGTCAAATATTTCACTTAGAGACATTTCATGGAGAATCATTTGTGCAAGTCACGTTTTTCTCTTAAATGATGTGAACTTTGATCTTACTCATAACAGTAGCTATTAAATTCTTTCCAGACATTGGGTTTCAGCCCTGGAGATCGTGAACATCTTGATAACTTCTTGGTGTCTGCATTTCAACGGAACGTGCCCTCCAATTTTAATATTCTACAAGGAGGTACTATTTATCATCAGTCACATGCAAGTAAGTCAGGATTAAAAACTGATTTTGGTTTCTACTAAGAATTTTCATTAACTTGTTGCAACATTTTTTAATTTCTGAAGAAATATGGTTTTATTTCATAGTTGGAAATTACATTTTTTTCTTTTTAAAATTAAATAGCATGAATTGTTTGTCATTATCATTGAGTTGTCATAAATCTGGAGTACAGTTATAGATTTTCATAATTTGTTGAACCTGTAAAAGAGCTGCTAAGAGAGAAATTAGAAATTGGAAGAGATATGTCAACTGCTACAAAAATATTTAGAAAGAAAATTGCAGTGTGAATTTAGTTTGCCTGCATATACTTTTAAGAGCAGGAGGTGAGGAAGTAGATTGAGACATAGCTTAATTGTTATGACTTTTGCTGCTCTGTAATGTATTGTATTATGTAGTGAACTTCAATACTCCAGCTTTAAAATTTCTAGTGTTTTGCAGGTCCTGAAGAGTATCCTACCCTGCTGCATTTTGCTGCCAAGTTTGGTCTGGAGAAGCTTGCCTGGCAGTTGCTGGAATGTCCAGGTGGTGAGCAGGCGTGCATTGTTCGAAATGTGTGTGATTTAACACCTGCGGAGCTTGCAGAGATAGGAGGTCATGGCAAGCTTGCCCAAACATTGCGAGGATACATGGTAGCATCAGCAACATAGTCTTACAATGCATGGTATTTTTAATTTCTCTTTTATATCACTCTTTTAACTCTAAATTCTGATAAATAATTATAAGTCATAGGTAATTTACAGAATACTGTCCACAACAACATTTTTCAATAACAATTTTTTCTTTTTTTCTGCCAACTGGGAAGCAAATGACAGAGTTCACCAACATGTACAGCTATCTCAAGATTATGAGTGAAGGGAATATGAAATCAGGAGGTAAAATATGCATGTTTATTATTTTCTCAATTTGAAAAAGATTTTTCATCTAAGAAATCACTTGTTCAGACTACCATATCAACTGTAGTATCAATACTATTATAAATACGTAAGCAAGCTGCATGTGTTTCTTTATTTGAACAGGAACTTCGCAAAAACTACCACAGCAATTTGGATGGGGTTTTAAAATTTTAGAGCTAATGGCCTGAATCAAAATCTGCGGAAATAGCTAATGAGTTATATATACCATGAGAAGGAGCAAGCAATTAAAAACCTTAATATATGAAAATTATGATTATTATGTGCTTCAGATTCACACTTCTTTCACAAAAATCAGAAAAACTTAGGATTCAGTTTTATTTATTTATTTTACTTTTGGTATTCAGTTCTTCGGGCCACAGTAATTTAAAATCAACAGAATACGTGAATCAAACATAATCAGCATTTACTTACATTGTAACAGGCCAGTTACCATGTGAAATGCATTAAATTACTTACGTAGTAGACATATATCGTCTATGGGAGACAGTTAAACAGTTTGTCTCTGGTACAATATGTCTTCCACGAAACACTATACAATAAAAGACGGTAATAGGTCGACATTTCTTCCTTATATGTCATAATGTATATGAAATTCAGTTTCTTTCTTAAAGAAACAGCTACCATAAATATCAATAGGTAACAATATGTTGCATAATGACTGCCCTTATTTCAATGGCTTTTATTCGATTAAAATATATTTAGTTGCTATAATGTTCAAATGTTACTAGGTAATATTGCCCCAGAAACGTGTGTACAAATTTTGGCTGCAGTAGGATAAACTGTTATTTTCATTAATTACTGTACAAAATAAACAAATTGTTGTTTAGAAAGGGTTTTATTTTTGTGACATAAGTAAGTGAATCAATGTTTATGAGAAATAAGATGATACCTTTACCTTACATGCTACTGAGTTAATGAAAATATGGAACCAAGTAGTAGTACTACTTACATGTGACAAATGACATCAGTTATTGAAATCAAAAGGCATTAAAAATAATACATAACCTAATACATCACTGTGTAAACTATAAAACTGAATCCATCGTCCCTTAAGTTTTAACAAAGTGTATCAACTTTCATTCTGGTCCAAGCTGTATTTCAACCAAACCACAACTTCCAATAAAACTGCCGTTAGGAAATCATAGCATCAGTCACATGTGCATTAATACATACATTGTATCATGATCGAATCTTAACATGTTAGAATAACTTATATGTGGCTGAAATAATGGCATCATTAATACAGCGATTTGAAAGCAACGGAAATCTTATAGATATATGTGTGTGTTTCCCTATATTTCACTTTTCAGCCACCACTACCTAGCACAGATCACTGGTGTTTGCGTGTGGAAGTAGCATGGAGTTTCCTATAATGCACAATGTTGGCCAAATGCCGATAGCTATGGGGGTGTGGGGAATACGAAGGTTAAAAGTGGTTGATGCAGGGCATTTTCATATTTTGACCAAAGACTTGTATCTCCTTATACTTCTCTTTACTGTCACAACTGCATATGATAGACCATTGGTGTTTGTGTGTGTTAGTAGCATCGAATCTCCCATTGTGCACTATGGTGGTCGGATATCAAAAGCTATGGAGATGTGGGTGATATGGTGGTTGAAAGTGGTCGACCTGCGGCACTTTCATATTTCTACCAAAGACGTATGTGTCCTGGTGTATCACTTTTCAGCCAAAACTATCTAGCGCAGATCACTGGTGTTTGTGTGTGGTAGTAGCATAGAGTCACCCATCAATCACAACGTTGGCCGAATTTTGTTAACTGTGGGAGCGTGGGAGATATGGTGGTTGAAAATGGCCGAACAAGGATATTTTCGTATTTCGACCAAAGACATGGGTTTCCGTATGTCACTTTGCTGCCACAACTACATAGAGTATATCAGTGGTGTTTGTGTGTGGTAGTAGCATCAAGTCCTTCATCATGTACTATGTTGGTTAGATGTCGGTAGCTATGGGGTTGTGGGAGATGTGGTTGAAAGTGGTCAACTTGGGCGACCTGGGGCACTTTCACATTTCGACCAAAGACGTGTGTGCCCCTGTGTTTCAACTTGCAACCAGAACTTGTGACGTTTATCGTATATTGAATGACTGATTATAATTATAAATAACTCAGATCTTTCAATCCAAACATATATTGTTTATTATATATTATTTGAGTCTACTAAGGATTACAATGACATTGGTTACTCTCAGAAGATGCAGGTTCATTTTTTGGCAATGATTATCTCGAGCATTCAATCTACTCATCTATGCTGATAACTAATATGTCTTGAGTCCTAATCTCCATAGCAACTTATATCTTATTGCTTTTCTCTCTAAGACTATATACGAGGTGTGTACAAAAAGAAACCAAACTAATTAAATAGCGCGCCAACGGCTGCAGATAAAATTCTCTGACTTCCGTGCACACTAGTGACATCTCTCGGCAAGAGATTGCCTCTTATCGCACTACGGTTGCTGCATTAGTTTACGAGTGACAGCGGGTTGAGTGAGGTTGTGCACAGAGTGCTCGTCGGATTTGTGAGAAAGCGAGAATGAAGGAATTGGAGGAGCAACGTGTCTGTGTGAAATTTTGTGTTAAACTTGGGAAATCTTTTGCCTAGACACTTCAAATGCTTAAACAAGCATACGGGGATGACTGCATGAGCCAAACACAGTGCTATGAATGGTTTAAGCGCATTAAGGAGGGCAGGAGTTCGCTTACCGACAATCCAAAATCTGGTCGACCCTCCACATCAACAGACAACCACCATGTTGAGAGGGTTCGCACTGTGATTCGGGAAAATCGCCATTTGACTGTCCGTGAGGTTGCTGAAGAAGTTGGCATAAGTGTAGACTCTTGCAATCACATCCTGAGAGAAAAACTTGGAATGCATCGTGTCAGTGCAAAACTGGTGCCACGCTTGTTGACGGACAAGCAAAAGGAGAATCGAGCTAGGATCTCTAAGGAGTTGGTTGAAAAAGCAAATGAGGATGAAAACTTCCTCAAGAACATCATTACAGGTGATGAAACATGGGTTTATGGGTACGATGTGGGAACAAAGAGGCAGTCTTCAGAATGGGTGGGGAAAGGATCTCCTTGACCAAAGAAAGCACGGATGAGTCGGTCGAACATCAAGGTGATGATGGTTGTGTTTTTTGATTGCAAAGGAGTTGTGCACCATGAATTTGTACCACATGGTCAAGCGGTAAACAAGGAAGTCTACCAGAAAATTCTGACACGATTGAGAGATGCTGTGCATAGGAAAAGGCCTGAACTGTGGGAGAATCAGTCGTGGATGTTGCACCATGACAACGCACCTGCTCACGCATCGTTGTTTGTCACGAATTATCTGGCAAAACATCGCACTCCCATTGTGCCTCAGCCACCCTATTCTCCAGACTTGGCTCCGGCAGACATTTTTCTCTTCCCAAAACTGAAAAACAATTTGAAAGGACGTCATTTCCAGATCATAGAAGAAATTCAAGACAATGCGACGAGAGAACTGCGCGCCATCGGAGAAATTGCATTCCAGGAGACGTTCCAAATCTTGAAAAAAACGATGGCAACAGTGTATTGATAGTGAAGGACAGTACTTTGAAGGGGACAGTATTTAAAAGTTAGTATGATGAGCAATAAAGCAATTACAGCAGAAGTTCGGTTTCTTTTGGTACACACCTCGTATATTATTAGTTTCTATCTACTCTCAGGAAACAAAAATATTATTTTCTTATGAAAATATTTCTGTCCTGTCACATGCCTCCTCCAATTTACCATGGATTTACTTAAAAAGACATCGGTAAACTTATAAGAGTAACCTTGCATCTTGACATCCCATTTCTCTTATTCCTAGTAGAATTTTTTACAAAATATTTTCCAACACATTCTCTTCTTAATACTAACAACATAATGAAATGAACTAGAAAACGTGTCCGAAAATTCACACAAATGCAAGTCCTGTCACGGTAGTGTCTTGAAATATCTCATAATGCAAACATACATACATACAGCAATGAACCAAATTCTAGCTTAACATTACTTTACTATGACAACATAGTAAAATGTAGCTGACCACATTCTTTCCAAGTCAAAGCTACACTTTCTGGTCTAAGTAACAACAGATTAGATACCTGGAAGCAGTTACTTGCAAGTAAAAAGGTACCTGGACCTAAAAATTATTGTATTAAACAAATGGTCATGCTTCATTTCCTTAAAAGGTTTAAGTGCAGTCACATGATAGTTTCCTTTCAATGTCTTACTACCTGGGACAATTAAAGTATACGAGTTGAAATTGGTCCTATTAAAAATTTCATATGGTCCTTCATACAAAAAATGACTTTTTTTATTTCCTTGTCAACAGCAGAGGATTTAAAGTATGTTTGTACTAAAACTAACTGACCAACATCATACACCATAGGTTTAAACTACCAAATGCAGACCATGGGTGTTTGCGTGTGGTAGTAACCGTTTTTCACTGTGCACTATGGTGATAGCATGTTGGTAGCTGTGGTGATTTGGTAGATACGGTGGTTGAAAGTGGTGGACCTGATATAAAAATAGACATGCGTCAATATATTTCATTCCACAGCAAAAACTTCCTAGCGCAGTGTACTGGTGATTGTGTGTGACATTAACCTCGTCTCCCAACGTGCACTATGTTGGTAGCTATGGGATATTGGAGATTTGATGGTCAATGAGAGGCATTTTCATATTTCAGCCAAAGACATGTGTTTCCCTATATTTCACAATGCAGCCATAAATACCCTGTGCAGATCACTGATGTTTGTGTGTGGTCTCCCATCGTGCCTGTGGTAGTTAGGTGTTGGTAGATGTCAATCCAAATTCTTTTAAAACACGAACGAAGTCGTGAGCACCAGCTAGTTAAGAATAAGTCTTAACTTGTGATACCACATAAGATTAGTTTTAATCCACATAAATTTCTATTTTAAAGCAGAAATAATTGATCGGATCAACATATCATCAAAATAAGTCCAATTATTTAGACAGCAATATATATATATTAGAGGTTAAATGTCATTGAATTTTTTTATAGAATATAAGTAAATTGTTGTTATTACATTGAAATGTTTATTACTATTACTGTTATTATTAATGAAGAAAATTCTTGTACTATAATGACCAGTACTGGATTAAACATGTAGCAGGAGGTATCAAATGCTACGGGCCTCTTGCCTTCTGAGGGGGCCTTGCGCCTCCTAGTGGGGCCCTAGCGCCTAGGCTAGATGGGCGACATTTTTTTTAGCTCTACAATTTCCCTCGGATGGCAAAAATCTAGGGCTACGGGCCCCGCGCTGTCTTAATCTGGCCCTGATAATGCCCTTCCAAGAGGACGAAGTAGCAGGTAGCTACTATATTGATATAAATTTGTGGCACTATGGTTACTGTGCAATCCTCCATATCAGAATTTAAAAATGGCACACAGAGGCATTACACTGACCGAAATACCAAGTACAGTAATGTCTTATTTCTCTTAATGATCACAAAATTTTCCCTTTCTAAACAATATATATTTGTTTTATTCGCACAATAATTATTTCTATGAATTAGAACAGTTAATTATTCAGATAACTTTCCTACTATTTCATTTTATTATATTAAAATATGAATAAAACAAAACTCAGTATGATAACCGAACCTAAGATTATAACTGAAAGAAGGGAAAGTTTTCAGAAGACATTTACAATTCATGCCTGTCTACATCAATACTTGGTAATAGAATAGAATGGGTAAAGCACACGCACACTAAGCAGGGGGCAAATACTAGTTATATAATAAAAATAATACAGTAGAACCTAATAAGTAGTTTCAGTAAACAGTTGAGTATCTCCCCTCACATTAAATTAGCATATATATTATTAAGAGCTTATGTTAGTCATCCCTAAATAGTACAAATTCTGATTTCTCAGACTTCTGTGGCTGTCTTTGCTAATCACTACTTGATTTTCATGATATGCTGCATTGTTTATTTGATAGTCTTTCTGCCATTCTAATGGGCATCATCAGAGATACTATTTATGTTGACATGGCAACGAGCGTCAAGTATCACAGTATAATATGCCGCTGTCTTCATTGAAGTTGTTGGTATTCTTTAAAATTTCTGCTGCCTCTTTTACTCATCGAGTCATTGAGGCCACCACTGATCTTCTTTTCATAACAGCCCCATGTCTTCAAATTTTATTTCATGACAGGTGTTATTGCATGGCGAACTATGGCAGATTTGTCACTGTTTTTATGTTTATTATGGTGGATTTGCTGCAAAATTTCTTCAAACACTTTCATATAATAAAATATGAAATTAAATACTTCAATCAAAAATAAAATATAACTTTACTACTGTAATGATGTGAAACTAATTTCACCACTTATTTCCATGCTGTCTTCACAATATATGGATATTCTTACATATTCTTAGGTAATGTGGATCAGGCTGAACTCCAATTGGTTTTGACCTTTGAATGAAACTGTGTCTTGATTTTAGATGGAAATAATGATCTGGTCATTGTAATTTGATGTTTGGCTTCTGTAAATGTTTCTTCTTCTCCATTTCTCCTAGTTACTTTTGCCTGCAAGCACTATGAGAACTAGATTGTCTGAAAACAAGAACATAAACAGTACTTGTTTTCAAACAGAGGTATTGTGAAGAATCTTCAGTGTAACAAAAAATATTTGGTAGCTGGATACAGGCAAATATGACCCAAGTGTGGACTGCAACAACTGTTTAAGTATCAGGAAATCATGGGTTTGATGAGAAACAAATTTTGTCATGTGAGCAGGACTCATCACATACTTATAAATGTCTGTTCAGCTAGCTTGATATTGTTCCCTGTGGAAGGAGACACAATGGAGGAAAAGCATTACAATTTACCGCAGAACATAATTGAAAACAGATATGCTAAAGGAGCTGGAATGGGATTTATTTGAAGACTGGAGGAGCGTAAAGAGGGTCATGGTATGTACAGAGCATATATTGATGATGTGGCTTGAAAGAAATTGGTGGAAGAATTAAGAGAGGTCCATGGAAGAGAAAAGATAACCATGGCCACAAGATGGCACTCAATTTCAGACATAAGGGTATAGGAAGATTTTCTTTTGTAGTTTGGGCGATTGAAATTAGTTACTAAGAGAAATGATTAATAATTTACCAAAAATGCTGAAAGAATTTAAATTTGAAATTTGTAGAAGGGAAAAGTAGGCAGGTACAAGTAAGGAGAAAAATTTGGTGTAGGGAACTTGTTTCTGGAGTTTGTGCTCCATCATAATGAAATTAAATTAATTAAACTAAACTAAATGACACATGTGAAAATGATGTGAATAAAATACTATGAATAATGAGGTTGAATGCTTGTAACATAATGAAAAGTAGAACCGCTCTTTTGTAGCAAATATTTATTTGTTTAGTTTAATAAGTACGCATCAAAGTACTTACAACGTATTACGAAACAATTAGAAAAATTTAAAATGCTCTGTATGTACGACAAACTGTCACTGACCTTAACAGAATACAATCAACAAGAACAAAATGCACACAGTATATCAACATCTCTGTGATATGTGTTGCTGTGCGAATAAGATGTTGCATTGTAATTGTATAGCAAAACAAAAATGTTTCCAATATAGAAAAAAATATCCAAAAAGTTACTTATTGTATAAAAAACAGTTTATTGATATCTCTGTGATGTCTGCTGCTGCAATATAGGGATTTGGCTCTGAACTGTCTCATATGCGCGACCAATTTAAGCATCAAATTCAGAAAAATTCTTTCTTAATACATGATTTTACCTATTTGGAGACCTTAATCTTTAAAAAGATATGACATTTAGTGATTTCGGTTAGGTATCGAAGGAGATAAATGGCTTGTAATAATAATAATGATAAAAACCCGCTGTAGTAATAATATTGATACTTTTGCTCTTTAAGGGTCGAATTCCAAAAAAAAAACTTTAATAAAAAAATAGTGTGACCAAAGCAGACACCTTAGTCTTTAAAATGATACCTCATTTATCGATTTCAGTTTGGAATCAAGTGAGGTAGGAAGAAAAAAAGTTTTAGAAATGATGATATTTTTGCCCCTTAAGGGTTGAATTTGGAGATAGCTCTTTCATAAAATATAATGTGACCAAAGCGGATACTTTAACCCTTTGACTGCTGACAGCAGATCGTCTACCTGCCGCGCTGAGGCCGGCTACCTGTACTAAGTGATTATTCCTGGGGACGGAGCATCCTGCGCTGTCTCACACGCCCAGTGCTGGATGTTCCTGGCGTTACCTCTCACAGCTGATACTCAATAAATACTCTCACTACATAGTTTCTCTGCAAATAAATTACTGCAGAATCAAACAATCATTAACCCTATTTTTCGTCACTAATAATTACATCTTGCTTTTAGTTTTTACTAGATTTTCGCAGCTTATGTCGAAAACATTGTGATTCTTAAATTTACTTTTATAGTTTATTGTTCTTTCCTGCATACCCGTTTATAACAGCTGCAATTTTCTATATGTTCCTTACTGTATCAGAGTGTTTTTGTTGAATTTTAAAGAGCGTAGATTCGAAGAAGATGCTAGAAATATTTTACTTCCACACTTACATTCCGCGTTCAGACCACAACTGTTAAATTAGAGATATTCGAACTTATACAGAGAGTTAAAGGCATCCGATTTTTCCTCGTGCTATTCACGAATATAAAAAGACACCTGAAAATGATAATTGCACATGCATCCTCTCCCACACACCGAAATTTGGCTTGCGGAATATCTTTGTAGATGTAGATTCCCAAAATATCTCGATGTTGACTGAATTTTTGCTGCGCTTTGTAATTACCCGATTATACATAATTTTGTTTCTTTAATGAAATTTGTTCCACATAAGTACTCAAAAGATTTTTCAACATTTCAAAGCTGTGAAGTGTCTGTCCATTATTACGCGAGTTGAAATAGGGTGGGTGGGAGGGGGGGGGGGGGTTCAGAGAAATATCACGAAACCTCACCAAAGTAACAAAAAGCGGTATCTGGACATAAGTTCACCAAGAATTGTGGTATTTAGAAGAACATCTCTGGTCCAATATTAGCTAATTTTCAATTTTTTTCACGCGATGCATCAGAATACAAATAGCTATGAAACAAAAAATTTCATCATATTCAGTATCTTTCCACTTTGATATTCAAGAATGCACTGATTCTGGAATATTCTCCATAGTAGTAATATAAAAACCGATTCTTTTCATCAGCTATATATTTAATCAGTTCTTCTGTAAAAAAATAACATGAAAACTGACAGAATATTTGGCACATTCCCTATTTGACACACATGTCCCTAAAGTGTATCATCAAATGCGTGTCTAACTGGACGAATATCATTTTTTTTCCAGTCAGATTTATCACTAAGACGTAATTTCTTCGTAAGCGTTTCACTATCACTTTCTGATTCTTCAGATTCAGAACAACTAACATCTCTTGTTGAAACATGAGACTGCATTGTCACCCCTGCTGACGAGTATGGTTTATGACTACAGCCTTTCGATTCTGTGGAAAAGCTATCACTTCCATCAAAATCAAGTAGTTCATCCTCGGTGTCACTCCTCGTAAGAATCTCCATGATTTCTTCCTCAATGCACCCATGACGTCTTGCCATTTTCTTCATAAAATACAGGACACAAAGAAGACTGATGTAATTTCTGTTGAATAGTGAACTGTAGAGTAACGCCTAGGCTCCCTACAGACAAACATTCGGACGATAAGCTAGCGACTAGAACTGCAAAAGGCTATTGAGAAATGGGTCGTGAAGTCCGCTGTATGACTCAGGTAGTGGCGCGTCTATATTGGTCATCAGCACACAGGTAGCGGCAGGCGGGTGCGGCTTAACTCGTCAACAGCACTCAGGGGAAAACCGGCGACTGCGTCTAAACTCGTCACTAGCACTCAGGGCCAGCAGGCAGCATGACGTGTATACACGTTAACAGCAGTCAAAGGGTTAATATTTAAAACGTTGCCTCATTTATCCATTTTGGTTAAGTATCAAGGGAGATAAATAGCTCATGACAGAAAAATGCGTTGTAGAAATATTAATACTTTGCCCTTTTAGGGTCAAACTTTGGAAAATTTCTTTCTTAAAATAAGGCGTAATGGAACCGAAGACCTTACAAAGATCTGAGTCTTTAAAATGATACCTTGTTTATCATTTTTGTTTAATTATCAAGGGTGATAAATGACTTGAGACACAAAAAACGCATTTTAGAAATACTGATTTTCTGCCCCCCCCCCCTTTAAGGGTTAAATTCAGAAAAATTAATTTCTTAAAATGTGATATGACCACACCGGAAACCTTAATTTTTACAATGATACGTTATTTATCTATTTCGATTAGATATTAATGGAAATAAATGGTTCGTGACACAACAATACGGTGTAAAACCATTGATACTTTTTCCCTTTAAGGGTTGAATTTTTAAAAAAAAAAAAAAAAAAAAAAAAAAAAAACCACGCATTTTAGAAATACGGACATTTTTGCCCTTTAAGGGTAAAATTGCGAAAATTCCTTTCTTAAAATATAATGTGACCACTGCAGAGACCTTAATCTTTATTATGATACCTCATTTATCTATACCCATTAGATATCATGGGAGATAAATGGCTCATGACACAAAACTCCATTGTAGAACCATTGATACTTTTTCCCTTTAATGGTTGAATTCCAAAAATAATTTCTTAAAACTGAGACATTACTCTTCATAATTCTGCTTCATTTATCGATTTCGGTTAGATATCCTGGGAGATAAATGGCTCGAGAAACAAAAAACGCTTTTTAGAAAAATTGACATTTTTGCCCTTTAAGGGTCGAATTACGAAAAATT
This sequence comes from Vandiemenella viatica, assembly GCA_031002005.1. Classification (NCBI taxonomy): domain Eukaryota; kingdom Metazoa; phylum Arthropoda; class Insecta; order Orthoptera; family Morabidae; genus Vandiemenella; species Vandiemenella viatica. The sequence continues at coordinate 241,327,230 of JARYHS010008074.1, read as the reverse complement.
CCTTTCTAAAAATATAATGTTACCATGGCGGAGACCTTAAACTCTAATTTCATACCTCATTCATCTATATCGGTTAAATATGAAGGTAGATAAATGGCTCGTGACACAAAAACGCGTTGCAGAAATATTTATACTTTTGCCCTTTAAATATCGAATTCCATTCTTAAAATAAGATGTGACCAAAGTGGAGACTGTGAGCATTAATATGCCATCTCATTCATTGATTTTGGTTAATTGTGAAGGGAGATAATGGCTTGTGACAAAAAAATACCTTTTAGAAATAGTATATATGATTATAGCTTTCTGAGATTGTCAATGAAAAAAAGAGACCGTTACTTGCAATAGATGATGAGATGATGGTGGCTGATACAAGAAAATGTTAATGCTGAACTTATATCTGGTATTCAGTCATTTTTATGTCCTGCTGGCCAATATTGCACAGTTAATTTAATCCCATTTGTTCAGGAATGCCTGGAAAATGAAGTAATAATCTGGTTCTAGTAATTGTAATTCTTATTTCTAGGCAATGGAGACATGGATTATCTTCGGCCACGGCCGCTCAGTGAAACTTATCAAGTACCACCATCTGCACGTCACCTTATGGAACAAAACTACCAAGTCCCCCCTACTGCAAGGCCATTTAAGCAATCAAATAGCAATGAAAGCCCACCACTTTTAATTAGTAATGATCTACAACATGATTCAGACATCACTGGTTATATGGAAATGCATCCAACAGGTAAAGTTCACTTTGGTAAAAATTAAATTTGTATTACAGGTGTCACATAGAGCATGGATTTTAAATAGCAGTTACTTCTCCATGGATGAATCATAAAATAAGATCAATAAGACTTCTAGAAATTTGACTTTTGTCTTTAATGTTTAATATGTTAATATAATAATAATATTTAATTAAATTGCAATGGAGCGCACGCGTCGGTGGCAATTTCCCTAAACACCCATCTGCTCCCTTCTCTGCGCCCACCTACATTTGCCCTTTACAAATTTTAACTTTAAATTCTTTCGAGGTTTTTGGCACATTATTCATCATTTCTCTTGGTAACTTATTCCAATCCCTGACACCCTTACCTAAAAAAGAGAATCTTCCTACACCCTTGTGCCTGAATGTTTGATCAAAATACAAGACTAGTTAATGTTCAGACGATTTCAATGTGTAGAACCTGCAGTCTGAGCTGATAATTACATGTTAATTATTCATATGTGAATTTTGTTAACTAGACATAATCTTATAACGAAAGACATGTGCTAAAGAGTGGTAATATAGTGGCTACAACTGTCATTATTAGTCACAGAAATCGCTAGAGGCCTAGCACTGACTGCACCAATCCCTTCGTACTACCTACAAACTGTGTTTGAAAATTTCTTGCCCTTGAACATAGGTAGAGCTATTGTGCCATTTGTTGGGTGCACCTGTCTTGCCAACATTAATCTTGTCTTTATGACACAGTTATCTCCTGGTCAGAATCCTTGAACAAGATTCTACTTCAGAACTATGACTTCCTCAGATCTTTTCCTGAAATGAGTCACATTTTCCCCACTGTCCTTCCCACAATATCCCACATCTCCTTCAGCAGGCCACCTACCTATTTTTGCACGGCTAATAACACTCTAATGCCCCTCAACCTCCCTATGACTCCTTCTGTAGTAACAGGTTTTGTATCCACCTGCCACTATATATTGCAGGAGTCCTCAAACTTTTTATCACGTCGACCCCCTCATAGAACATTTGTCTTCTTATTGAACCCCAGATTAAACGTTTAATAAAAACCAGAGCCGGATCTGGGGGGGATGGGTGGTGTAAACCGGGGTGCCAACTTGAAGGGGGCGGCAAAATCATGTTTGAAGGGCGGCAATTTAAGCCACGGAAACCTTTTTCCAGTTCTACTAGTACACTGGGCGCCGGGCGGAGACAACAATGAATTTGGCCAACAATCGGGGCAGCACAATAATGTGTTTGGCGGACAGTCAGGGTGGTGACGACAATGTGGCCGACAATTGAGGCGGGGACACGGCAAAAAAGGAGGCTCCAAATTATGTTGCAAGGGGCGGCATTCCCACAGTTTTTTGCCCTGGCTCGAAAAATTCCTGGATCCGCCACTGATAAAAATTTTAAATCATTTTTAGCATTTCTGATGCTAAGCTACAAGGAGACTTCCATAACAACCCAAAGAAAGTATTTATAGCTCCCACACCTTAAAAAATCCACTCAACAATACTAACAGAAAAAGGATATATTTTACACTGTTATTATAATCGTAAAAAATAATAACAAAATTATAGATAGATGGAAACTCGCCTATAGCTGTAAGTGTCATAAAATGTAAAACACAAAATAATCATTTAAAATTTTAATAAATTATATTCGATGGAAAAACATCTACCATTTTACGACTACTATTGAATACCTTAAAAATATGTTAACATACCCTTTTATTAAAGTAGTTGATATTAATGAGATGGATGGGTCTGAAGGGCAGCAGCAAGATTACTGATGTTCGGTTGAAAACTGGTAAGTTTTAGTCGCAAATCACCATGGTTTTCCAAGTTCAGTCTGTTTCTGTGTTTTGTCAAAATAGCGTTCGCGTGGCTAAAGCCAGCTTCAACCATGTATGAAGTTGGGAATGCAAGTAAGAAAGGTTTGGCTTCTGCTCTGAGCTTGGGGTAATTTGTAGCAATATTGTTATTGCTCCAAAATTCGCTGAGGTTTTTATTTTTAAACAACGCTTTAGATTCCAGATCTACTCATATTTCAATCAGTTCATCTTCTAAAACAGGTTTATTACATTCATTATCAATTTTAACACCAAAAGGAGAAGCAAAGCATTCAGGAACATGCATGTTCTTCCAGTCTTCAAAACGTGCTTTGAAGTCTTCTCTTAATTTAATGAGATGTTTATTATTATTATTCCGAATAACCCATTTGGAGGGTACGATAAATCAACTTTGGCTATGTTCCTTTGGATTTAATTTTCTTTTCTTAATATATATCTCCAAATTACGCTCGGGTACCTCTTCATTTTCTTGTAATAGTCGAATGTTTGAAAAATATTTAAAATCTTTACGTGCCAGTGAAAATTTTAATGGGTCCATTTCTAGTTGAAAGGCCATTACAATTGTTCGATATTGAACAATTGTAACATTTTTTCCTTGAAAACGCTTCTGTACTTCATTAAATTTCAAATAAAGATCTGCCAAATAGAACAGATGGTTCTTGCACTGTTTTAACTCATCACATAATAATGGATCCACATTCTTAAGAAACTCTGCAGACGAGTCGTACAAGTCAACAAGCCTCTGCAAACTATCATCTCTTGACAACCACCTTACCTCAGTGTGCAAAAGTAATTGATTGAAAGGTTCATCATTTTCTTCACATAACTTCGCAAACAGTCGGGAATTGAGAAAATGAGCTTTAATTTTATTAACCGACCTAATGCACACTTTTAGAGTATCATGCAGCACGCCACTCAATGTTTTGGCTACAAGTTGCTGCCTGTGTAGGACAGTGAACGGTACGTACTTTAGGAATCTTTTCCTTCAGAAAGACGAAAAATCCTCTATAACGGCCTACCATAGCAGGTGCACCGTCAGTAGCTACTGCAGCAATATGCCCGAAAGGAATGTTGTGCTTGTTCAAATAATCTTGCAAACATAAAAAAAATTGTCTCACCTTTTGAATCAGTTTGAAGATATTTAGCAAACAGAAATTCATCAACAGTGTCATTAAGGGATGGACTATGGAACCTAACATAAGCCATGAGAAGATTTGACCTTCCGAAAGTTGATTCGTCAAGTTGAATAGCAAACTTACAATGCTGGAGCTCAGAGGTCAAAGTTCTTTCCACATCATCGGCCATTTCCTCTACACGTTGCTGAACAGTGTTTGCGTTCAATGGTATGCGCTTTAAAACTAGTTGAGAGTCTTTCTTCATAACATTTTCAATTACATCTTCTGTAGCTGGTATTATAATCTCATCACTAGGGCCCGGATTTTTCAAAAAAGCATATGCGCATATGCAAATGCATATTTTGAGGGTTAGTGCATATTTTATGGATATGTGCATATTTTAGCTTTTATTTCATCTCATAACTGAATATCCGATACTTCTGAAGAAACTGTAAAGCCTAATGTACCTGTATGTTGGACATCCTTGGCAACCGCAACAAGTAAGTTAAATTCTTGGAGTAAACAGGATTTTTTTGTACTGGCATTCACATGTAGAGAATTTTCTACCTTATCCAAACTCACACAGTGACATGTTTGGAGGTGCTGCAAATGGAAAATTTGTGTGGCGGCGACCTTCTCTACTGCCCTGAGCGGTAACATTCACGGGAAGGGCGGGTGGGGTCGGCAAAATCAAAGAATAGCTCTATTCTCCCTCAGGCGGCAAATTCTTGTTTGAGGAGACGACAGTCACAAGTATTTACCCCCACTTGGAATATTCGTTATCTACCAGTGTGTTTATTCGTGCGACAACTACCGGGAAGGCCAGCGGTTTTCTTTAATCTTTTCGGGAATATTCCCCTAATTGCGGTACGAACCAGTTTTCCTGAGAACAGATTCCTGGCTTCCAGACCTGAGGGATTCGTACTTTTAAAGGGACGTGTACATTCCTTTCCAAAAACAGTAGCCTCTCAAAGTTTGTGTTGACAGGAGTGTTCGTGTGCTAAGATTAAGTTTCTTTAATCTGACTCCAAAAATGCCTAAAGAAAAATGCACAAGATCAGTTTTAATTAAGCAGTGGATTTCAGGCAACAGTGACTATTCTAGTGACGGTGAAGTTGTGTACTGTCAAGTATGTGAGAAGAATATAAAATGTGAGAAAAAATTTCAACTTGAACAGCATTCTAAAACAGCTGTACATCTCAGGTCAAAAGAAAAGAATAGGAACACGCAACAGCTACTTTTAACTCAGGTATCACGGTCTGTTAATACATTCTCAGCTGACCTGTGTAAGGCTTTTGTATGCAGCAATATCCCGCTGCATAAATTGAATAATCCAGATCTACGAGCATTTCTTCAAAAGTATTGTGTTAATCAAAGGATACCGGATGAATCCACCCTCAGGAAAAATTATTTGCTCTCTCTACACGATTCTGTCCTGGATTCAATTCGGTCTGACATAGGAGGGAACTGTGTCTGGATATCGGTAGATGAAACAACCGATTCATGTGGCCGATACGTAGCGAACTTTATAGTGGGCAAACTATGTCAAGAAGAACCCGGAAAACCACATTTACTTTCAACCAAAGTGTTAGAGAAAACCAACCACAGTACAATTGCAAGATTTATAAACGATTCCCTGCGACTTCTGTGGCCTACTGAATCGGAGAGTGATTGTTACAAGGTGCGTGTTTTAATCACAGACGCAGCTTCATATATGTTAAAAGCTGGTCAGTCGCTTCGAGTGTTTTTCCCCAATCTGATCCATGTTACATGTTTGGCGCATGGATTACATCGCATTGCAGAAGAGATACGTTCTCTATTTCCTTCAGTTAACAAAGTAATTTCAAGTGGAAAAAAAAGTGTTCCTAAAAGCACCAGCGCGTGTACAGTTTTATAAGGATCGTCTGCCTGAGGTTCCTCTTCCACCGGAACCTGTTCTCACTAGATGGGGAACTTGGTTGTCTGCAGTGCTGTTCTACCAGGAGAACTTTCATCAAGTGAAAGATGTGGTTACAAGTATTGGTCATGACGATCGTGCTGCGTGTGTTCGTGAAGCAAAGTGCGCATTTGATTGTGATACTGTATATCGAGATATCAATTTCATCCATGTACACTATTCGTCACTTTCTAATGCTATTAAGGGTCTAGAAACTAGCGGTGCACCCCTTCACGAGTCTATTCAGTTGCTTCACAAAACAATTTCTTCTTTAAATGCCGTCCCTGGTGAAATTGGAGAAAAAGTTAAATCTAAACTCAGCAGGGTGTTAGACTCAAACCCAGGTCTGCAAAAGATTCAATCAATTAATACGTATTTAAGTGGAACCACACAATCTTTGCCAGATGAATGTTCCGAACAGTCAGCACCATCGTACAAGTATTGCCCAATAACGTCCGTTGACGTGGAACGATCATTTTCGGCTTATAAACTAATTTTGTCTGACAACAGAAAATCTTTGACCCCTGAAAACATTGAAAAACTGTTGGTAACATATTGTGATTCATCATTTTGTAAGGAATGAAACGTGTATATCAGTGAGTTGACATAAAATAAATCATTTGATAACTGTATATTCTTTAATAGTTAGTCCATGTTCGTTAATTGTTAGTGTATATTCGTTAATTGTTAGTGTAGATTCGTTAATTGTTAGTGCATATTCTTTAATTGTTAGTGCATATTTTAGGACTTTTTTGTGCATATTTGCATGCATATATTAGATGTTTTACGTGCATATATATCCGGGCCCTACTCATCACCAATAGTGTACAGTTTGCCTTTCTTTGGTATGTTAAAAGAGATGCTGTAGGATGTCCTCAGTCCTCCTTCACTGTCAGCGCTAGCAGATGACTTCAAATATGTACTTAAATTTGGCCGAACTCTCAATTTCTCTTTTAGCATTTTGAAATACTCGAAATCTTTGTTTTCTTATCAGAATGGATCCTTTCCAAGTGGTCTTTTATTTTCGCCGGCTTCATAACATCATTGCTGAAAGTTTTTTCACATAACAAGCACATAGGAATAGTTTCATTAGCAAAAGATGACACAAAACCATGTTTCAAATACTCGTGTGAATATTGTCTGCATTTCTACTTAGCACTGGTAGATGACATTGTAGGTATTAAACTCAGATTTATAATATGAACAACACAATACGATCGCAGCACAAGAGACGCAACTTATTCCCGAACGAGCTATAAAGAACTGCTAACAATAGATATCTAGACTTGGAAGGAATAATAATTACATCTAAAAGTTACCTATTCAATAGAATTATTGTAGATAGGAAAAAGATAAAAAAAAGAAGTATCTGAATTTAATAGTTTTAGATATATTAAGATATTTTCTATGTAAAGGACAAAATATACATTTAGATATACAATACATAGACTGGAAACCATACTAGAGTTTAACAGTGCAACTAGTGTATAATGAACCAGCAGCGTTCACTTCCCTCCCTCCCCCCCCCCACCCCATGTGACTTTACGACTCGTCGACAGCGCAGTCATTAGAGGTGGGATGGAACTATGGACCAGCAACTGGAAGCAATTCAGCCATGGCTTTTTGGAGGAAGCATCCCGGCATTAGCCTTGAGTGATTTGGAGAAACCATGGAAAACTCAAATCCGGATGCCCGGACAAGGATTCGACCGGCGTCCTCCTGAATATAAAATGCTTAAATACCCGAAGTAAATAAAAAATAAAGTTTTTATACTTGCTGAGTTCCTCACGTAGCTTAGCTAAAATAAAATAATTGTGATGTTGAACTTCTTTCTTATCCCAAAGACGGATCTTAGAAGAGACACAATTCATAAATTGGTCTACATTCGTTTCTCACAGGAATAACCACTAGAAAACCAGCAAAGCGAGTGAAGAGTAAAGCGGAGAAATCAAACAGTTTGAATGCTAAGCTTTGCTCCATTATTGCCTCACCGCTTTGCGCCCCAGTATGAGTCACCGCAACAATCCAATTGGTTTATTTGTTTTCACTGCTTTGTTCTTCGCTCTCGTCGTTGCTATGCCTTCCACTCCAGTATGTTTTCTCCTTAACACATACCTAAAACGACGCAGGCTTCAGTAAAACTTAAGTTATAACGGGGGTAGTCAGTTATTTTGGATTTTTATTGGAATATTCCCATTTCTTTCCTAGACAATTTAATTGATCCTCTTTATTATCAATCGACCCCCGTATAGTAATCGACCCCTGAAGAACTCTTATCGACCCCCAGGGGTCGATACCGACCACTTTGGGGACCCCTGATCTATTGCAACCCTAATACTGGAGAAACCTACCCTATCATAGTTCATGTCACCAGCTCAGCTGCTTCCCTTGCCAGGGGTTCTTAACTCTCATTACTCTTCTGTTTGCAACAACTGTTTTGTAGTCAGAGCCATACCATATCCACATCCAAACTCAGTAAGTGGAAACCGACCAACCTTCCAGTTTCAATACCAGACACTCCCCACCCCCCCCTCCCCCCTTCCTCAGCCTAATATACCTATCAATTACAATTTTAATATTGACAGTATGTAGGAAAAAATGAATTGAAAACCAGATTTGTTCTGTGGTCTGGTTAAAGCTTGTGAAGATGTTGATTATTAAATTCTCATAGTGAAATTAAAATTTTTAAGTATAATTACAGTGTCATTAGACTCTGAAAGAATTACAAGTTGAAATTTACAAAGGGCAAAGTTGGCCTTAAAGAATTATTATTTTGTTTTTTTAACTCGTGAAATGTGAAACTAGGCATGTATATGAATTGCAAACAAGTCATATGCTCCATAGCAAAAATTATCAACAATAAATGGATAATACTTTCACAATCTTTTGATTTGACTTGAAAAATTCATAAAAAATGAAAAATTTACTAAAAGTCAATTTTGCTCAGTGAAGAATTTGAACAATGAGGAAATTTAAGGGGTTTGAGCCACACCCAGTTATTGGTTCTCTCCATCTTTAGTCCATTCAAAAACATAGTCAACCCTTGGTTATCACTTTTCTTTGAATAAATATTTGATTGTAGGCTTTGTAGCTTGAAAATACTTATTTAAAACTCTATAAAAATCCTGTTGAGGATAGACTAATGGAATTAGAACTCTGATGAAATAATGCGTTGATCTTGAATGAGATTATTTAAAAAAATATATTCTTGAAATAACAAGTTTATTCTTTCATTTTTGTATCAAGGACTTTCAAATTTCTGTTGTAGGATATGAATGAGAAACAAGAGCTGAATACAACCTCTCCCTCTGCCGTCCACTGCCCCTGTACACATTTCTTTTTTTATACACTATCTTGTGGCTTGACATGTTCAGTAATTTAATTCATCGAGCAGAACTTATTCTGATATTTGAAGTAAGCATTATGTCTACAGCAGTAATTGAAACCTTCTATATGCCAATCATACTAAGTTTTATCTTTGATTAATTTAATTGTGATGGAAACCATTCTCTGATGGCAATTTCCCAACATACCCAATCTTGCCACCTATATTTGCTGTTTACAAATTTTAATTTTAAATTCTTTCAGCGTTTTTGGTAAATTGTTTATCACATCCCTTGGTAATTTATTTCAATCCTTGACTTCTTACAAAAGAAAATTTTTCCCCTCAATTATGCATGAAATTGAGTGCCAACTTGTGATCATGCCATCTTTTACCTTTTATGCGTTACTCTTAACCCTTCTACCAATGTCTTTCCAAGCCATTTCACCAAAATTCCTTATACACTTCAAGCACTCTCTTCACCCTCCTCCTATTTTCCAATGACTTCCAATCCAGCTGCCTTATCATATCAGTTACTGATTTTGTTTTACAGTAATTTCCAGAGACAAATTTAGCTGCCATCTGTAGCACTCCCTCTAACTCCTGTATTTTACACAAAAATTGTGGAATGCACACTACACCACCATGTTGTAGAAAATATGTAAGGGGCTAAACCAGTATACCGGGGTGAAGTATTGGTTTAGTTACCTTAACTTACTTCTGACTTGTTAAAAGTTCTACTAAGTTTGCATTAATAAATTTGAATGACCATGTATCTGCCTGGATAATTCGACTGTAAAGCCTATCGGTCGCCACAAAGCTTAATTAAACCAAAAACTAAGGAAAGGTTAATGTTCAAAACGAAAGCATGTTAGTCCACTCGATGAGAAATTTTGAATTTATTTCACAGTCACATTTGAAAAATAGCTATTACAATCGAATTCGCAACGTATCTAAATGTCTCCAAAAATCACAAGTCATGAAGAGGAAGAAATACCAGACTAAACCCCATTAGAAAATTTATAAGTCCATAGTCAATGCACCAGTCACTGGGGGAAAAGTTAACATGGCGGTGTATCACGCACATGTAGTATCTCAAGTTCAAAACCGACCGGAAGTCATTTGGTTGACCAACACCCAACGAAACACACTAGCTCATGATTACTCAGCGACTTGAAACAAAAGGCTAAAAGACCAAAGAATAAAGACTAAATAATAAAGATCTAATGATAAAGAAAGACGAATCAAGACCGCCAGATGGCCTGAGCAGCTTGATTTATACTCTCTGCTGTATGCTAACCATGATCTACTGCTTACCAAAAAATAGTTTGAAAAAGTTTACTTATTCTTAATGTTCAAAATTTAACAGTGTGTAGCCTGGCCCTTAAGGTTTATTAAAAGTATGATGACTATAATTCTAAATTAATGCATCTTCGTTTAAATAATTTAAGTATGAGGGCGCAGTGGTAATGGATTTCCTAAAAGCAGTTAGTGAACCTCCGAGTTCTTTCTTAATTTATGCAATTTTTGAAGTTCCTGCTGAATTACAAATTATCATGTTTAAATTAGTGTCAACGTGTTCTGTGTTTGCTCCTGATTTCAGAAATGTAACTTTTATTATTATTGGTGGCGTATTAGAGAAGTTATGTGTCTTACTAAAATCTAGGTTGGGATTGCCTAGATGACATGTTGGAAAAAATTTGGTTTCTCGTTAATAATTAATAAAGTGTTGTTTATATCGAAAAAGTGTTATTAGCTGAATTTTCTTTGAATTTTATTACATGTTTTAAAAGTTGTTTTGTTTCCGGAAGTGTTCTTGTTTAATTGTAGTTTAATTTCGAAACTACCACGTTTTAGTTTACAACATAATAATTTGAAAATTGATTTAATATCTGTTCTACTGCCTGGAATGTTTTGAAACTTTAATGTGTTATACTAGATTCTTTACTCTTTCAGGAAATTTACTTTTGAGTTCGGGAAATTATCGAAAACGTGTGGTTATTTAATGCTGAAACTACAAGTGTGTCTAATGAAGTGTTTAAAATTTTGTTTACTCTATTTACGTGGTCTGAAACTACTGAATTTTAGTGAATTTAACTTTTATTCTGATTATTATTATTATAAAATTACTTTACTGCATTAAAAAGTATTAAGAATTAGTGAAATTATCATGTAACCAAAATTGACTGTTTACAAATTGGATAATAATTGATTACACTGTTTCAGGTTAGTTTAAAGGTTATTTACTATTATAAATTGTTTATTTAGAGTTTGTATTATATGCTAAATGACTTGACTGTTTTTAAATCAGCTCATTTACTGAGTTAGGTTGCAGTATCGGCTTCTACATGAAACGTGTCTCTCATATCCTGTAATTGCGAACTGAAAAATTTTATGTTTACTAGAAAGTTTACTCCCTACCTTACGCTCTGTAGCCAAGAAAACTGGAATTTATCCAAATTCTAAGGTGCTTACAAATAGTCTGACCAAAGTTTTGTAACCTAATTCGTTCAGTTCTCTAGTATATCACCTCTTCACTTTCTCCAATAAATGATGCAACTAAGGAAAATGAAAGTGGCTTCTAGGCGATATAAATAAGAAAAGAAAGGGAAATTAACCCACCACATACCAAAGTGGACGGATGCGATGAGAGAACACTAATGCTGACAAACAACTACACAATATTCGGCATCTGCCTTGATCACAAATAGAAAAACGGGCCAACAAACGTTACCTAATGACTGTCATTAGGTAACGTTTGTTGGCCCGTTTTTCTATTTGTGATCAAGGCAGATGCCGAAATATTGTGTAGTTGTTTGTCAGCATTAGTGTTCTCTCATCGCATCTGTCCACTTTGGTATGTGGTGGGTTAATTTCCCTTTCTTCTCCAATAAATGAAGTATTTATAAACTTTTTCCATCCATCTGCACAGTGTGTCCTGCCCAGTATTTTCAAATGTTATGCCAAGTTTTTAACAAGTAATTCATTAAGTCATTCCCCACTTAATAATCATAAAAGACTTTTATTTTATTATTTCTGTATCTAATAATTTGACTGTTCTTTGCATTTACCTTCATTCCATGTTGACCAATACATCAAGATATCCTGTCCAGAGCACCCAGCAGCTTCTCTCATTCTTCTCTCATTTTGATCCTATTCTACTGGATTTTACAGAAATAGTTTAGTTTTTCTGACCAGATCTGGAGGAGGCTGAGATGAGTTATATTGAGTAATTTCACTTTGTCTGATGGCAAAAACAGCATACAAAAGGATTTTTTTGTAATTGTATTTTTTGACAAATAATACATTATTTAACAAAAAATGTCAGATTTGTCTGGATTTAGGTGTCATATACCCTCTATAATGTTGACATCTGTAAACAACCTAGTTTCCTACTGTAAACCATCAATATAATCATTCATAAGAATAGATAGATAGATATGTTCACTTTGATCCCACAGGAGAATAATATCGGGGATGTGGAACAGTACATACACTTATTAATAATGTCGATTATATTAGCAGCAATTGATAACAAGTTAGCTACAACCCATTAGTATAATCAATATCCACTGTAATCTACAAGTACATTCCCGAGTTAATTACTACATATGTGGAACAGTGTATACACTTGTTACCAGCATCTAATAACCAGTTATTTTCTTACAGGCCAGTTACCATAATAAGTTTCACTGTAATCTACAACTACAGTACATTTTATATCATGTTGGTTACTATTTATGTGGAACAGTACATACACTTATTAACATTATCAATTATATTACCAACAACTCATAAGCAGTCAATTACTTAAAAACCTTTCAGTATGATAATTTTTCACAGCAATTTTTGAGTGCATGCTATTCCATGTTAGTTACTATATATGAGTGAATTTTGTAAACAATATAATTACATCTTCTGTCAAAAGTTTCAATAGAAAGGAAAACCATATATCATTTTAGAAATTGTGGACAACTTTGTTGCCTTTCCCTTCCATACACCATATATACCATTTTATCAGCCATTCTTAGTTAGCAAATTCCAAGAAGAAAATTCTTTCACAGAGTAAAATTGGTTCTGAAGCAGAAACTCTTTCAGTTTGGACTTCAAGTAGTTGGGTTTTTGTAGATAAGTTTTAATTTCTGTTGGTAAGACACTGAATAAGGAAGTTCCAGTAAATGTTATCCCTTTCTATACAATTGGCAGTGATTTGTAATCCTTGTGAATATTATATTTATTCCTAGTATTATGGCTATGTATGTCAGCGTTAAAATTGAAGTGTTCAGGATTTTCCACTACAAATGATAGTACTGAGTATACATACTGTGCCTTCATTGTTAGTACACCTAGATTTTTAAATAGATTTCTGCACGACATCCGTGGGCTTGCTCCACAAATGGCTTTTACAGCACACTGTTGTAATTTATTGAATGCAATGGTCCTATTACACTACCTTGTGGCATTTCCATTTCTTTTATACTGCATTTTTTACCATAATGTTTTGTTTCTACCCATTAAGAATTCCTCTACCTAGCAAGTCACTTATTTATCCATTTCAAGGGGTTTTCTTTTATTTAATGGTGTTTAATGGCCCACTCTGTCAAATTTCTTAGAAAGATCTAATGCTACTTTGTAAAGGTAACCTCCCTTTTTCATTTGATCTGAACAAGCTTGCATATAGGTCACTAACTGAGGTTCTGATGAATATCCTTGCCAATATAAGCCTTTGATAATACAAAGAAATTCTGCTATAGAATAATAATAGAGGTCATAATTAATATTTGTATTTCTGATAGACTTAAGCGTTGTTTAGTTTTTTTATGTTATTTAACTGTTGAAGAGATATTTGGCATAAATTTCAATTTTCAGGATCACCCAATCAGTCTGTCTCACCTCTAGCGAAACATAATCTTCATTTCTTCAGTGCAACAAAGAACTGCAACAGGTCTCCCTCACCCACTATCACAGAAAAAACAAGTTCTCAACATTTGGACCAGATGAGCAGCTGTGAAGATAAACTAAGTATAGGTAAGCTTGATCCTTGGATCACAGATTTATTTTTTTAAACCAGCTGGTGCCCACGACTTCAATTGTGTTTGTCAAGAATTTATAAGGTTTTTATGTTTTTGCATGGAACTTTAAATATTTCTGGGATAAAAAGTAGCCTATTTTACTCACTGCCAAATCAACAACCTGTCATTGAAAGTCCCATCAAAATCTGTTCACACTCTATATATGTTGCATATAAATTGTTTATATTTGTTAATAGCTGAAATAGCTGAAAAATGTGTCGTATTCAAGTTCATTCAAGAACAATTAGTATATTCAAGGACATTCTAAAAGTTTTTTTTGAACACTCTGATCGAAATATGAAAATGCCCTAGGTCAACCACATTCAACCACCATATCTCCCTCACCCCCACAGCTTCCAACATTAGACCACTATGGTGCATGATGAGAGACTTAAGGCTACTACCACACACAAATACCAGTGGTTGAAAAGTGAAATAAAGGTACACACACATCTTTGTTCGAAATAGGAGAACACCCTAGGTTGACTACTTTCAACCACCATATTTCTCACACCCTCACAGCTACCAATATGCAGCCACTATAGGGTACAATGGAAGACTCGAGGATAC